>OX371223.1:237551773-238010834 GCA_947310385.1 Nephrotoma appendiculata | reverse complement strand
CATACTGGAACACTACATCTTCTTAGAAAATGATGAAAGTCTAACATCTGATCATCCTCCTGTTATTATGACGGTTAGTGAAAATGTAATAGAAAAACCCAATTCACCACAGCTCACAAACAGCAAAATAAATTCTGAACTGTTTAAGCAGTTGGTAGAGGAAAAAATAGAACTTCAAGTGGTAATCAAAAGTGAAAAAGAAATAGAAGAGGAACTAGACAAGCTCCTTGATGTCATACAATGGTCGGCTTGGGAATGCACCCCCAAATTATCATCCAGGGAAAGAAAACTCTGTTATTTACCTAATAGCAGTAAGAAAACTATGCGTGCGCCGCAAGATAAAACCACTTTAAACAACTCGTGCATCAAACTTAAGGCACTCATAAAAAAAGTGAAAAATGAAACAATTGGAAAATACCTTTGTTCCCTAGCTCTAACTAAAGATACCGACTCTTCACTCTGGAAAGCAACAAAAGGGTTAAAACGACCAAAAACGCAGATCCCTCTAATCAAAACAAACGATGGGAAATGGGCTAGAAGTGCGAAAGATAAAGCTGACCTGTTTGCTGAACATCTTGAAGAAACATTTCAACCTCTAGGTCAGCAGACCAATGACAAAAACACTGCTGATACGCCCAGAATATCTGATTTCGAAGAGATCAGGCCTGTAACATTAAAAGAACTAAAAGCTGAAATTAAGAACATAAAAGTAAAGAAAGCTCCTGGTTATGACCTGATAACAAATAATAAAGGAGCCGCCTGAAAAAAGTACCCCTAAATTACTACACATAATCAATGCGATCCTCAAGAAAAAGCATGTGCCAATGCAGTGGAAAATAGCAGAAGTAATAATGATTCCGAAGCCGCTCAAACCACCGAATGATAGAAAATCTAACCGGCCAATTTCACTTCTACCAACACTAGCGAAATTGTTTGAGAGACTGTTGCTCAAAAGATGGAAAAGAACCATAGAACAAAGAAACCTTATCCCAGAATATCAGTTTGGTTTCAGAGAGAAACACTCAACTATTGAGCAGGTTCATAGGCTTACAGATGTCATTGAGAATACATTAGAAAGGAAAAAGGTTTGTTCTAGTATCTTCTTAGATGTGGCGCAGGCCTTCGATAAGGTGTGGCACCGAGGTTTACTCTTCAAACTACATAGAGATTTACCAAAACAATATTATATGATTTATAAATCATACATAGAGAATCGCCACTTTAGGGTGACTTATGAAGATGAATGTTCCAAGCTAAAAAAGATTTCGGCAGGAGTCCCGCAGGGTAGTGTTTAGGTAGGTTATGGCTCTGAGCATAAATTTTCAAAAGTATAATATTTTCCTCTAAATTCCGCGGAACCAAAGCTACACTATGGAAATTATCGCAAAATCTGGAGATGTGCTCGCATGGTGATTATATGGTAATCAAAGGGGATGAAGTGCGCTATTTTAATATGTGTGTGCCATTTCCTTAAATAGGTTATGGCTCTGGACATAAATTTACAAAAATATAATATTTTCCTCTAAATTCTGCGGAAGCAATGCTACACTATGGAAATTATCGCGAAATCTAGAGATGAGGACCCACTTCATCCCCTTTG
The DNA here is from genome assembly GCA_947310385.1 of Nephrotoma appendiculata. Classification (NCBI taxonomy): domain Eukaryota; kingdom Metazoa; phylum Arthropoda; class Insecta; order Diptera; family Tipulidae; genus Nephrotoma; species Nephrotoma appendiculata. The sequence goes on along the minus strand of OX371223.1, from coordinate 238,009,234 downwards.
ATTACCATATAGGCACCATGCGAGCACATCTCCAGATTTTGCGATAATTTCCATAGTGTAGCTTTGCTTCCGCGGAATTTAGAGGAAAATATTATATTTTTGAAAATTTATGCTCAGAGCCATAACCTATTTAAGGAAATGCCACACACATATTAAGATAGCGCAATTCATCCCCTTTGATTACCATATAGTCACCATGCGAGCACATCTCCAGATTTCGCGATAATTTCCATAGTGTAGCATTGCTTCCGCCGATTTCTGCCGAACTTTATATGTTGACATAAATTATACTTATGTACAGTGATTTAATTTAAAGTTGGAAACTATTTTCTCTTTTGTTCTATTATTTTTGTATAATTTATTGTAAATTGTTGTTTGATATATTTTTACAAACCTACACTTTTTAATGTCAGAGTTTTATAAACATTTACACTTTTATGTTGCCACTTTTGTGTTGCCAGTTTTTAGTGTATCTACACTTTTTTTAACGTTAGAAACTTCACACCGGTAGTAAATAATGCTAAATATCTAGGGATGACCTTAGATACCAGGCTCAGATGGAATATCAAACATCGCAAATTGTATTGGCTTCTCGGGAAAAATTTGGAATTGTTAACCGAAAATAAATTGCTATTGTATCAATAGGTGCTAAAGCCTGTATGGACTTACGGAAAACAGCCCTGGGGCTGTATAAAGAAAATCAACACCAAAATAATACAAACTTTTCAAAACAAAGTGCTACGTGGTATAGTTAACGCTCCGTGGTACATTAGGAATGATGACCTTCATAGGGACCTAAATATCCCGATGGTTCAAGAAGAAATAAAAAAAAATAAAAAAAACTTGCAGTAATTCATGGACAACGTATCTATCAACACGTAAATGAAGAGCTTCGTGGTGTGTTGGACACTTCAAATGCAGCAAGACGATTGCAGAGAACAAAGCCAATTGATTTAATGGATTAAGGACACCAGAGCAAAGACTACTTTAGTAAATAACCTATAAATGGAGTTGGCCAATGGGCCTCATCTCATTCACAAGTGACTAAATTAAGAAAGAAAAATTACTAGATGAATTGTATTCAGTTGTAATAATTTAAATAAAAATAATAAAAAAAAAAAAAAAAAAATTGAAACAAAAAGAAAACGTAAAGAAAAAATTCCTTCAAGATCAAAAAAATACGGGAAACGATTCATCATTGCTTGTTGCCACTTTGCCAGTTTTGATTTGCAGATGGTTTTAAATACTCCAATGGGCGAAAATTTGCGACATACATATAACTTCACGGTTTACGAAACATATACCAAAACTGGAACGTGCTATTTATGGAGTGAAAATAATGGCAAGCAGCGGGCAAATGAAATTTGCAGCAATCTATGTAAATTTCTTAAAGAAGTTGTTTAGAGAACAAATATTAAAACCGTTTCTTTTTAGTGTGATAACTGTCCGGGTTCAAATAAGAATCGCCAGATGATTGGGGTTTTGAAATATTTCTCAAAAACTGCAATTAATGTAGATAAAATTATACTGACGTCTTTGGTCAGCGATCACACGTGCATGCATGTGGACTTGATGCATGCAGTAATCGAAAATCTATTAAACATAAAAGAGTTCGGTCGTTCCGAGAATGGTCAACTAAATGCACGGAAAAATTCGAAACCGTATGACGTTGTTTCCCAAAACTTTTTTGATTTCTACGACTGTATTATTGATAAACCACGTCAAGAAATAAAATTTAATCCATCAAATCATATTAACGAAGGATTGTATAAAAATTATAAAAAATGATAACACCGAACATGAGTTGTCTTTCCAAACGATTATTTGTGAACCTAAAATCGTTTATAATGGCGAATTACAAATCAATGAAAAAAAAAATTTAAAGACTTATTAAAGCAAATGTGTGATAAAAAATTCACTCCAAATGAATATACTATGGACTACCACAACTTAAAGACTAATGAGGCTGTGACTGATGTCGTATCAGAAACTGACGATGAAGATGAAATAGGGCATTAACAATTTAGAATATTGTTCTGTTAAGCACTTAACTAATTTCAAACTATTTGAGCAGGGTATTTTATTTATATTTTTTGTTATTTTAATTATTTTTTTTTTGTTACTTAAAGGCATAAGTGCATGAATATTTAAATCCGTGTAACAAAAAAGGCGTATGTGTGAAACAAACAACTACCAGCAGAAGAAAAGTACAAAGAGCACAATCAAATGGCATAATAGCCAGCTTTCTCCAAAAAACCTAGAAATATTTATTTTCTTTATAATTCGTAAACTGGATAAGGTTAGCCGATGGGAGGTTCTTAAAATGATTTAAAATGCACTTAAGCATAGCAATACATATATAGTAGTACCATCATTCGAAAAAAATCTTTAGAGGGTGAAAATCCAGGTAGCGCGTTAATCGAAATTAAGTTATGCAATAATTTTACTAGTTCGCCTAAATGTTTGCAAGATTAAATACACTTACAGTACACACGGCGTATTTTTGTATACCATTAACCAGTATAGTATTGCTTCACTCTAACTTATTATACTACATATTAACACAGAATATATTTATTTCAACTCGTATTGTTTTACAATTGCAAGGTCATGTAGAAAATGTGTTTAATATTTTTTGTGATAAACAATAAAACAAATCATGAATACCTTACTTCAATTTTCTTTTTATAAAAAATAGCATAAATAATTTTTTTTCTATGATAGAAATGCAAAAGAATATGAATTGTTCAATCAAATAAATCCATTATTGGAAAGGAGATATGAACGATAGGATATATACATATGTATATTAATATATTGAGTACATACTTAGCTGTGTATTATTATTGTTTATTTTAAATACATCTGTTCTCACAAACACAAACGAATAAAGATAAAAAATGAAAACGATGTAGAAATCTATATAGAACAACTAAATACAATTTTTTAAAAGGATGCCGTCGATTGCACTGTTACAGTATGGTAATTTATAATTGAAAATATGTTTGTACGAGTAATTTTCTAATAATATACATACATTAAGAACAATGTATTGTTATGGAAAGGCAAATTTTCTATTTATCCAAATCTGTGTGAAAGTTCAAGGGCATTGAACCCAATATTTGTTTCAGAATTAAAATAAAATTTATTAATTCGATTTTATCATAAAAAATATTACGTAAGAGAAGTACGTAAAAATAGGAAAATTGTCACTTGGACATACTACAATAGTATGTCGTTTTTCATTATTGTCTTTCAATCAACCACTTATTAAGGGATTGTTTCTCATTGGAATAGAAAAAACGAGGATGTCATTATAAAGATTATAATTTCAACCAAAACTATTATGCATGGCTGACTTGATCTGTTTTGTCACAGAATCCAATGAGAGTCATGTGGTGTTTACAGTGTGCAAATCTAGAGCGTATAATTATAATCTAATTAAGAGCATTTAAGGTTCGCTAACAAAACTTAAATTCATTTTTCTGTTAATCTAATCTGTCAATCTCTAATAAATTTTATTGTTTAAATTGGGGGCTGAATTAATCCATCTCAAATGAATTACATATCCCTTTTGTGTTTTACTAACACAATTGTGCGGGTGGGGCTAAAGTACCATGTATATGTAGTTTTGTATGTTTTTTGAACAAATTTACACATTTGTGAATTCCTTTTTAACTTATTTTCCGTCCGAAAAAACACTATATCTATACACACAGTTGTGTTGGTTTTACTTCAAATCAAGTGAAATTTTTAATGAACAACGCCGTTACATACGTTAATTTTTTACTCACACATTTGTGTGGGTTGGACTAAAATTGAGAAGATTTTTTATTTTTCTTAGTTGAAAAAGGGATATAAGGAAGTATATAAGATATTTTTTATAAATTCAATATACAAGTGAATAGCTTACGAGTTTAGGTTGCCGCTCACTATTTTGTAACTAAAACTATTTTTAAATAGTAGTTAAGCTAGAGATTGGTCAGCATTGTCTGAAAGAAAACGTTTCAGTTCTTTATGGCAGGATAAATAATGGCTTACTTTTAAGTTCCGTCTTTATTCGAACGCTAATTTTAAATTGTTTAGTTTGATGTACCATACAAATTATTTTTTTTAAATAAAAAGTGCGTTGTGTATTTGATTTTGAATAAAAAAATCAGTTTTTATTTTCCTCTAAATTGTAAAATTTTATTTTTATGTCTTAATTTAATTAATTAACCTTAATTTGTATTTAGTCTTACACCGTTTTAATACTTAATTACCTTTCCGAAACGAATATTTATTTGTGGAGACTTTAAACAGCTTTCACAATAAAACAATTTTTATTTTGCCTTAGAAGTTTGTTTGAAAATCAAACTTTAGAAAAAAATTTACTTTAGAGAAAAAATTGTCTATTGTGAGAGCTCTGTTAAGGTGATGATACATGTACAGATTTTCCCTTTAAGGCATAAAAATTATGCGCGCTTTTTGGTTAAAAGTCAGCCATCTTGAATCGCTTTGAATCAATTCGGATGATTTTGCATACTCATGAACGATGGCTACTAATAAGACAATAAGGCCTGTTTCAGCTGAACTAAGACAAGCGAACTGACCTATGTTCATCGTTCTTGGTTGTATATAAAAAACTTTTATAAGCCCCGTTTCCCACTTGAGCTAAGTATTTTGACTGATATGAGCTATGTTTTCATTTAACAGCTTCATGTTTTGATTTCTTTCCAAAGTCAAATAACAGAAATATTGTAGATACATCTCAGAGTCTACCCAATCTGTAAAGCAACGTATTTAAATTTTTATTTTCACCTTGGAGATACGAGGGTATATCAAAAAGTCTTGCAATATCATATGAAAAAAAAGAGTGAGTGAGACAACAATATATTTTTCAAAACCATTTTTTATCGCGATGAAACTTCTAGAAGAACATTTCGATGTAAATTTTACAGTTCGTTTGTTTTTGTCAATTTAGTTAGTAACACGTGTTTTGAATTTTTCTTAAAACGAATGAAATTGAATATCGCGCCCTTATTAAATTTTTCTATAAAGATGGACGAAATGCAATTTATATATTCAACTATATATCAAAAGTTTACGGCGAATCTGCACCATCATATGCCACAGTAACAAGGTGGGTAAAATTATTCAAAAGTGGCCGGGAGTCATTAGAAGACGACAACCACTCGGATCGGCCAGCAGATGCTATTAGCCATGAAAACGTAATTTTGGCCAAATCTATTGTATTGGAGGACCAGCGTATTTCTGTTCCGCGGTTAGCGTGGAGACTTTCTCTTTCATACGGTACCACATATACTATATTACATGACCACCTTCACATGTCGAAAGTAAGTGCGCGATGGGTTCCCCGTTTGTTGAATGCAGAACAAAAAAAAATGCGTGTTGAAACTTCAAAGGCGATTTTAGATATGTACAAAGATCCAGAAAATTTCTTGGATAACATAATAACAGGCGATGAAACATGGCTTTATCATTGGGATCCGGAATCCAAACAAGAATCGATGCAATGGATCAAACGTAGTGAACCACCACCAAAGAAATTCAAAACTCAACCGTCTGCTGGTAAGGTTGTGGCAACAGTTTTTTGGGATGCTGAAGGAATTTTGATAATCGATTATATTGCACCGAAAACCACAATCACAGGCATATATTACGCAGAAGTTTTGCGAAAATTGAAAAAAGCGATCCGGGCAAAACGGCCAAGGAAAGTTAGGGAAAAAATCTTGCTTCTTCAGGACAATGCACCAGTGCACAAGGCTAATATTGCTCAAGCTGCATTAAAAGGTTGCGGCTTCGTGGAAATTCCGCATCCACCGTACAGTCCAGACTTGGCACCCAGTGACTACTTTCTGTTTCCCAATTTAAAAAAAAAACACTAAGGGGCCCGAAATTTTCCAGTGACTATGAAGTACAGTCTGTTGTAAATGAATATTTTATGGAGCAAAAGAAATCTTTTTTTTAGAGGGTTTAGGCAAGTTAATTGATCGATGTGACAAATGTATAAACCATAAAGGAGATTATGTCGAAAAATAAAAATATTGCTGTCTCACTCACTCTTTTTTTCATATAAAATTGCAAGACTTTTTAATTTGCCCTCGTAATTAATCAGCTCACAATCAGCTATGTTTCTATTCCACAGCTTTAAATAAAGAAATTAAATAAATCGGGACGTACGAGTGTGTTGAGTTAAGCTTCGCTAATTCGGTTTCACTTATTTAGGCTTTGCAAAGTAAATCGAAAGCTGTGATCTCAAAACATGCTCACTTTGCTAAAAGAACATAGCTTAAGTGTGCAAGGGGCCTTATCGAGAAACGCAGCTATTAGCTTAGTTTGGCATCCACAGCTCATTCCACTGCACATTTGAGTTAATTACATCGCTCTCACATACATTTCAATTCAAGTAAAATGCTATATGTCTGCCAAAATATTATTAGAATCACATAGTCACATAGACGAATATGTACACAATAATAGCAATGTATGTGTGAACGATATAGCTGACTTTTGCAATCCAAAGACAACCCGAGCTAAGTTAGTTTGTATCGCTCAAAACAGAAAAACATAGCTCGCATAGCTTAGCTCAAGCGTGCATCGTTTCATTAAAACTCTTTATTTTCAACCAAGAGCGATGAACTTAGCTGACATCGCTTAGCTTAGCTTAGCTCAAATGTGCAACGGGCCTAATGGAACGATGCACATTTGAGCTAAACTATGCGAGCTATGTTTTTCTGTTTTGAGCGATACAAACTAACTTAGCTCGGGTTGTCTTTGGATTGCAAAAGTCAGCTATATTGCTCACATTGCTATTATTATGTGTACTTATAAAATATTGAAATTTGGATGACATTTGAGTATTGTTGTGTTTGGTATTGTGGATCAAATTCAAAAAAGTGGTTGAATTCTTAAATAATATAATAAAATTAGTTAATTAATTTTTGACAGACATAGGATTTTACTTGTATTGAAATGTATGCGTGAGAGATATAATTAGCTCAAATGTGCAGCGGAATGAGCTGTGCGAGCTAAACTATGCTAATAGAAACTACGTTTCTTGCTTAGCTTAGCTGAAATGTGCAACGGGCGTTAGAATGAAATAAGTAGCCGTTTTGAACAGAACCAAAGAGCTAAATAAAAATTAAGGTTAATTAAATGGGAGCATTATTTTCATAAAAGCTCCCATTTAATTAACCTTAATTAGGTTAATTAAATGGGATTTCAGTTGGGCTCTTGAAAGTTCTTGTTGCTACAATAGCTTAAATTGTTGTAATTTATTTTATCTTAAAAAACAAATTAATCTCTCATAAGATAAAACAATAATATTTTTATCTAAATTGTATTTTAAATAGGAAAGCAATCGCCAATGGTAGTTTTTAACTTGCTTATTAGAGTTTTAATCTCTTTACAATTTTCATAATACCCTTCTAAGACCCTTCTAAGTCTCATAAAAATAAAATTAAAATTTAACCCATACAAAAATTTTAAAACATGTACTAGTTTTTTTATACTGAATAATATAATTTTTTATCCTTATCTGGCAAATTAAAACCTTTCTTTAATAAATGCTTGTAACATGAAGGTGATTTAAAATCAAATTCCAAATACATTTTTTGTTCAACTTGGGTCCAAGATAATTTTAATTTATGAAATATTTGTGCAAGTACAAAATGTGTTTACTTGTGGTCGATCGTCAAGTGTATTATCAATTAATATTTTTATTGTGTTTTCTTCTGTTTGCATTTTACTTTTCTGAGGGGTATTTAATATAAACCTGAGAATTTTGTTTAAAGGTTGAACGGGTTCTTTATTTTCGTCTTCAATTTGATGTTGCGGACTAGGAAATTGAGATGGTGAGATGGGACATTCATGAGGAATTTGTGGAACTTGATAATTCTTTTAATAAGTTCTTTTAGGCCCTTTTTCATATTTCAATGTTATAGGTGGGAAATCAGGTGTTGTCAATATTCTTGTTGTTTGACTCTCAGTGTTGTGTGTCTGGTTGGAAATCGTACGCGAAACTTTTGGAATCAATTTTTTTTTATTTAAAAAAAAATCGAATTTTAATAAACGCTTGCATCGTGCATCTATGTCATTGACCTTATACTTACAAACAAGATTATTAATTGGCTGGGGAAAGACAGTTTTTTAAATATTTTTTGTTCTAAAACTACTTATTTTGAAATCATTAAAATTAAAGTTCTTCATAATAGTTATGCGTTTGGAAGTAACTTTATTCTTGTCGAACACACGACGATGGTCATGCAGCACCGTAAAAAATGTTCTGGTGGATTTACAGTCATTTTTATTTAAGCAGTTTTTGTAAGCACACACCATTTTATCACGCAAATTCACAAAAGTTTTAATACACAAATTTTCAAAATGAACTTTTTATAACGTTTAAAAATAAGAAAACACAAAGCTACATGCGTTACGATTAGACGACAAGCAATAAAATTTTAAACGAACAAATTTACGAAATTAACTTGCAAACAATTTTTAAATCTTTGTAGTGTGTAGATGTATGATTTCCTTTTACATATATTGAATTGCTGAGTGTGTGCGTGTAAATAAGTATGTATATCATCGGTGGTCTATCTATATAGTTATCGAAACGAAAACCAAATAATGTATATGTGTTGTACCTACAAAATCATTTAAAATAATCTTTAATTGGATTTAAATGTAGATCGTTTTTATGGACAATCTTCAATTATTTTAGCTTTTTATAATTTTCAACGAATATTTTAACGTTCAAAATTATTTGTCTATAATTTAGAAAACATTGTTGCAATTCAAAACAAAACCAACTTAGTTGCGATCGGTATTTTCTCTCCATCATCTTTGTTACATTTTCTATTTACTTTTGAGCGTAAAAACTGTTTTGACTTATAATGAGAGCGTCATTATATGAGTAATACAATGCGATTCATTACTATTTATGATAAGAAAAAAATTTAGTTCCCATTTCTGTTTGTTTTCATATAAAATTATTATTTTTATTACTATTTTATTTGTTAATTATGTATTTGTTAATTATTATTATATATGTTATTTTATTTGTCAATTTGATATGAAAAGAAACAGAAATGGGAACTAAATTTTTTTCGTATCATAAATAGTAATGAATCGCATTGTAAGTATATGTATAGAATTTTTTTTTTGTTTTCTGCATGTTGCATTATAAAATATTCTAGCTACATTTAGGAGAAGGTTATGCTATTTAGGCGGATAGGTAATTGCAGAAATTCTTTAAAAAGTTTAAAACGATACCAGTAGTGGTATCTAACATTTCACTCACGAACCTACCATTACATTACTATATAATGATTATACAATGACTTAAGATAATAAAAAATCTATGTTCTGTTCCAGTTTCCAGGCAAACATGCTTAACCCAGTATTTTGCTTCTGGTACATAGTAGTCGATACATTGTCTACACGTGTAGAATATTAATGATCCACCCTCGTTTATAGTTCTATTATTTCATTAAAACTGATACGACACCATTAAAGGCATCTAACATTGTTTTTCCTTTTGATCAACATAAAACTGGTAAGTGGTCATGTGCATTGCTACAGCCTCAACCGACCATCAACGTTATTACTTCGACCTCACACACTTGTAGAACGATTAAAATTTTTGTTCAACGTCTTTCAATTTTCAACATTGCCCATTCAGCTTTAAGTAAATCAAATGCAAAGTAGCTGAAAGTAACCTTATGATGCTAATGTTTCGAAATCGTGTGTAGCAAACTGGAGGATATATATAATTTTGAAATTTTACGGTTGAATTTGAATAATTGTTTTGCTTCTTAGCTTTTGACAGTAACGGCAACACCAAATTGTAATTAGTTTAAAAAAATTCGCAAAATAAATTTTTTATCATATTTAGAAGCTTGTTCAAGACGAAAACAGATGGCATTATAAAAGAATAGATGATTATTATTTTCCAAATTTAGATAAGTAAAAGTTGAAAATAATTATGATTAACCATTTAAATAAACTTTTTGGTTGTAATTTATGATGTTAATTATAACTATAAACACACTTTTGTATTTAACATTCAATGCTTTTACTTATTTTTGGGAGTTTTCACATTTTTTTGAATAAATTTTACATATTTTTGTAAACCCACGAATTTTTTGTAATATACATTTCTACATATTGTAAAATGTAAAAATGTTGTTTATTTGTAAAATGCCCAACTATGGCTTTACGTGTGTTGTCATTTTCTATGAGACTAATGACTGTTACGTTAGAAGTTATTTGGATGTTGCAGAGGAACAAATGGTTTATTTTCAAATCTATATATGTATATAAAACAAAGTCGGGTTAGTTACACTCACTTATAACTCAGAACGGCTGGACCGATTTTTATGATCTTTATTTTATTGGATTTGTCTTCGCTCCGAAAAGTATAATAACTATTAAAACATCGGAAAAATTTAGCAAAAAAAAATTTATCAAGAAAATTCATTTTCTCATACATTTTGTTTTTTTTATTTTGTTCGTCTCAATACAGTGGTGGTTTAGGAAAAAAAGAAAAGTCGGAAAAACTCAAAAGGAAAACCCCAAAAATCTAATAAAAAACCTTTTTTGATATGAATTTTGTATGTGTAGTCGGCGCTTGGACCGCAAGGTACTGGATACGAATCCGACTGGAGGCTGCATGCAAATTTCTATTTTATTTTTTATCCAATTTTTTTTATTTCATCTACTTATCTATTATTATATAGATAAAATCTTCGTTCGAATTACGATTTCAGTGCGAATAGTAGATTTTGACAGCTCCAAAAAAAGTTTTTTTCCTTTGCGATTTTAATATTAAATTTAATTTATTTTTGGTTTTAGTTATTTCATATTAGCTAAGTGGTTTGTGGTTTAGCATATAATATTAAAATAAGTGGTGGAATTTAGTGAAATAAGAGATTGTGTGGTGTATGCCAACAACAATAAGAAACCAGTACTTTTTTGCGTACAATTGTACGTAATTTGGTTAGTGGTACAAAGTGTCCCAACACCGGACACCAGATTTTTTTTTTTTTTATTTTTTTTTCATTCTGCGTAATTCTATTTTCGATCGAGATTTTTAAACGGTAAGTTCCCTTCGAAGATGTTCACTTTGTGAGGTTATCACATTTGTGATTGTGCGCACATCGATAATTGATTATGTAATTTTGGATTGTGTGATTAATTTTCCAGTATTATTTACAATGCCGCGAGCCAGAAGATCTAATTATTCACCACAAAGCCGTAATGCAATTAGACTTCGGACTATTGCGAATCAATCCACTGCAGATGAACAAGAAATCACACGAGAAGTACGCCGCGTTAGTATGGCCCGACTTCGCACTTCACAAAGACAAGCACAAAAAGAAGCAGTACGTCAAATGGCTCAGTTGGTAATGAGAAATCGTCGAGCTTATCGCACAGATAGATAACGTGATAATCTTCGACGCGCAAGAAGAAATTCTTCAAGTGTTGATTTGAATCGAATAGCGTTTCAATACGATTGCACAATTGACTACAACTCCCATCCTTTCGTTCGAATTGGCCTAATGGAGTTTGTGTGTGACCATTGCGGTGCATTGAAGTTCGCTAGAGAAACGCCTGGATTGTGCTGTCTCAGTGGCAAGGTGAGATTGCCATTATTGCCTGCAGCACCTTAACCGTTGCATTCATTGCTTCGTGGCGAGACACCAGAATCACGACATTTTCTATTCCACACTCAAAGATACAACGGATGTTTCCAAATGACTTCATTTGGAGCAGACATTATCGAAGAACGCGGATTCAATCCAACATTCAAGGTCATTTCTGCTCGAGAGAGTAAACATTCATTTTCTTTTGGTGATTAAAAATCTCATAATTCTGACGTCGTCTTCGACTTTACAGATTCAAGGCCAAATTCACCACCGAATTGGGTCATTACCACCGATTGAAGATGGACAGCATAAATTCATCCAATTATACTTTATGGGCAATATGGAGGATCAACTTGATCGGCGCCAAACGATCAATACAGCAATGAAAAGGATAGTTCTGAAAGATTTGCAGCAACTACTCCATGAACATCATGCATTGGTTCGGTTGTTTAAATCTGCATTGGATTGCATGCCAAGTGACGACTGCAAAGTCGTGATCAGAGCAGATAAACGACCCGCTGGAACACACGAACGCTCCAACAAAAGATGAAGTCGCAATTGTGATTGTTGGTGAAAACGTGGAACCGTGCGATATTGTGCTTACACGTCGCGACACTGGGCAACTGCAACGAATAAACGAAACACACTGTTCATACGATACATTGCAATACCCTCTGATGTTTTGGCAAGGAGACGATGGATATCACTTCAATATCAACATGATAAATCCATTGAGCGATGAATACTGATATCATAATTTCCATTATGACACTAATTTCACTGATTTCATTTCAGGTGAGGAAAATAACAAGAAGGTTAGTTTGATGAATTATTATGCATATCGTTTGATTATTCGTCAAAATGCTGACAACTATTTGCTGCGATTTCGTCGTTTGCTTCAGCAATATTGCAGGGACATGTACGTCAAAATCGAAACGGAGCGCCTGATTTTCATTCAGTTGAACCAAGCTAAACTGCGTTCGGAGGAGGATATCCATTTACGCGATGCAATCAGCACCGAAGGAGATGCAGCTAATGTTGATCGATTGACTATTCTACCGGCGACGTACATTGGCATATGCATGCAATGACATATGTTCGTCATTACGGTTGTCCAGATCTATTCATCACTTTTACTTGCAATCCGAAATGGATAGAGATTGTTCAACTACTGCTACCCGGGCAAATAACAAGCGATCGGCACTACATCATCGCACGTGTCTTCAAACAAAAAATCCGGTCGCTGATGAACTACATTGTTAGGCATTGCGTCTTTGGGGATACTCGATGTTGGATGTATTCAATTGAATGGCAGAAACGAAGCTTGCCGCATGCTCACATTCTTATTTGGTTAGTCGAAAAAATTCGACCAGACCAAATAGATGACATCATATATGCCGAGATTCCTGATCCCGAAACCGATCCAGACCTGCATGATGTTGTAATTACGAACATGGTTCACGGTCCGTGTGGCTCCATCAATCCCCAATCACCGTGCATGGTCGACAACAAGTGTTCCAAGCGTTATCCACGAAATTTACAAGCAGAGACTATCACTGGCAATGATGGTCATCCATCCAATGATGGTTATCGTCGAGGCAATGATGGTTATCCACTGTACCACAGCGATATGGCGGTTTTTGGTGTTCAAAATCCCAATACAAACGATGAAATCACGCATTATCAAGTTGGGCGATATGTGAGCTGCAATGAGGCGATTTGGCGTATATTATCATTCCCTATTCATGAACGTCATCCCACTGTTGTACATTTGGCGGTGCATCTGCAGAATGGTCAACGAGTTTATTTCAACACATCGACTGTTGCTCAACGTGCTGAGACACCTCCAGCAACAACATTGACCAGTTTCTTTTCGATTTGTCAAAGTGATCCGTTTGCACGAACATTGCTCTACTCTGAGATGACACGTTATTACACTTGGAACGCCTCATCAAAAAAATTTCAACGTCGGAAGCAAGGCGATGAGGTTCCTGATCATCCAAATGTGCGTTCTACTGATGCTCTTGGTCGCATTTACACTGTTCATCTGAAGAATGACGAATGCTTCTACTTGTGGTTTTTCTGGTGAATGTTCGTGGGCCGACATCATTTGAATCACTTTGAACTGTCAATGCTGTAGTGTGCCCAACATTTCGTGCTGCATCTCAACAGCTCAACTTGCTTGAAAACGATACTCATTGGGACATGACAATCGCTGAATGAATTATTTCTGCAACTCCAAACCAGATACGCACATTATTTGCTATCATTATTTCGACATGCTTCCCATCAAATCCACGTGAACTATGGAGCAAGTACAAGAATGACATGTCAGAAGACATTCTACATCGAATCCGTGTCAGTTTCGGAAATCCTGATCTCGAGGTGAATGAGGAGATATATAACCAGGCTTTGCTTTTGATCGAAGACATGTGTTTTCGCATGTGCGGCAGTTTGTTAGTCAAATTAGGAATGCCAACGCCATGTCGTGGAATGAACGACGCTTTCAATCGAGAATTGGAACGTGAACATGAATATGATCGAGATGCATTGAACCAATCAGTTCGAACCAATGTACCACTGTTGAACCCCCAACAGAAAGAAGTGTACGATACGTTAATGAAGGCAATTCATGATGGAAATGGTGCATTATTTTTCCTCAATGCGCCTGGTGGAACTAGGAAGACATTCCTCATGTCATTGATTTTGGCCACTATTTGTGCGAGATCCGATATTGCTGTAGCAGTTGCTTTTTCTGGGATAGCGGCCACATTGCTAGAAGGATGCCGAACGGCTCATTCAGCGTTGAAATTGCCGTTAAACCTTCAATCGGCTGAAAACCCGACATGCAACATTGCGAAACATTCAGCAATGGCGAAAGTTTTGGTAGCAAGTAAAATCATCATCTGGAATGTATGTTCAGTGGCGCACAAACGCGCATTGGAAGCACTCGATCGAACTATGAAAGATCTACGCAATGACTCAAGATGTTATGGAGGCGCAATGATTCTACTTTCTGGCGATTTCCGTCAAACAATACCAGTCATTCCAAGATCGACCGCTGCTGATGAAATAAACACTTCTTGCCTCAAATCATCGACTCTGTGGTGTTATGTGAAGAAATTTCAGCTGACGACAAACACACGAGTTGCATTGTTAAACGATCCATCTGCCGAAGAATTCTCTAAGCAATTGCTGACTATCGGTAATGGCCGTGTTCCGGTCGACAAATCGAACGGATTGATTTCGTTTCCTCAGAACTTTTGCATTTTTGTCTCAACGAAGGACGAGCTCATCAACAAAGTGTTCCCGAACATCATTACTAACCACAAAAATCACAATTGGGTGAGTGAACGAGTAATTCTTGCGGCAAAGAACAAAGATGTGGATCACTTAAATTTTACAATTCAAAATCTAATCGTCGGTCCACTTCATTCCTTCAAATTTATCGACTGTGTGACAAACGAAGACAAAGCAACCAACTATATGCAACTGAATTTTTAAACTCATTGGATCTGGCTGGCTTGCCACCGCACAATTTACAACTAAAAGTTGGCTCGGTGATCATCATGCTACGAAACCTGAATCAACCAAAACTATGTAACGGAACACGTTTCGTGGTGAGAAAACTCATGGGCAATGTGATTCACGCGACGATATTCCAAGGGAAGTTCAAATGTGAGGAAGTTCTCATTCCGAGAATTCCGGTTATCTCAACCGAAATGCCGATATTCGAGTTTAAACGAATTCAATTTCCGATTCGTCTTGCATTCGCCATGACGATCAATAAATCCCAAGGCCAATCTATAAGTGTTTGTGGCCTGAATCTAGAAAATGAATTTTTCTCTCACGGCCAATTGTACGTAGCATGTTCACGTGTCGACAAATCATCCGCTTTGTTCGTTCTCGCACCTGACAATAAAACAAAAAATGTCGTATATCACAAGGTGCTAAAATGAAGGGAATCGACCCATCGATCCATTGCTACCCACCCACCAAATAGTTTAAAAGAAAGTAGTGCAACAATGCTACGCGAACCATTTCGATTCAATTCAATAAAACGAAAGCCTTGCTGCCACGTGAATTACATTCATTTCAATGTAATTAAAATATATTTCATTTTGATTTTTGTAATTTCATTGAATTTAATTAATTTGGAGTATTCATTTAATTTATTTAATCTTAATAAAAAACTCAATTTTATTAAGCTAATAACTTTAAAAAACATTTATTGATTTTGAGGCGGTACGAAGTTCGCCGGGTCAGCTAGTACCTAATAAAGCATGGTTGTAATGAATTTAAGGAAAACTATTTTCCTCTGATCATATAAACTGCATGCAAAGTGCACAGCCAAAATATATGAAGCCGCCACATCGCCCATGTATACTAAAGCTGCCATATATTTCAGATATACGATCCCATCGGTGACATTAAAAATGTATTCATTTCAACACGATTATCGCTCGATGATTATAAATGGGGTATTAATATATCCATTAAAATATCTTTTTTTTTTTTATTTTAAATCTATGAATAATTTTTTTCACCCACCCATTAAACCTGCAACTAAATATGTACACAATGTAGAACAAACGTACACATCCGTATCGTTCGAAATTTTAAAATATCCCATGAATTATAATTATTTATGTAATTTTTAACGTATATTAATTACCAAAGTGTTAAAAAGTTTCATTTCCGTTAAATAATGTATGTAACACATTATAAATGAAATTTATGCTTAAAACATATTGATAGGCACGTTATTATATACACATTTTACGAGCATATTGAAAACTAATCATATTGCTGTTAAAATGTTTAATAATAATATTTGATTGGGAGAGGGCACAAATCCACACCCAGCAGAATACGGGGAAAATATTAATTGGATGTTGTAGGTTGCACACCATTAATTATTATCGTTACATATCAAATTACAAAATATAATAATTATTTTTAATTTTGTGTTTATATTAATGATGTCGAAATAAAATTTACGTTTATTGATATCACAAAAAAAAATTACTTACATTGTTCCCTTTGGCACGGTCATATTCAATCCATCAAGAATTATGTTCGGATTATCTTTGGTACCGTAAATTTTATGTGCCCTTCGTACGCATACTGCCTGTTGTCTTTTGTGTGCTACCGTCGACGGCTGTGATATTAGTTGTCGTCTTTTTGCGGCCAATTCCGAATCGAGCGGAAACGAATAATTAGGCGGCGGCAAACCTTCAGAATCGACATCCATAATATGGGTTTATCTGTATTTGGTTATGCTAATTGTACGCTAGAAAGAAAAATTGTTAAATAAATATCAGTATAGAGTTCCACACCTGTGTCAAACAAATATATTACATAATGAAATAAGAAAATATTTAAAATTTAAATGTCAACAAAAATTGTATTTCGGTCTGTCACCATAATAACATTTGATAGACATTGATCTTTGATAATGAAAAGGCATTGAGATTTTTAACATAAACATTCCATTCCATTTAAAATTTCTGAATCCCTATTACCTTTTGTCATAAATGATGTTAATCACAAATCTTTGGATATTGTATTTGACTTAACTAAAATGGCGAGATCAGAACACCTACAACCAATGAAATACAACTTTAAAAAAACTAACCGTGTGGGGCTACAAAGTTACCTGGAATCCATCAACTGGCAAATAACTCTCAATTCCAATGATATAAACGAGAATGTGGACAAATTTAATGACATCATGCTTCAAGGCTTCGAAATGTATGTACCTATGTGCTGTAAACCACAAAATGCTCACCCTCATTGGTTTGATGATAGACTAGTTAACTTAAAAAATCGGAAGTCGAAAGCGTATGCCAAAATGTTGAAAAGCGGGTTAGAAGCGGACAAAACTACGTTTCTACAACATAGTAATGAATTTGAAATTTATTTCAAATCTAAATACAGGTCGTATCTTAATCAAATTCAAGACAAAATCAAAGTAAATCCAAAACAATTTTGGAAATACTTTAGGAATAAACGCGAAATTGAAGGATACCCTGCTAATATGACGTACAACAATACCTGCTCTTCAAACGCCAAAGATATAGCTAACATGTTCGCGTCGTTTTTTCAATCAGTCTATAGACCAAGCGTTACTAGTGGATTGTACGAACAACCCAGCAACAACAACACATCAATAACTCCTCCTATTATTTTTGAGGACAATATTTTATCGGCTTTAAGGGGGTTTGGAGATGGTTGCGGTCTTGATGATATACCCTCTTCTATTCTGAAGGAGTACGCTGAAATTTTAACAATTCCATTATGTTATCTATTCAATCATTCCTTAAACACCGGCGTGTTTCCTGAAAAATGGAAAATTTCAAAAATTACTCCAATTTTTAAATCGGGTAAACGTGAGGATATCTCATGCTACAGAGGAATATCAACTACATCATCAATTCCAAAATTATTTGAGTTAGTATTATGCAACAGTTTTAAATCCACAATTGCACGTCATATATCAATAAATCAGCATGGGTTTATGCCTGGCCGATCCACATCGACTAATCTGGTTGAATTCACCAGTAAACTAATTAACGAAATAGAAAAACACCGTCAAGTTGATGTAGCGTACACGGATTTTAGTAAAGCATTTGATTCTATCTGTCATCATAAAGCACTCCAGAGTTTATTCAATTTTGGGTTTTCTCTCGATTACATAAATTGGTTTAAATCATATCTATCAAACCGGTGCCAATTTGTGATAATGGGAAATGAAAAATCAAACGTTATTAAAGTTACATCTGGTGTTCCCCAAGGATCACACCTCGGGCCTTGGATTTTTATTGTTTTCATAGACCGAATAACCGAGATAATCAAAAACTCAGACGTGCTCATATTTGCAGATGATGTGAAAATTTTTCGTACTATTAATGGATTGTTAGATACGGAGAAACTTCAAGAAGACTTAGATAGATTAAGTGAGTGGTGTGATCGGAACTCACTATACTTAAATATTAAGAAATGCAAAATCATGTCTTTCCATCGTAAACGAAATCCAATAATTACTTCATACAAACTCAACAACGAAGTACTGCAAAGAGTCAATGAGGTTATAGACTTAGGTGTTACATTTGTCGAAAACGCCAGTTTCAATAGGCATATTGAAAATTGTATTGCGAAAGCGAATGCCATGTTCGGATTTGTTAAAAGATGGACAGGTGAATTTAAGGATATCCAAACCTTATGTTCACTCTATTTCGCTTATGTTCGATCTCAACTGGAATACGCTGTAACGGTCTGGAATCCATACTATGCTGTACACATAAAAAGAATTGAAAGCATTCAAAAGAAGTTCCTGATTTTTTTGTTAAAGTAAAGTGACTGGGATTACGACCACAACTTGCCATTCCATGAAAATGTGGCTCGCTTACCTCCATACACAACAAGATGCACAGATTACAAAATATGCACGCTTGAAAATAGACGACTTCTCTTGGGAGCAGCTTTTATTGGTAACGTTTTGCTTGGTCACGTAGATTCAGCTTACATCTTGGAAAACATATCAATTCACGTGCCATGCAGAACATTTAGAAACCATAAATTTTTAGCACTTGAACACCATTCCACCAACTATGGAGAAAACAACCCAATTAATAGGATGTCTAAATCTTTCAACTTAATTGACGATGTATTTGACTTCAACTTATCAAAGGACAACTTTAAAAATATCCTTAAAGACTTTTTTCTAAATTTTTAATTGTTTAAACCAAAATTTGGTTTATATTTTTTTTTATTCTGTTTTAAAGTTTTTTGTTGTTTTAATATAATTTTAACTATAACTGTAAATAATCTGAAATCATACATGTATATTACAAAATAGATTTCTTTAAATAAATAAATAAATAAATAAATAAATAAAATAAATAAATTCCAATCAATATATGAAATCGTTATGTAAATCATCTAAGCATATTTTGTTAAGATTTTTTATATGCTTATCAAGGTATCGATAGATAATTTTGCGATACCGCAGCAATTTTTTTATTTAATGCTTTCATGCTAAATTGGTATTGAATCGTGTACAATATACATGATCACGCACATGATACAATATGTAAATATGACTAGAATTATATTTAAACTTTGAAATTAAATAAAAAATTTACTTGTTAATTTCAATAAAAATTAATTAAATAATAATCATTCAGCATGATCATTAATCATATTTCGACCTTCCCTGAAAATGTTATATGCACAACTTCAGACCCATAATAACCCAGATTAATGGACGATTTTAAAGTTAAATTTTACATTTATACCACACATTTATGGGGGTAGTCTGAAAAAATGTCCAACCTAACAATGACGCAAGACATTTTTCTTCAAATTTATTTTTACTACTCTACATAGTTTCCTTGTAAGTCTATATACACTTCTTCAAGCGCTTCTCTCATATCTTCAACCCGTAAAAATAGAACCATGACGGCCTTCTCATTCGACAAAAATCGTCGCCCAAGCTGGTACAGGTACTTTTAAATTCAGCTGCCCAAAATGATGGTGCAAAGTCCCCATACACGGTAAAAATTCGGACGTCTTGCCTATTCCGGGGGTTAGAATAAGGATAGTCAAACAATATGTAAAAAAAAATAACACGTTATTTTTAACATTCTTCCAGTATACGATGCAATATTATTCTTTCTTAGTCAAATTCTGAAAATAAAGTTTTATTTCGATAGCTTTTCCCTAGCGAAAAATATTAATTGTAACATATTAATTTAAATAACGTTAATTATATTACCAAAATTTTACCTAGATCAACGCAAACACATGGTTCAAATTGAACAAAAATGGTGGGTCAAATTGACGACCCAGTAAAACCGAGGATCTTAAATTTGAGTACTTATAAATATAAAATTTTTATTTTAACGATCATTGGACGTTATTTTTATTGTCATTTTAAAATCATTTGCCTCTAGCAATTTTGTGGAGTTTTTCTTGATTTTTTGTTTGTTTTTTTCGGTTACTAAAATTGGAATGTAATTTTTTCAGTTGCAATTGGAATTTTAAAGTTAAAACAGCAAGACTCGTGCTAAAATTGATTTATAAACAAAAATGTGATAAATGGTGTTTAGTGGTTTTTAGTGGATGTAGTGGATTAAATTTGAACAATTGAATGATAAAAATAAGGCCATCCTCAGCCTTATTCAAATACAGAGAGTGTGATAATTTTTGTATATTTTTTTACGATGTTTGAAATTTGGTGTTTCTCGACAGATCGGATTATTATTGATGCAGGTAATATTCAATGTTAAAACAAACAACAAATTACTTAGATAAAATGTAATCGTATAAATCAATGTTTAATTTTTCTGTAGTGAAGTGACGTAGTGTAACTAACTACAATCGAGAGGAGTTTGATTATTGATTTAGTAGTGAAATACAATTAAAAATTGTAGATTATAAAGGATTTGAAATTAAGCAAACTCTGTATAAATAGTTTGTACTTAGATTCAACTACAATTTAGGCTTGATAGAAGTCAGGCCAAGTTTTCGTCCCCTAGTCCATACGGATCTACCACCACAACTACTGTTACTAATGATAGTGCAAATTGTATTATTACAACTGAACGAGAAGAATGGAAAAATCAGGATTTCTTAGAGGACTAAGTTTTGAAGATAAAATTTAATTTTTTTTGTTAGCTTATTAACTTTTATTTTAATTATCATGGTGCTTTGAAACTGAATGGAATCTAGTCTCAATTATTATTATCTTAACAAGGAAAGTATGATCATCTTTGATTATAGAATTTAAAAATTTACTTCGAACAAACAAAAATTTTACTCTATGGGCAAGACTTTTTAAAAGGAAACAATCAAAGTATAACCCTTTTTCAACCAAGAAAACAAAAAAATTTGCTCAGTTTGAGTCCAACCCACACAAATGTGTGAGTAAAAAACCATAGTATGTAATGGCGTTGTTGATAAAAAATTTCGCTTTATTTGAAGTAAAACCAACACAATTGTGTGTATAGATATTATGTTTTTTTTTCGGACGAAAATAAGTTAAAAAGGAATTCACAAATGTGTAAGTTGCAGTAAATGACGTGTAAATGACGACATTACAGCCGAACAACAACTAATTATGAAAGCTCAAGATGAAAGCAAGTCAAATATATCTAAATTTAACGTCTCATTGGATCAAGAGCTTATTCCAACATACAATACTGTATGAAATGCGTTTGATTTACTTTTTAAATGCCATTATGTATTTAACATAACATACAACGAATATTTGGAAAACTCTTTTTGGAAAACTGTTACACATTATATTTTCGACATTCCAGTTCAAAAACTACCTACTACGGTAAAATATTAGAATACACTACTAAATCCTGATATATAAATTTGCAATTATGCTTTCGTACAAATAAATTAGGTTTATTAGATTAATTTTTTACTGTTCCTAATATTTTTTTAAATTAAATAATTTTCTTTAATAATATAACCTCGTTAAATTGCCAAACAGGAAATTGTGGCATAGTTATAAGTTTAGTATAATTTAAGAAAAATCAAACTAATTTTTGAATTTAAAACATTTATAATTATGCATTTAACAATGTAATCAAATATGTAATGAATTTTAATTAAATAAAGAATTGCACTTTAAAAACCAAATAAATTTTTAAATTTTATAACTGAGTATTCTATGCATCTAAGTAGAGCTACTGTAAGTAGAACGAAATTGTTAACACAATGATGTTTAAAATGACGGTCAACTGATTTTATATCTAACGATACGAATATCGCTAAATTTGACACTAAATAGATGTTTTATTTAAATTTTAAAATAATTTGGTTTTGACGAAAAAAAAAGTACTTTTTTGTATTTTATTACTCTAAGGGAGTTAATTTTGTGTTTAACCAAGTACCTCAGTTAATATTCGTTGGTCAATAGTTTTCTTATTTTGGGTAGTTAATTTTCATTGTATTTTCATTCCAAATATTACAAGTTTTAAATAGCATTTTTAGCAATAAAAAATAGCTAAATTATTTTTCACGTCCCATATTCGTTATAAACTACCTACCATGAAAAGAGTCTTACATTTTAATAACTTTAACGTCTCTAGGTTAAGTTCGCGCTGGTGTAAGCTAATAGACGTTAAAAATCACGTCTAATTTCTAACCGTGTATGTAGGCGTATTGCCTTTCAAAAATAAATATTTAATGAAGCTCGATTCACGATTTTTCCATTTTGACAATAACACTCAGTTCGCTCATTCAAACGATTGTACTGTGGGCCCAAAATGGTTAATGTTTCAGTGAGTACCTTTCAACGAATGTACAAACACAATCTTCCATTTTGTTGACGAGTGATGCCTCTTCGTCTTGAAATCAGAAACTTTTCAGACTACCCTCGTAAATTCCCATTTGACAATTTTCTTTTGACATTGTGTCGGAGTACTCATTCGAGCAAAATAATTTACAAGTTGTTACTGGCTCATTAAAGGATTTGATTTTAGGCTTTAAAATATCAAGATTTGTTAAATTTATTTCAATTTGAATTTTAAATTAAATCCATACTTTCGTAAAACTGTAAAACAAATCCAAATCAAACGTATTAATAAATTAGGGTATGTCCATAAAGTTGCTCTGATTTGTGCTCTAAAGGAATGTAGTTTAACTGTACTGGATCACGGTCATTAATTAATCTCGTGAAGCTGTTCAGCCCAGAGATCTTTCCCCAGTCTCTGTTGAATAAAATGTGTTGATGTTTTCGTGTAAACTGACGACAAGGTTCTGAACAAGCAAACAGAAGGTTTAAATCAGCAAACTTGAACCAAAGATAAAAGGCTAGCATATTGTTTACCCCTCATGATAACGCTAATTTCTGCCAAAAGAAAGGAAGCAGAATGCAGAAGAACCGAAAAGCAATTGTGCTTCTTCACTAGGTGTAATACACCTAGTGAAGCGAGAGCTGCGTCCCCTTTACATTAAGTAAGCACACTGAATAAATTTTTAATTAAGTGGTAGAAAACGAGTGGTAGATCGTACAGAGATTGTACTTACTGCTTCAAATACAGAGGTTGTAACTACCTCAGTTTAAGGAATACAGACAGCGGTAAACCGGTAGAATTCGTTTAGGCTGGATTAGACCTCTACAGATTTTTAATTTACGTATTCATGAAGTGGTAGGCCCAGTGATATGCAATACATGCTGAAAACCTTTGCTTCAAGTGTTACAAAGTCTCAGCAAAAGATTTTAGAAGCGAAATGCTCTATAATGCTGCTGAACTAGAAATTAAGAACCTGGCAGGATCCACATTGCTGGTAGGGTGCTTAGCACAAAACAAGTTTTCATCCATCAACCGCAGAAAACTAAGTTATTTCAATTAAATTTAGATCAATGCGAGGCTGCCCAGAAACTCTTATCGCAGACTCTACATGAACTGAATACAGTCGTCACCATATTAAGTGTATAGAATAGGAACTTGGATGACGGTCACTGATGGGCAAAAAGACGTAAAAAATGATTTTTTTACGTTTTCATTGTAAAAAAACCGTAAAAATAATAAACTGCGTAAAAAATTGTAAAATAATGTAAAAAAAGGTAAAATAAGTAAAAAATGGGGAAAAAGATCTTGTTATAAAATAATTAGTATATAATTCTTATATAATTGTTATTAGTAATAAAAATAAATACTGCTAAATAATTATGAATATATGTATATTCATATAAGTATATAAGTATATATGAACATGTTATTCTTATTGAAAGAGAGAAGTTAGACAAATTAGTGGCCCAATTTTTTTATGGTTGTAATATCTCTTTTAGCAACATCGAATCTCCACATTTTAAAAAATTAGTAAAAGGTTTTAAACTATCTTATGAGCCACTTATTCCCAGCTGGAACATTTTTCCGGGTAGAAAATTGTTTAAAAGAATCCCGTTCATCCTTACCATCTCATTATGTGCTGTTAATTGATCGATGGAAGAATTCATCAAGCAACAGTAAAACAGTGGTAAACGTGATTCATAATGCTAACGGAAATATAGCATTTCTAAATGCATAGGATTTAAGTGGCGAATCCAAGACGGCAGCTAAACTAGCTTTGGTGAAAAGCTTGTACGGCACAAATGTGTATACCATATAGTTGCGGACAATGCGAGTAACATGATTAGAATGGGCAAAAATGTCAATCATATCGTTTGGCATTCAACTTGCAACAGTCACACGGGGAATCTACTTGCAAAGGACATCGTTGATGTGCATTTATCGGGTTAAGTAAATTCACTTTTAAAGGAATTTAAGAATACCAATTTCTGGGTTGAATAAAGGTGGCAAACGACTAATGTTGGCGTGTGAAATTAGATGGTGTTCACATATAGAGATGCACACGAAAACCTACTTAATAATTTGCAATTCATAAAACAAATATTTGTAGACCAAAAACCTAAAAAAGTTAAGTCTTCTACATCAAAATTAGTCTTCGATGATGACTTTATAGAAAAGATTAAAGAGGAAAAAAGAAATGCCGGGCCCCATCTGCAAATTAATTAATTCTTGCCAAAAGACAGATTCTTCGTTGGTCGATGTAGCCTTTATGTGGCTTTCATTTGAAACTAAAGATAAATACAAACCCAAAATGCAAGAACATTACAAACGGCGAGGTGATATGGCATTGAATGATTATGCGTTAGTTGGGTAGTATCTACATACATCCACTTTACGACAACTCACTGCTTACAGGTAATTATTTAAAATGCATTTACATATTACTATTCATAAATAACTTCATTAAAAATATTAATTTATCTTTTTTATAGGAGACTACGAAAACAGAATAAACCACTTCTTTCTAAAAAAAACTTGTCAGGTGATGGAATAGAGGAAGGGAATTTTTTTAACCCTCATGTGAGTAAAGAAAAATTTCTTATTTTGAGTGATTAGTACCTACATGAATTTTGTAAGGAAACTTATTTTTTCTACATTCGTCCAAATTGTAACATTTCTAATTTTTAAGTAAGATCGTAATCTACCAATTAAACTAGAATTTAAATAAATTAAGTAAGTTTTTATTGTAAATATTGTAAATAAAACATACAAAAATAGACTTCTAAAAGTGCAAAAGGTACCCGGGTACCCACGTCACTCACATTAGGGTTAAAACAAACTAGGTTTATTCAAAATTCTTTACAATAAAGGTATTAAAAAACCCCATATATTTTGGAGCACTGCGGAAATAAATTATACGGAACTTTCCAAGTTAGCTTTGAAAAGTTTAAATCTTCCTGCTTCGTCTGCTCAAATAGAGCGGATTTTTCAAACATTTAAGAGAAATTGATCAATATAGCGATCAAGATGACGAATAGGATTGATTGATTATTTTTAATTATAACTGAAATTTGAAAAATGTATTTTGTTATGTTAAAAAATAAAATTGAATTACAGTTTGAACATAAAATTTATTCAATTTTGAAATATTTGTACAAGACCAACTTGCTGTACCACGACAAAATCCATTGATGTTGAAACCCATGATTGTTGAAACCCTTTTTTGTTATTTTCCAATTTTGACTAAATCCATTTATGACACAATCCACTGTTGTCAAAATCCTCTAGTATAATGTCACTAAACTCATGATCGTACAAATAAAATAAATTTCGTATTTCCATGAAAAAAAAAATCCAAGAATCCATGAAAAAAAAAATTCGAATCCATCGTTTTTGTTATTTTTGTCAAAATCCATGAAAAAACCATCGAATCCATCATTTTTGTTATTTTTTACAAGCAATGGCTTGTAAAAAATAACAAAAACGATGGATTCGATGGTTTTTTCATGGATTTTGACAAAAGGGATTTTGACAAAAATGAGTTTTGACAGAAATAGATTTTGTCAAAAATGGATTTTATCATAAATGGATTTTGAAAAGGATAGATTTTGTCAAAAGATGATTATGTCCAAAATTGATTTTGCCAAAAAGGATCGTGACATAATGGATTTCGTGGGTAACATGTTTAAAACTGCTTTCCTTCGATGAAACTTCGACTTTCGACTTAAAATTATTAATATCGGGAAATGATGTAAAGCGTGAAATACATACCAAGCAGTATAGCGAGCAACAGGTTTAATTAGATGCTATGGTATGTTTTTAGAAAAAATGATTATATCAAACGTTTGATTTTAGTTATTCCATAAACAAATTAACATTTAGTTAATTTTGCTGTTTGCTGCAGCTGTTTAATTTGTTTCAGGCCTAAAACAATAAAAACAAATTTTTTATGTAAACGTTACGTTTAAAACAATTATTTTACTTTATTTACATTTGTTTATGTTTTTTCTGTGGTTAAAATTCTAATGAAAAAAAAATTAGTTTTTTACACGTAAAAAACTGCGTAAAAAATCAGCATATCACTGATGACGGTGCGTGAACTAGTAACTATAGTATCGATTTTGTTCGAAAAATGAGACGTGAGAGTTGGGAGTTTCCAGATGAATAAAACGAATATTATACAATATTTGTTTCATACAATAATAAAATTTTATATTTCTATCTAGTGCAATTATGAAACAACAGCAAAATTCCAAGCTCTCAAGTCACGATTTTCGAACAAAATACGCATACAGATTCACAGTTGTTATGTCCATCCAAACGAGCAAATTGAGCAATTCTTCGATTTCCCGACTTATATAGTTTCCAATGCGGGAGATCATATTTCCACAGTAATTTGCAAAAATTTCAAGGCGTTCGGTTTTCTGAGTAACGTAGCACTCAAAACGCTCTTCTTCCATTATATAATACAAGAAACGTAGACCGTACAGTTGAAGCATGTTCTGTACTGATGAGTAATAAAACATCTACTTTGTTGCCTCGCTGACCAACGACTTTTCATCCGAGTACGATCAAAGCGAATAATATACCACCATCCTCGATGGATGAACAAATATCCGATTTTAAGTAAATTCCTACTTACCAAACTATAGGACCGAACTACCTAATATCTCCATACATATAAGAGAAATCCCAAAGGTTTTTGGAGGTGTAAAACTCTTGTTTAAGAGAAGGTAAACTTACAGATATTTCAAAATTCAGGGGCCTATATTTCATTGCATCTCAATCGGCGGAATCATCATCAGTTAGTATAATTTAACTATTAGATCGAGCAGGGACATTTTTCGAAAGACTACTCTGTGGCTGGCTACAATAAAGGAACGAACGATCTGAAGGCCTCGTACGTCGGTACATCGCCAGTATGGTTCACTGAAGGCGTGCTCAATGGTTGGTTTTATCACGCTGACAGTATTGAAAACAAAATTAGTATTTGGGTTAAATGTCACATAAAAAGCACTTGAAGTACTTGATCATACATTGCGCGATTCGCTAAATAAAACACACTATCTAGAAACATGCAAAATCTTTCCCAATTTTTGCTTTTGGAAACAGGCTACGGGAAGTTGTTCGCATACCATGTAAGATATCGTCAAATATAGTTCCCAATTCATGGCGTTGTAAGGAATAAGATTGTCCAAGCATTTGAATCAAAGTCAAAAATCGTGAGAGGCTTGGCGAACGTGTGATCTTAGCTCGCAAAAGTGACGGTGACAATAAAATAAATGAGTTACGATTGAATTTCAAATCCACCACGTTGGCCCACCAAGGAAGTTTACCAGTTATTGATGGGGATCAAACTGTCAATTATCGAAAAAAGTTTCATAATTCTTTCCCATCTGGAATTCAACCACACATGCAGCTTTCGGAAGAGGTTGCACCCCGCCCCTAACCTTGTGCAACGGTACACAGCTTTGTGTGAATTATGATTTCTACCGATTTAGCCTTCGAATTCAAGAAACTACCTCATGATCAGGCGTATGTTCCTTGCTCCAGAGTAGGATCGCCAAAATATTTGTTAATTTTCTCACCAAATGGAAAAGCCAAATATATTGTTTAAAAATTACCACCCAGCTACTTTATTATAAAAGTGTGGAAAAAAACCTAAGATCAGTTTTCAAGTAGGCACGAATTAAAATAAATTAAGTGAGGGGCTTAATCAATGTTAGCGCAGCCCTCACCACTAAGATCAGCTTTACATTTAAGCTATTTTTGATGTTTGATCTCACCTTAAAATTTAAAAATAACTCTTTAATTAGTAGTTGGTAACTAACTTAATAGGACACACAACATCATAGGACAATCAAACTCAACAATAGTTTGAAACATCATTGTCTCGATTTATGAGCAGTTCAAATATTATTATGGTGCCTCTTAGCATGAAAACCTCCCAAAATCCCCAAACATAAACAACAAATTCTTTTCAAGTTTTCAACCAAATGTATCAATTTATGAGCTGTATATTTTGTCTACATTAAATTTAGCTGATGGCATTAAAAAATAATTCAACAAAACCTGTTAATATTATTTTATTACTCATTATAATGACAACACAACCCAACCAAAAAACATTTCTCATGTCGAATAATTTCTAATATCAAAAGAATGTTTTGCAAGATATGGTTTTTAAGGGTGTTTCCAACTTTTAGGGGTGACTAACAAAATACTTAATTAATATAGTGACAGAAGTTACAAATGCTTGTCACAAAAGACTAACAAAATTTCATAAAGGTTGATTACACCGATGAGGTCAGCACAACCGATGTTTAATAGATTTCATAAAATAGGCTTGCTTGGTTTTAATTTTTACCGCGGTGTACGATGAACTTTAACCATTATTAAATAACATTTTGAATATTTCATATGGTTTAAGTTTTAAGTCAAAGTCCACAATCTATGTAATAAAACTTAAAAGTTTACGTAAAATGAAACACACACGACAATATTGAGTAATGAATGACATCAACAATCACCATTTATATTGTAGTCCCGGAACACTAAAGATCGCCCGGTCAAAGTTTATGGGATTGGAAGATTTGTAATTGTAATACCGTGAAAAATATAGACTACATTATACACAGTAAAACTAATATTGGTTGCTTCTATAATTCTGAATGTAAAACAATTAAACATTTTTTTTTTATTTTCGCACACCTTCTTTTTCTATGATCCGCTCTATGGAGTTGTTAATCTTTTCGAACTAGCAGTTTGCCGGATCTAAACAGTCGTAAAAGTACTTATAAATAATTTTTTTTTTCAGAAATCGTAAATTCCGCTTAACTACCAGAACATTAACACTAAAATACTCTTCAACCAAATTTAATTTACAATATTTTTGTTCTTACAAGATTATGTCGTAAATGTTCGTTTCACACTTCCGCCATACCGATGTAAGCCAGACTCCTCCGGAATCTGCTAGTTTATCAGAAAACCGTAAGTATGAAGTTTTATACCGATCATCAACCTGTTTTTCCTATATAGTGACCAAATTATGGTGAAATAACAGATTTTTGATATAAAACTGTCATTTCATCTTTTTCACAGATGCTCTATTACTTTTAAAATTTATGAAAAAAGGTTAAGTTTAAGAACTTTCATCCAAATCAGTCAATCCGTCTGGGCTGGGACGTTTTGTTTCGATCAAATTTGTGTTTTTATAGTACCAATCGAGTTCTATTCTATTCGAATGAGAAAGTTTTTCGTTTTATCCAATTCACTCATTTTTCAAAATCACTTGGAAGCTATTTTTGAAATGGCGGAGGTTTATTCTAATAGAGAATTTTTTCCAGAGGCATGTTCAAAATTTATATTAGATTCTCATTTTTATTATTAATCTGAGTCTATCAATCGTAACAAATTTTGAATTTGGAGCTCGGCAACTATTCTCACCTATTTTTATAAAAATGATTTGGCCCTAATCCGAATACCCAACTCGAAACAACATGGGGCAACATGGTACAAAATCACGCAACATGATATAACGTGGTACACATGACAGAACATCCCACAACTTGATACAACATTCTGCAACTTAAAGCAACATTGTGAAATATTACACAACATCTTCCAAGAAGATTTAACATCAGGCAACATAGTGGGAAATCACACATCAAAGTTCAACATAACGCAGCATTGGGCAACATCATGCAACATGGAGCAACATCATGCAATATGGGGCAACATGACGGTTCATCCGGAGGACTTCTAAAAGAATAATTTAGAAATAAGAACTCCTTGTAATCGTTTAAACAAGGACCTATAGGAATCAATTCCTAGTACTCGAAACCCATCCACCCTTCTCAAATTTTTATCAAAATAATTCGAGCCAATTTTTTTTTTAAATATTGAACCCCGGAGGACCACCAAAACGGATGATCCCTTTTGCCACGGCAAAAAAATTATACATGATCCCGGGCATTTTATCCAATTTAAAATTGTTTAAAGAATTTTTCCGACATCAAAATCCATCACAATCGGTTTCTGGTACTCGAAAACATTTCTCCAGTTATTATAAAAATCGGGTGGGCCGAAAAAAATTAAAAAAAGATCCGAGCCCCGCCTAATGACCCAGTGAACAGATTTTTTCA
The DNA here is from genome assembly GCA_947310385.1 of Nephrotoma appendiculata. Classification (NCBI taxonomy): domain Eukaryota; kingdom Metazoa; phylum Arthropoda; class Insecta; order Diptera; family Tipulidae; genus Nephrotoma; species Nephrotoma appendiculata. The sequence continues at coordinate 237,978,124 of OX371223.1, read as the reverse complement.
AAATTGGCTCCAATCGAAATTAACTTGTGGCGCTCAAAATTTTTTTATATAAAAGTCGTCTGAGTGAAAAACCATTAAAGAAATCCCGAGCACCACTAGACGACATCATAATAATTTGAGGCGAAAGAAAATGTAAAAGGAAACCAAAGTAAAAACAAAAAACATTAATTAGGTAGCGAACGCTTCAAATCATTTTGGTTACTTACAACAAGCAACATTTTCGAAACAATGCGATTAGGGCAACCATACACTGCCACCGTAATGAAACCAATACAACATTCCGCTATATTATGAAACATAACGCTAGATATTTAATTAAAGAAAAACATAGGACCCAACAAGAAGCAATAAGATACAAAATAGCGCAGCATGGTGCAACATTACGCACCAAAGTACAACATAGCTGAACATGGTACATCCCAAAACATGAAGGGAGATTGTGCAAGATGACACAGAGCAGTGGAACATCAAACATCATCCCTCAACAAGATGCAACATCGAACAATCTGGAGAGATGCTGCCAAATCTACTCACTTTGAAGGCTGCCCCTACGGATTCTGGAGTATTAGAATCATTGTTTAACCCATTTGGACGACGCACCAAATTACCAAGATCACAAAGATCAAGATCATCAAGTGGAAATATCTTTCAATTTACAATTAAATTTATAAAAGAATTAACATTTTTAAAAGGAGAGAGAATGAAGAACTCAGAAAATGAATTTGTGCTGTAATGGTTAAAAGCCATTTTTAGCGATTCTGTTGACTTTCGTCACTTTAACAAATTGAATTAAATTGGCATAATTGAAACACTAGTAAATTTCCTTAGAGCGACATTATTTATAAAAATAAAAAGTAAATTTATTATTTTTATTAATATTGTTTCTCTAAGAAAATTTACATGTGCTTTCATTAAACCAATTTAATTAAATTTCAGAAAAGCTGTATCAAAAGTTGAATCACGTGCAAAACTTATGAAGATAACTCACCCTAAACTCAACGATGGCATTAATCCATTCCATACGGATGAAGAAGAATTAGAAAGAGAAATAAATTAGGTGTTGAACCGGAATAAAAGACCAAGTAAGAAAAGGAAAGCTCATCACTCACCTGAAATGACAGAAACTTTACCACCAACTTCAAAAGAGGTTTCTAGAAACCAGTTAATCATCAAGAAATAACTAGCTCTAGAACAACAATCAACTAACTAGACCAAAAAAAAATCACCTTCACCATTAAATGTTTTCGGAATACCAAATTTATCCACTATACAATCGGTGATCGATTATGAAATCGGTTACAGTAGCCGAGTACAAACTGGCGACTGAAAAATTAATGTTGTAGACTCTGCAACCTATAGAGCTTTGGCTACAAAGCATAATTCCGAGGAACATCAATTGTTTATCTTCGAGGATAAAATTGATCATCCAATCAAAGTCATGGCTATAATAGGTCTTCACCCAACCTGCGCAAAAAAAGAAATTATTGAGGATCTCAAACAAAATGGTTATCAATCAATTAAGAAAGAAAAATCGAAACTGAACAAGAAGTTCAAATCAACAAAAGTTGACTTCCACTATGTATGCTAATTTCCAATACCAAATAAATTGTGGACGATATGTAATATCAAGGCAATACTTAACACGAGCGTTAAAATGAACTAAAACCTCGTTTAACGATGTCAATGTGTACATCGCATCGTAAATTCGTAAACCGAGGTATTTCGGTAAGCGAGGAGATTTTTTTACTATTTTATATGGGAAAACAAAAAATAAACTAACAAACAATAACAATAAAACTTTGAAGGAACTGCTCACATGAAAAAAAAAACGCCTTTCCACGTCTCTTGGTTTCAATTCATAAGGGACAAAATTGCCTTGCTTTTGAATCATGCCCATAAATTTTAACCGTACGGAAATTGTTTGTTGAGCCATCAAAATGCACCAGCCAGCTCCTTTTGCGTTTAAGTCGGATCTTCCTCGAGCAATGCCTTTAATTCATCGTCTGCGATTTTTTTTGGCTGTCCCATGAAATCATCATTTTTGAAGCGTCGAAACCATTTTTTACATGATTTATCGAAACTTTCACAAGCATTCGATGTGCTTCAGCTTCCAATTAAAACAAAAAATTAACACTTCCCGCAAATACTATTTAGTTATCACAAAAACCGACATATTCAACACCGTAAAAAACACGTTTTATATTAAACTCAAAGCAATACAAACAGAATGTTAACGGCAGATGTCTAATCTGTCTGAAACAACGGAAATCAGCTGTCACTATAAAAAAGTATGGCGCCTATTTTCGTCTCTTTCTATTATAATATAGTTATTTCGCCAAAATTTTGATTTAACTTTTTAATTACTAAAACTTGTTCTGTATTAAAAATTTCTTATTGGGTTTGTGTATGAACATGGGATTTTTTTTTGGTACAAACTACTTTTGTGTCATCCCGTGTGAAAACTACACCTTTGGTACTATTGACATTGCAAAAATTAAACAAATTACAGATCTTGGGTTTCGAATATTCATTCGCCGTATTATTATATTAGATAGTAAGCGATAAATATTTGATAATCACTTCTTCCACTTGATAAACGTCTTATTTGCATTTCATTGTACTTATACTTAACATCAACAAAAGTTAATTAACGATTAGTATATATCTTTCTTAGCACATCTAGACATTGTACTCGTATCTCACCTTGAAAAATCTTTAAGAACCTTATATTGTTCCACAAGAGAAGCAATAATACTGCCCAACATGTAATTAGGACCGCTGGCCAGCAACTAATAATCAATTTATTAACTAATTATAATTAAAAATATTTTTTTTTTCGAAAACAAGTTGTAAATTATTATTTACATATAAATACTCGTACACATTATAAAGTAATTATGCGTTCTAACCACCTTCTTATAAAATACGTGTGCGCTCCATTAAATCGATAAACAAATTGAATTTCTTAAATAATGACCCGTTATACACCTGCTAATTAATTAAATTCTTAATATAATAATAATCTGTATACTATTATGAAATTATAATTTTAATTTATTATGTGGAAAATTACAAATGATTCGGCACAAAATATTTTCCTTATCACAGACAAAATGATTTTGGAAATTTTCCAGCACAATTTTCTAATTAAATTTTAATTATTAACTTAAAGGAGTTGGTTCATAGATGGACGGAATATTTTGCCTTACATTTTTACATCATTTCTTCTGCACTATTTAATAGTTGTTAGATGTTGTTTTTGTCATGTAATGATATAAATGGATGCTAACAAATTGTAGACATGAGGAAAATAATTCGGATTTATTTATGCAATATCAATTAACAGACTTAATTAGTGTTATTGAGTAAGCTTTTATGGTGATAAAAATTTATAATTTATGGAATCTGTAAATAACGTTTATTATACAGGGTGACTGACTAAACTATGCTGATTTATTCTACATAATAAATCATCTAATACTTGGAAATATTTATGTGATATGACGCTAACTTATACAATTACGACGACCTTACAACATTTACATAATAAAAAACGTTAATAGGTGGTTAAATGCGCATTTAAACTAATAAAATAAGCAATAATAAATAATTATGACAATTATTAATTTAAATAACTTATAAATAGAATTGATTAATTTTATGGAACATTTTAAGATAGATATCGCTAGGGGGCTTGTCAAAAGCGATAAAGATGTATGACCAAATGATTTTATTTTGAAATTAAAATGCAAACGGATACAGTTAACAATATTTTAAAGAAATTTCGTGCGGCGAAACAAAGTAATTTAATGCGATTGTACTGAATTATCTGAATAATTCGAGTATTATGCTCATGTAGCTGATTCAGATTATTTTGTTGTTTAATAACAATTTCAACATTTGTTTGTTTTTTGTGCAAAAAAGAGAGATGGTGCAAAAAAAACATAGAAATTTAAATTCGCTTTAAATAACCAATAATTGGAACTAGGGATTGCAATTCCGTTATTTCGAATACCGGAATTCCGAGATTCGGACGATTTTTCCAAAATCGAAATACCGGTACTTGCATTTTACAATACCGATATTTCGATATTAAAATAAAATAGTTTCTATATTGAAAAATCCTTTACCGAAATATCATTTCACTGTTTAAATAGTTCAAATTCCCGGCACCAGAGGTTTTTTTCCATAATTTGACAAGTAATAAAAAATAAAACAATTGACATGTAATAAAATATATTAACAATTAGCTACTTATTTTTTAATCGACATAATCAGTATTTTTATTTTATTTTCTTGATACAGGATATTTTTATGTTTAATTGTTTAATTGGTTGTTGTGTTTATTGTTTTCATAAAGAACAAAGCTAACAATAAAGAATAAAGCTAAAAATAAAGATCAAAGAAGGTAATAGTAAAATTTGTGTTCAACTGAATTGACCAGTTATTCTATTGGTATATTTCTAATTTCTATCTTTCACTTTATATAGTTTACTGAAAGTCTACATCCCAAGAAGTGATGCGTGAATCCTCAGAGTCAGAGAAAACTGAAAAAATTTCAGAAGTTACAAAATGTTTACATAATAAGAATTCCGTATGGCAAAGTGTTGGGAGGATCTACGACTGGTCTTCATACGCACTTACGATCGAAACATGATATATCTGTGAATAAACGACCAGGGGCGGAATCTTGAAATACGACCGGCAAATTTAAACGGATTTAAAAATATTTTCAAACTTATTAGATTAAAAGTATTCAAATTTACAATGATGGATGGAGACTGACGTATAAATGTAACTTCTATAATATTTGAATGGCTAATCTACTACAAGATTTTCGAAATTCATTTTTTACCGGTACAACATTTCCGTTTAAAACTGCTCGATTATGAAATAGTTGTCGAATTAAATTTTTATGTTAAACTTTCATTTATTTGAGTTTTTATACAAAATATCTACGCCAACTTTGACCATTTTTCAATTTTTTTTTGTGTTTGTCCATTGAAATATTTTCTAATAGTTCATTTTTCCGGCCGGATTTCATGATGTTGCCCCAGATCCTGAGGCCGTCGTTGAAAATATAGAAACAAACTCTTCGGCAGCAAAAATTACTAGATATTTTCATTCCGATCAGATAGTCATACTGCCGCTCGTTATTTTTAGAATGGTTGCACTTGCAACCAGGGATTTAATAATGTGCCCACATCACCCAACACAATACGGACAATTGTAACAAAATACGCTCAAGAAACTCGAGCTTCTATGATTAAACATTTTGATACGCTTAAAAAAATAAAAGATGGACGTTTTTTGTTAACATTAGATGAATGGACATCTACACGAAATCGGAGATATCTAAATGTAAACGTTCACTCTCAGTCAGTTTAGGAACATCGGTTTGGTTAGAATAAGTGGATCACTACCAGCCACAAAATGTGTAGAGCTCCTCAAAAATACAATGGAAGCAAATAATTTATGTCTCGAGAAGGATATAGTTTCAATTACTACAGATGATGCCACAGTCATGAAGAGCGTTGGGAGAATTTTAAAATGTGAACAACAGTTGTGTTTTGCGCATGGTATTCATCTTGCTGTGTCGGATGTTATTTATAAGAAATCTGTACAAGAAATTGAACCCGAAGCTAATTTTACCATCAATGACATTGAAACCTTGAATAATGCTAATATAAATGATTTTGACAATTCCGAGGATGAAGAAGATGATTGTAATGAATCCGAATGTGGATTTACAATCGGTATTAATAACCTTTGTGATGCAGATGCAGGTGAAATATATCAAATTACGGAATCATATGAGTTGGCTTCAATTATTACAAAGGTTTGAAACGTGCTTAAGTTATTTAGGCGTTCGCCTTCGAAAAACGATGATGTTCTACAAACATACGTTCAAATAGAATATAAAAAAGAGCTCACCCTAGTTTTAGATTCTCCAACCAGATGGAATACTTTATGGGACATGCTCGAAAGATTTATTCTTTTAAAAAAGAGTGTTCAGAAGGCACTGGTTGATATTCGTTCTCCAATATACTTTTCTGATACAGAATTCGATGTAATTGCAAATATGATATCAAATTTGCTTCCAGTAAAAATGGCTGTTGAAGCAATATGCCGACAAGATGCTAACCTTTTAACCGCAAATGCAGCGCTCACATTTATGATGGCAAAATTGAATATGGATAGTAATAACAACTTTAGTGAACAATTAAAGACGCAATTGGATCTTAGAATTGCACAAACACGTACAGATATTTCGAGTGTATTATAATATCTTCATAATGGGAATTGCAATAAAATCCTCTCTTCTTTTAAGCGGATACCTAAGGCTACTATTACAAAAATTATTGCAAATATTTACCATAGAACGAGATCAGTTGAAGTTATTGACGCTGAAATTGAATTAGTCGTGGACGTTAACTTAGATGGCATCGAAGAAGTATCTCTTAGTAATGAAAACATTCAGAATTTGAATTCAAAATGTCTTCAAGAAGAACTATAAGGTATAATTGAGATGGAAAGTAATAGTACACCAGTCTTAAATATATCTAAGGAGCAACCTTAGTGATCTGAGTCGACTCTCCTGACAGACGTAAAAAGACAAATGAAATTATTCGAGGCCAATGGAACTCGAGGACCAATACTCCAATTTGTGTATAATGATCTTCACACAATTCCACCAACAAGTGTAGAAGCCTCCTCTCAGGAGCTTTTCAATGGAGGGAAATTTTGCTCAAAAATTCATTCTCGTTTAGGAGATTCGACTTTGAGTGATCTTTGTTTTTTAAGTTCTCATTTTATGAAACAAAAAACATCGAAAAAGTTATTGAATAATTTTTAAAATTAAAACATTTTCTTTTTTTTAATGTGAATATTGAATTCTGATTCTTTTCTAATTCTTCTTTTTAAATTAATTCTAATTTTCAAAGAAACGTTACTGAATCAAATAAATTTATTTTAATTTCATTATATGTATGTATTATTTTAATATACATATTTTATTTATTTTAAAATATTAAAATTAAAATTTAGTTTTATGAAATGAAAACATCTCTCTCTCTCTCTCTATCTCTCTCTCTCTCTCTCTCTCTCTCTCTCTCTCTCTCTCTCTCTCTCTCTCTCTCTCTCTCTCTCTCTCTCTCTCTCTCTCTCTCTCTCTCTCTCTCTCTCTCTCTCTCTCTCTCTCTCTCTCTCTCTCTCTCTCTCTCTCTCTCTCTCTGGCACTATATCCCATCAAGGGATTTGGCCGCCTCACATGAGGTTTCATAATCATATTTTCATTTCGGATAATGAGTGATTAATTCATTGTTCCTAAACCAGCCGTGAAATTTTTTGATGAAATGAAAACATCGAATAAACAAATTTGATAACGATATGATATGAAGAAATGGTTTATTTTTTACATACTGTTTTATATATTTTACATAGTATTTTAAAAATGTGGATATATAATTGCATTGCAATTTGCAATTTAATTGTTAACAATAACATGTTCCTTTGTTGATTTACAAAGACTGAATTATTTTATTATATTATTATTTAAATATATTTTAATATATAGAAAAAAAAATTTTTTTGGATTTTTTTTTTTTTAAATCCCGTTTTTTTTTTTTTTATTTTTTTTTTTAAATCCCGGTATTAACAGATTTCGATCTGTGGTGAAATGTAACACATCTATGACCCCCTGTCGATGTGCAAAACCCGATGGGTCGGCCCCGGTATAGGCTGGCATGGAGCTTGCAATGTGCAGATGGTCTTAAATCGGTCCTATAGCCGTACGTCCTCGAGTTGGCCGGTAGGCGTAAAGTAAGGACGTACAAAGCATAACCGCGGAAGAGCAGGGTAAGCCTTGAGCCCCAAAACAGATCGCATAGTTAACAATAAAATAAAATAAAAATAAAAAAAAAAAATCCCGGTATTAATACCGGGATTCCGGTTTTAGATTAATCAATCTCGAAATCCCGGTATAGACATTTTCCTTAAAATTTGCAATCTCTAATTGGAACCAATATTGCTATTGGAACCGATCCTGTCGATTCCGATTCGAGTGAAATTAGATCCGCTATAACTCCAAAGAAATTGTTAATTGTATCCATATTATCGACGTCTACTACTACTGATGATTAGTTTAAAAAATTTATTAATTGGAAATTTCAATGATCGAGTTCCAACTGCCAGAGATTACATTTCGCACAAAATCGCCGTTGATGCATCGGAATTTGAGAACATACTGTCGCTGTCACCCTGGCCACAAAATATTCTCATTAAAGAGTATCAAAGGCTCGTCGTGGAAAACTTCAACATGAAAATCGAGCTCAATTTCTGGAATGGGGTAAGGGGCGTGGTTCTAGAAGGTATCTACCAGCCCAAATGTCAACCTCACCAGCACTTGGTGCTCCCTGCTAATCAACCAACGACACTCTAGCGACCGAGAAACGGCAGGATAACCGAACACCGGGAACTTAGCAAATGACATTGTCTCCACTGACCGAGTATCAGTCTCATTGGTTAGGTTGGTAGCTGTTGCAATAACCAGTCGTTATTCGTTAGAGCATAAAGTGTACAACAAAAAGGAGTTTTTACCCCGGCCGATACGCCAACTGCACTGTTGGCCAATCTACCTTCACACGAGGCAGGCTGAATAGAATTCAGGGTGAGTCAACCATTAGGAAACCCTTTCATACCAAGCTTAGTATGCTTTAAACAAAGCGGTATGTTTTAAACATTTTGTTTTAAACAAGTGTTTAAAACATGATTTTTTTTTGAAAAAAAAACAAAAGATTTATTTATTTAAATTAAATTTAGTAAATCTTAAGAAAAATATACTACCTGTTACTTCAAATACATACAATAAAATAAAGAAATATTATTTGCCACAAAACCCAAACTGATAACAGTCAGATTCAGTTAGTATCACTTATATAAAACTTACTGGCTTCAGTTTTCGGATTGTTTTTGTGGTATTTAATTTGGCAACCTTTTCGTTCCAAATCGATTAAAAAATGTATGATTATTTAAATTTGAAATGTTAGTTAATTAATATTTAAACAATGACTGACAATCAGAAGATTACATTCAAGTCTCGCTTACCGTAGTATTAGCCATTTCTGGATTTCAATAAAAACGTTTAGTTATTTATTTTCTAATATGAGATTCTATTCCAGTGAAACGATAATTTTTCTGGCTAATATTTCACATTCATGCAATTGATAATCAAGAAATACAACCATACTGCCAGGATAAATTTGTTAAAGTGCGGCCTTTGATCGAATGTATTCGGTGACGATGTTTAGAGATTCCAATAGAAGATTCATTGTATGTAGACCAGCAAATCATACAGTCTAAGAGCAAGAAACAAATAAATGCCGCTGGCACAATTAAGTGAATCGATTTCAAAATCCTCAGTTCAGTGCTGATATAGTGATGAAGGAACAAGGAGAGGAAGTGTTGAGGAAATCACCAATCGAGAAGGCAATATTGTTTTGTTAAAATGGCAAGACAATAGGGTTGTACATTTGGCTTCCAGCTTTTGTGGGATTGGTGAACCATAGAAGGCTAAAAGATGGGCCAAAAAAGCTAAGCACTATGTTGAAATTAAATAATCCGCAATAGTGAAAAAATACAACGGAGGAATGGGAGGTCTAGATCTTTTTGATCAATACATGAGCTTCTATCGAATTTTCACCAATTCTAAGAAATGGACACTATGTGTTATAACACATTTTATGGATTTTGCAGTTTGTGCCAGAGTACAAGAAGCAATGTGTGGTCAATAAATATAAACACAATGAAATATTAACGCTTGTATATTTAAATCTAAATCTTGCCCACAACCTTACGAAAATTCAAATAGATAATAAAAAACGGAGAACTGAGAATTCACATTTTAGTCATGAAAGTGACGACGTTGCCATGAAAATAGGCCAGTATTAGATATTCTGTTTGATGGTTTCAACCATCTCCAAAATTCGAAGAATCTCATTCAGCATCGCAATGTAAACGACGAGGATGCAGATCAAGATCTCGAATACTTTGTACCAAGTGTAATGTCCATTTATGTTTGAATGGTCAAAATAATTGTTTTATCTTATTTCACAAAAATTATGATAATTTGAATTTAATTAATTTTACATTAAGCACACCCATCACTCGATTTTTACGGTACGCGATTTAAAAAATTAAAAAAAAAAGTTATAATATTAAATAAAGTACTAATATTTCGATGTTTAATATGCTTTAAACGCTGTCATTCTATTTTTATATTTTACCTCATAAGACGCACTCAAGAAATGTCAAATTCTAAAATGGGGAATTTCCTTTAGATTTATTCATATGAACTGAATGTTATTTCTTATTATACCCTATTATAACAAAACCTGTAATTTTTATTAGCAAATTTTACAATGTGTAAACTTTATTAACATACAATTTTTATAGACCTATCACGTCGACAACAGGTAAGAAAACGAATCTTAAAACGGCATGTAATTTCGTTAGAAACCAAAATGAAGATTGTAAGAACAATAAAGCGGATTTTCTATTCGTAAGAGTGTGGCGAGTGTACCACAGTGAGTTCAAATTTCCAACTTATAAACGGGATCAGATTATGGAAACCGTTAAAAACCTTTAATTATTTGGATAGAGGGTAACGGTAAAAAGAGAACACCGGTAGATAATAATTCTATTAAATACGAAGCGCTTCAATTTTCAACCAAATAAAAGAAAGGACACACACTACCTCGACAACCGAATTGTACACCAGTAATGAATGGTTTGAAAAGTTTAAAAAGGCATAACTTACATAATGTTCAACTAAATAATATATAATAAAAAAACATTTTTTAAAACAACCTTCTTATAACAATAGATTTTATTAAGTAAAACTAGTTCATATAAAATTCGCTGAGAGGCGCACTTTAAATTGAAATCAAAACGGCTATGGAAATTGGCCGTTAAAAGTATTCCACTCAGACCCCAAGAGTGCACTGAGTAAGCTCTACTCAAAAATCTATCAATTTTAATCCGTTTTGGAATGTCACTGATTTCATTTGAAAGGTTAAGTCCATAGGTGTCGTCGGAATTGGTTACTCAACGTCGAGTTCTACTCAACGAAATTTATCGCGACTTATCCGTTTGGGAATGAACCCTATTTCATTTGAAAAGTTAAGCCTGTAATAATCATTAGAATATTGTGACATTTTGGTACAAACTGTTCGATATCTTCTTGTTGACTGTTAAAAGTATTAGGATTCATGCGTGATTCATGTTCATATGACATTTATGTTCAGTATTCATTGGCAATTCACCATGACCAGACTTACGCGAGAACAACATTTACAAATTGTGGAAATTGATTTCAAAAATCAGTGTTCAGTGAAAAATTGTTTTCGTGCTCTCGACCATTTTATTGCGTTCATTATCGTCCAACTGAACGCACTATTCGCGAAAGAATCAATAAAATTCGAACCACACTCTGGGTCTCTCATATGGCACATTGTGGCGTATTTTGAAGAGAGATCTTGGTTTGCAGGAATACAAAATACAGCTTGTTCACGAATTGAAGCCGGTTGACCTTCCTTTGCGTCATCGATTTGGTTTATTGGCGTTGGAACAACTCCAATTTGATTCGTTTTTTTATCGAAAAATTGTGTTCAACGATGAAACTGAAGAAAAATTTGTGAACTCATATGGCCATCTGTTTATAAACAAACGAACAACTGAATATTCCACTCGTTGTAGTAATGGAATTGGTACAATAATTGACCATATCATAACTGATTTGTTAGGGTACAAATATAGCATGAATATTTCGGACACTTCATTATCTGACCAACCAATACTTTAACAAGTGAGCAAAGTAGCAATCCCACGAAAATCGCATGAAATTATATTCAAAGTTATAGACTATGATAACTTGTTCAGAGAAGCTTCCTGGGTTCAAATTTGTAGTTCAGAAAACCAAGATGGTTTCTGTAGTGGGATGAAACGCTTAATATTGAATAGCACACGTATTATAACCAAAAAAGTTAAATCAATTGGAGCTTCTTGGATCACCTCTGAAATAAAGGGGTTGATTAAAGAACGAGAAAAATTCTTCAAGTTAAAAAATAAATTGATTGGCGATCAATTTTTGGCTAGTAAACACTAAGCACTTAGTGCCCTGGTAGCTTTAAAAATTAAAAAGGCAAAACGCGGAAAATGCTTTAGTTGTATTAGCAAAAATATAAACAAACCCAAAGAATTTTGGAAACATTTAATAGAACAAGTCATACTAAAAAACCTGTAACTTGTATTAAAGTTGCGAATATATTAGTAAATGAAGAAAAAGCAATTGCAGATCACTTCAATGATTATTTTGCAACTGTCACGAGTACATTTACGAGAAATTTCAATCACCCTGGTGAAAACGATTTTAATTATGAGTCATATATCATTTCATATCCCTTCGAACTTTGGCAAACGAATGATTATGAAGTGGAGCAGGCAATATTAAGTTTAAACTTAAATGCAGCCATTGGTACATCTCTACAAAAGTATTGTAGTACACTGTTAACTATATCAGTTTACTCAAGACTGCAAATATTATTCCTGTTTATAAAAGCGGAGATGAAACGGATGTCACAAACCAGAGACCGATATCAATATTAAATGCTATATCCAAAGTTTATGAAAAGGTTACACTTACTCGGGTAAGCCAATTTATAACCTCTAACAGTATCATTAGTGACCAACCAAATTGTTTTGTGGCAGCCTAGATCTAAGTAAAGCTTTTGATACTGTTAACCCAGACATTCTTTTGAAAAAATTATCCAAATTAGGCTTTACTCCAAACCAAATACATTTGTTTCAGACTTATTTATCCAACAGGGGTCAATTCGTGAAAGTTCACGATTGAGTTAGTTCAGAAAAAATGACGAATTTAGGAGTTCCTCAAGGCTCTATCTTAGACCCTGCTCTATATGCCGATGATTGTCTGATAATGTACTCTGCAGAATCTCTATAGAAGAATTGCTAATAAAAATTCAAAATGATTTACAAAAATTGAAACATTGGCTTAATATAAATCATGTGTCGCTTAATCATACTAAATCTAAGTATATGATATTTACAAATCGAAAATTGGACGAGGATGTTCTTAACAACCACCCAATTACTTATAGTTCTTTCATAATTGAAAGAGTTAGCAAGTATAACTATCTTGGGTTGGTGATTAATAGCGAGCTGGACTGATCTAGTCAAATTGACAAAATTAAAAAGAATATACTACCATATGTTTTCGCTATCAATCGATAAAAATATATCCTTCCAAGAAAAGCACTTTCGCTAATGTATTTCGCATTCATTCAGTCGATATTAACTTACCTTAATCCGATTTGGAGTGGTGCTGCGAATTATAAAGTTAAAGAGCTAGAGATTTTGCAAAAACGAGTTCTAAAAAACATTATTAATGTTCCAGTAAGGAACCCAACGAAGAAACTTTTTGATGAGTTTCAATCACTAAGGTTTTAATTGAGCTACTAATTTTGATAAATAAAATACATAATAACCAAATCAAATACAATTTTTATTTGACGAAAGCACAAGATCAGCATGACTATAATACACGAAGAAAATCAAATTTTGTTGTTAATTATTTTAGAACAAACTAGAGGACTCTTGAAATATAATACTCTGCCTTCGGAGCTTAGAACATTACAAACTCAACAAACTTGTAAATGAAAATAACTGAATACCTTAAAACGTACGAAAATTGTGAATTGTTAAAATGAGGAAAATTGTGGATTAAAAATTTACTTTGCGAAAATAACGAGAAATTGAATAGTGTAAGTAACTTATTAAATAACAGTGTCTTTTGTGTAAATAAATACATATATTTTTAAAATTAAATTTATCATTGTTGAATTGAAGTTTAAGTAAATTGCTAAGCTGTTAGCATATATTACTATTAAGTTGCGTTATTAACCTTATTAGGTTCGAGCAACTGACTGAAATTAATAAATTTATTATATTTAATCTAGTAAAATTGTTGTCTCTAACTAAAAAGAAATAAAAATAAAAAAAAACTCATTTTTGGCTGAATGGATACGTCAACAAACAAAATTGTCGTATTTGGACTGATGAACAGCCAGAAGAGATTCAAGAGCTTCCAATGCATTCTGAAAAATGGACTGCTTGGTGCGGTATTTGGGCAGGTGCCATCATCGGACCGTATTTCTTTAAAAATGCGGAAGGACAGCGTGTAAACGTGAATTGGGCCCGTGAATTGGCCTCAACCGCAATCGATTGCACAAGAGTGCTCGAAAATTTGACCCATATAATGGATTATCTAAGAGCCAGTCCCGAACAACATTTAAAAGAAATTATTTTCAAAAATTAAATGTCCTGAACCGAACTTATGTTACAAATACAAGTTTTGATTATTGAATTGATTTTAATGCGTTTTATTTCAAAAAACTTCCGAAAGCTCTTATTGGATCACCCTTTACATATCGCTGCAAGAATGACACAATCCAAAATTTTTAATTTTCCAGTCGAGCGATTTCAAAATATCACTCAAAATTGTTTGTAAATAAGGCGTTTTTCAAAAGTAAATATAAATATCTGAATCTTAATTTTTATAATTCTTTAATATTTTGCAAATTTTCTTATGGCCGGTTGCACAGAAAAATGACTAACGGCCGGTTAATTGTGCGCCAGATAAACTTTTTATATGAAATCTGGTTCTGCAGTCAGAAAAAAAAATCAACGCAAACTTGGTTAAATATATTTTATTCCATGGAAATATTTAGCTTGCGTATAAATATTTGAATGGCCAATTTTTATTGAATAACTTTTTAACTAATCGTTAAATATTTCCATGGAATAAAATATATTTACCCAAGTTTGCGTTGATTTCTTTTCTGACTGCAAAACGATATTTCATATAAAAAATTTATCTGGCGCACAACTAACCGGTCGTTAGTCATTTTTCTGTGCAACCGGCCATTAGAAAAGTTTTCAATATCTTAAAATATTAATTTCTTTTGCGAATTGAGTGATTTTTTATATGGAATTTTACCTAATTACCTAGAAGTACCTACATAAGAGAGTATGTTTTGATACAAAATAATAAAAATATGAATTATTGGGAATCGTATGATTCGAATATCTTAAAAATTAGAATTTTGAATTTGTTAGAGTTGAGTTGTTTTGTTATAAGTTGATTCATTAATTTGGTGTAAGAATGATGATTGGAGGTGGGGTTGGAGGATGGTGGTTTTTTTCTTTCTTTAATACATAATTTTGAATAAAACTTGTTGATAATTTTTTTTTATACATAGTTCCTGAAAAAGTTCAGGAGTGAATAAAAGCTCTTCATATATTCTTTGAACCGTTTATAAATCTTAACTTGATTTTTAACGAATTAAGATGAAATTAGGTTAACACAAGAAAGCGATGCTAATATTAGCATATTTTTGAAAGAAGGAAAAATTCTACATTGATTTTACTCAATAATCGGCTAAGACTAAATTATTATTATTATTATTATTCTCTTTATTTAGAAAAACAGGTTACATACATTAATACAAATCATAAACTATTTCTAATAAAGTTAGAGCTCCTAATAGGTTTTTAGAACCTGTGGGAGAGCAAGAAAGAAAAAAAATCATGAAATTTAGGTTGCCAAAAGTGTGCAAATAAAAATAATAAATTAAAAACTATCATAAAAAAATAAATAAATAATACATACAATAAAATTAAAATTCCAGCTCATATTTAGTGAATACAATACAAAAAAGAAAAATTAGAAGTAGGTTTCAATGTTGTCTATATTAATCAGCCAATGTCGAATCATTTTATCAAAATAGTGTTTGCGGCCAATCGGAATGAATTTCAACTCTATTGGTAATTTGTGAAACCAATACAATCCCATATAAAAGTAAGACCTTCTGAACCTTTCATTATTACAACGTAAACCGGCAAAGTTGTTCGGATTCCTTAAAGTATACGTGTGATGAATACGACTATGGAAACTGGAACTCCTAACAAAAAACATCTTTAATACCTTATAAACATAGAAATATTTTAAAGGTAATAATTTCAAATCTCGAAATAAGGGAATTTTTGGAGTTGATCAAGGCCGACAATAAATCAATTTGATAATCCGTTTTTGTGAAATGTATAGGTCCTCTATATTGGAAAAATAAATCCCACCCCAGCTTGATATACCATACATAATAATAGATTCAACTAGTGCATGATATAGAACTCGCAGTGTTGACGGTGGGCATAACTGCTTCAGATGGTAGAATTTATAAGTCGCAGTAATAACATTTTTTCTGACAATGGTGAGATGAGAATTCCATTTCAACTGCGAATCGATGGTAACTCCTAAGTACTTAAACTCATTTACGAGGGAAATTTCAAAGCACTGTGATGAACATGAGTGTCCAGAGCAAAATGGAACATGATACAAAACCTTAAAATTGGGAGATGTGGCCTGACCAAAAAACATTACTCTGGATTTATTACTAAGGGCTCGGCGATGGTAGTAAAACCAATTACCAAGATTCACTAAGTCTGTGCAAACTAGGTTCTGTAATTCCGAAGGGTTTGCTGAAGTGTAACTTAATGCTAAATCGTCCGCAAATGCAGTGGTGTGCCCCAGAAGATCGATGTCGAATATAGAATTTATGTAGATTAAGAATAGAATAGGTCCTAATACTGATCCCTGCGGAACGCCGCAATTTAAGTAACCAGGTTCACTAAATTTATCATTTATTTTAACAATTTGGCTACGATTGTTGAAATAACTAACAAACCAGTCAAAAACTTTACCTCTGATACCTATATTTAATAATTTGTTTGCAAGAACCTCGTGATCCACCGTGTCAAACGCTTTTGCAATGTCTAAAAATAACGAAGCGGATTTTTGCGAATTGTTGAAAGCCGAGTAAACATAACTGAGGTGATGTAGTAGTGCTTCTTCAGAGGATCTTCCTGCTAAGAAACCAAATTGACTACGGCTAAAAAAATTGATTTTCTCCAGATAACCGAGCAATCTACGTTTTATTATTTTCTCAAATAGTTTGGAGAAAGAACTTAGCAACGAAATAGGTCGATAATTATTTAGTAATAGCACATCACCCTTTCTTATGAATTGGAATTACAAGGGCTGATTTGAAAACATCTGGAAATACACCACTTTCTAGGATGAAATTGAAGAGGTAAGCTAAAACATCTACTAGATACCACACGCAATTTTTTAAGATTAGGTTGTCGATTCCGTCAATTCCACAAGAGTGTTTATTTTTCAAACTACTAATCTCTTTTATAATCTCTCTGGCGCTAATCGAATCAAACACACAAGACATACTTGGTGAAGTGGTCGAGCCTAAAACATATCTGCTATAGCCTAAATTGAACCATAAAAGTTTATCCAAACCAACTTCTGATATGTGGCGAATTAGGGCGAAAGGGAGAAGCAGTCTTGCTGAAATGTATATAGAAAATTACATATCATTGCCACATGGTATTACAGTTTGGGAACTATCCTAGTCTTTGGGTATAGCAGAGAAGTAGCATCTAGGGTACCGACGCAATTTCTAGAACACCCATCTTGTTGCATGTTGGAAAGAAATTAAGATCATTGATCTAGAACTCCATGGAGGAGGCCAAGATTGCACAATTTTTACTATCTACATGCTATGTGGTTACTATATGGCGAACCGCCGATATGTTTTTAAACGTCCCCATTTTAGCTAAAATACCTTTATTAAAAATGGTCAAGTAAAGACACTTGCAGGCAAGAAAATAGTAGTCTACTGATGCATTAGCAGTAGATGAAGAAATTCAGTTGCTGTGGTATATAAAGGAATATAAGAACATGGACTTGTTAAACATTTTATTTTGTCTAAAACGATTAATTTATTTTAGTTTTAAACATACCAGTAATTCGTTTAAAAAAGATGACGCGCAGCTTGGCTCTCAATCACGTTGCATGATTTAAACATGTAGTTGTTGACCAAAACCTCTAATAGGAAACTAAGTTCATTAATACAATCGTAACGTAAACGATGTCCAGTTTTCTAAAATACACCACTTTAGTGGATACAGCAGTGTTCAAGGAATTTTATTTTATAAAAGTTACTCAAAATTTTTCCTTACTAGCATGCATTAGTTTCAAAAATATTGTGTGAATATTTTATTCAATAATATTTTAATTTAAATATTTAAGAACAAATTAAAATAAGTAGCAAAGTGTCACAGTACGGTTGGTAATAATTTTTTTTTTTTATATTGCAATTTAAAATCTTAGACATTCAGCATCGTACATCGATGTGCAATGCAAATTACAAAGATCAAACCTTGACTTTTATAACGATAAACAGCATCCACCTATTATTATCGTGTTTTAAAATAGTTTAATACCCGGAACAAACAATAATTAAGCGACTCGAATCATAGCTTGTACTTTGTGAAGGAGGCCAATAATTAAGGACAACCTTCTAATTAATTCACTCTACTATATAAATCATTGTACTACAGCATAATAAAATAAAATTCGGTGGACTTTGAAATAATTAAAATAAAAAATATTTAATATTAGATATTTTACGTATAGCAAAGTATATATGTAATTTGAAAATAATTACGGATTGCAATTACTTCCAAGAATATCTAATTTGAAATGAACAATTATTTAATCACAAAGTACAATGGAATCACCTTTGTTTATTGATCGATCCGGCGCACAAAATACAATAAAAAACTTTACACAACTTATTTTGATAACATACCATTTTGTTAATCACACGTAATACTTTGTACCTTTTAAACTAAGTAGAATATAGATTGACAAAGTTTCTTTACCGTCATAATAACACTTTGTACAATAATTACTTATATCGATAAACTTTTATTTAATTTCAGACAACTTTTATCGCACTTATTGGGAAACTTTATAACTGTAACTAAAGGTACATAACATACATTGATTTTTGCCTAGAACGCTACGTACCTCACCTATAAACCGTTCACATGGTAACATTTTCTTTGTTTTGTGTTGGTCGGATTCATGTTTCGAAATTTATTATTGATGCGAAACGTAACGTGGGAGGGGGTGGGGGTAGGGTGGGGGAGTAGTAGTATACATGGGGACAGTATTATATTTCTTATAAAATAAATTTTAAAAAAATTTCCACCTTATAAAGGTCATTGAATGCAACACAAAATAAACATAAAATGATTAGTGCGGTTGATCTAATCTTAGATAAAACTTGAAATTTAATATTTTTAATTGTAAGTTAATAACGCACTTGTTTCGCTTGAAGGTTACCACAAATGATTCTCATGCTCCTAGGCAAACTTAAATTAATAACATTTAATTAAATATAAATGTCAGTTTGATAAATAAATGATAGCCTGGATAGCCTGTTAACGCATAGATGCGTCACGTGCTGTCACGTATAAAAAAATCGTAGTTCAGAAAATTTAAATAACCGTCAATGTGTATTTTATGATCTACTTAATTTTCAAACTATGTTCTCGTACGAACTGAGTTGGTAGGTGAAGGATAGTTTAAGCGAAATACTGAAACTCACACAATTTGAGCAAAGTTTTTAGAGTTACCCATCTAATCTTTAATAATACTATTTGCGTTCCTAAATGTGAACCATTTATAGGAAATATTTCATAGTCTTTCTTACAGTTGTGAAATATTTCCTAAGAAAACCTACGTAAGTTACTCTTATTGATATTACACCAAAAACAAATATTCAGGTAAAACGAGATTTTAACCAAGTGGACATGGACATTTCATATAGACCTAACTAGAATACATAACGGGAGTGATGAGAACTAACCAAACTTTCATAGCGAACAAACTTGTATTTCTTGTGTCGTTAATTTTTAAATTTTTGTTACTTCAAATTAAATTATTTGAATATTTTAGAATTAACGAATTAAGCATTGTGCTTTGTGGTGTATAACTAAAGTAAGTAAATAGTGTTTAAGTTGTAAATAATTATAGCTGAAAATAAAACTAGCCACGATTCCAACGAAATTTCATGAAATATGTATTAACTGGAACTTTGAAAAATGAGGTAAAGTATTTTGGAATCCGCTTATGCAAAGCAGCTCGTGAGAATTTGACGATTAGCCAAATTGAAAAAATAACTGACGAAATACAAAGTTTAGTTAATATGAGTATATCGTCAATCGAAAAAGCAAACTAAAAAATAGGCATTAATTCGCAATTATATTTTAAGGCTTTCGAGTGGTTCTTGGTATTCTTATTATGGAATTCAAAACTGAACATTTTCGGACACACGTTGCCTTTTTTCTTTTTTAAGCAAATATTAATCATCCAAAGGATTTAATATCCTTTTAAGGTGAATTAATTCTCTCGGCCCTCGCTGACTTCTGCACTCAAACAGACGGTCAAGGTTCTGTTTATTAATATAACCGATCATAATCAGCGGTGTGCCGTATTGTCGACACCGCGTATATAATTAATATTCTACACGTGTAGATAATGTATGTAAACAATTAAAAAATTACGTCGACAATGTAGAGAATGTAGATTATGTTGAAAATTATTGTTTCTGTTACCAATAAGCAAATTTTCCTGAATTCCTTTGTTAATGGAACAGTTTGCCTTCATTTCTACCTCACATTAAAAAATTCGAACCTAAATTTTAAAATGACAATGACATTTAATTTGAATTCGCAATTTTGAATAACTAGAGGCAAGTAAACCTTGTGGTTTTTGATTTGCTGGTAATTCTGAATTTGCAAGTGACGTTGACAATTTCAAAATAAACTTTTTAACAGTTTAGTTTAGTTCGAATATTTTTTCGAAATTATTATGTTTTTAAAGAGAAATATCCAAATATTGACATCTAAAAACGGTAAAAAGTTAAAATTCTCTGATAGGATATAGAAGGATATGGAACATGGATGAAAAACATATGGCACTACAAATAAAATTTTTGAAAATGATTTAGATTTTACAATCTGACAACTACAATAATTAATGTCTTCAGCTGACATTATAATAATGCAGCGTAAGTGTTGCTGGTATTTAATTTTTTTTTATCAGGAGGGACAATGGGCCCTTTTAGGTCCCTTATCATAATTAATGAAATAACCGAAAATTTCATTTAAAAATTTCATAGTGCTATGCATTTTTATAAGTTGGTCGCGATTTTACTCAACGCGTTCTCAACTGTTGGATTGCATAATGGCCAGGAAACTATATTGGGGTAGGTTGCTTTACAGTGGAAAGGTCCCCTTGGGCTAAGGGCAGTGCACGCGGAATGAATGATTCCAAATTCGGAGAAACGCAAAACATACTAACCCTCGTGTCAAATTGTTCCTTGGGAAAAGGAATTGTTGATCAAATTTTTGGACAATTTGCCAAAATAACTGTCCCATTATGTCAGAAATGACAAATAAATTGATCAACATTACGTGGGTTTAAATCAATTATATGGATTACATAAAGAAACGTGCAATGAAAAGCAGAAGCAATGTCTTGGATTTAAGGAATTCACAGAATTTTTCAAAGACAAAAATCTGTCCCTATTCACTCCTAAGAAGGTTCGACGCGACATATGCATTGAAAATATCTTCAAATTATAAGGCCAAAGCATTGCAGAATGCAATTATGCTACAAGAATGCGTTAAATGCTACAGAGATATGTTTGAAAACCAATGTTGATGTCATTGCTTCACAATCTACAACTGTGCTTGTCATCAAGCAACTTCTTACTGGTTTACTGTAATTGATTGTAAATTATCAGCCTCTTCATTTGTTTCCTGTCTTACACACTATCTGGAAAGCTTATCAAAAAGTCCTCCAATATTTTAGATGGCTATATATTTCAAAAATGCAATATTAATTTGGCAAATGCTCAACTAAACTTCGCTAACATGCACTCCAATTCTATATAACACAAATGTGTCTTTCAAAAAAGCAAACTCAAATGGAATGCGGTTCCGTACTTAGTTGCATTGAAAGGAACTTTAAAATAGAGTAATTGAATTTCCAACCGATTATGTTACAGTATCCAAGGAAGCTGTATACAAGCCAGACCTATTTGAAGTAATTCAACTCAATTATGAGTTTTTCATAGATTTCACTAGCTTTCATCTCAATGCTATACCACACTTCGATCAAGCAGAGATTTTCATGTGACAGATATAAATGCAATTTTGTATGATCCTGAGACATACGGATTCAATTAAATTTAAATGATTGATTTCAAGACCTCCCAGCGAGTTTTAAAACCGTGGCCTCTATTTTAAATTATCTACAGTTGATTACCTAAAAAATAGAACCATCTCCATGATTTAAAAGCTGCAATATCACAGAATTGAGACTCGTTTTATGTTTTCATTTCATATTCTCGGGAAACTAATGAAGAATCGGACATGATTGTACCTCCCGTGAAAAATCTAAACAAAAAACCAAATAATTTGATAATAATTATGTTATAGTTTTTAAGTAAGATTATTTGAAATAAAATGTACCTTTTAGTTCTTAATTTAAAATTTTTTTATATATAACATAACATTATATGAAATACTCTATATCTGCTTTTTCCTGGCAACAAAATCTTTTTTTGGAAAAAGCCGACTAAAATTGGTTTATTTTCAAACCAATCATAATGAATAAATTTATTCTAGCGCCGGGCAAACTAATGTTGATTTCGATTGTAATTTTCCTACTATAAAAATAGTACCCTAACTTTATACCCTCATTTTGTATCAATGGAACAGAAATGAACTACACTGCTTTTAAATGTCAAAACAATGCATTTGTTTCATCTTTACGATGAATAATGAATTAACATTGCTTGAAAATATTTTGTTTTAACAAGTATTGAAAAAATTTCGTATGACAACAACAAAAAATGGGTTACTCGACCAAAATCCTGGAGTAAAGGAAATTACCCTGGGAGTAGCAAAATATTACCCCTATGTTATTCTTTTGTTTTCAATCGAAAAATTTGACAGCAGTTAGAGTAGTTTGATCGATTTTTTGGTTCTCCTGAAATGTTATGTTGACAGATCGATTGTGATCTGATCACTAATTTGATTTGTATAAATTATATTATAAACTTCAAAATATTCGAAATTCGCATTTTAAAGTGGAAAACTGTGAGTTGGCAACCCCATACTGAAAAAATGGAGAAACAACAAAAAAGCAATAATCTACATTGTCTAAAATATTCTATATACTCTACGAATTATCGACATTGTCTACGCCAAAATGAATACTACACTATTTTCGACATCAACACGTCGATAATTCTGAAGATGCACAACACTGATCATAATCGATGAGGAAAATCCCGGTTTTTGATCCGACCTCTGGTAAAATTCGAGCCCAGTACAAGTGCCGAAGCTTTAACCAATGCACCACTTGTCCGGCAAAGTTTCATATACTTGCATTAGTAAAACCTGTGAAAATCAGGTAAATGCTCATTCGTGTATTAATTTTGGTCAGTTAAACGTTTGTAACTTAGTAAAGCGTTTTGGGAAACACCAATTTGATATTCTTGCTTTACCTGGATTTTTTCTAAGCAGTAACGTTACACAAATATAGATAGGTGTTTATGCGTCATCTAATATCTTTTACGCGGTCGCTTGGATAACTCGTCGATAACGTTAATGAAATACGTAGACAAATGAATTCCACAGCTAAAAATATTTCTATCAACTTAGTAAAAATAAGACATTTGACAGAAACTTCATTTATTAGAACGTTTAAGGTTAATCTTCCGTAATTATTAAGTATATTAGGAAACATTATAACCGAAATAAAGCAAAAATCTCGCGAAATAAAGCTCGCGAGAACAACTGTGAATTTATATCTCTGGTGATAAACCAACTATTGGCCTGCTGACATACATAGAATACCAGATCTTTTTGATTTCTTTGTAATAAAATTAGGTTTTAAAGAATCACTGATCCTCACCTTTGATCTTGACTCTATGAGTACATTAATTATAAAAAAATAAATTATACCTCGAAGTACTAATTAGAACAGCATTGCGCCGATGTGAAATTTTAAACATTTATCAAAAGTGTAGCTACACAAATGGCAAAAAATGTAGTTGCAAAATTTAACAAAAAATGTAGCATTAGACAAAAATACGTGTGATATGTGTATTTATAAAAAATTCAACCCTGCCATAATTTTATTTTGTAAGGCTACATTTTTTGTTAAGTTCTGTAACTACATTTTTGTTGTTTGTAAATTTTGACAGCTACATTTTTGATAAATGTGTAAATTTTCAGACCGGTCAGCAAACTTGGCGGACTTTTAGACTTCCTAGGTCCTCGATCCTTCAAGTAAAGGTTGACCGCTGCCTTAAATTTGTGAATTTTATAGTTCAGGAATATTTGTTGAACATTCTCGTGAGGCTGACTTGGCCAATGCAAAATGTGTGCATTTTATTTTAAATTGTTGCTCTTTTGAACACCAAGCCAACGAATTAAGTAACACCCTACGGTTACAATCATGGTCTTTCACTACAAAAAGCTATTCGTTGTGACTTCTTTTACCCGACAATTTACATATTTGTGATGAGACATAACTCCATTAAGTGAAGCGATGACTTCTACCCGTTTACTAAGTTATCCAGGAAATCATTGATGTACAACAAAAAGAAAGTCGGTAACAAAACTGATCCCTGAGGGTCTCCTGCATTTCGGCAGGATTTCGTTGATGTTCTCGCGACACAATGTAGATTTTTTGATATTTGAAAAAGCTTGTTATCCGCTTGATATGGTGATCGAATCTAAGCCTTATGCCACAAGTTTACGAATGAGATCATAATGCCAACATTTGTAAAAAGCTTTGCATATATTCAAAGCGACTGCAAAAGTCTTCCATGTTGTTCTAAGGTGAGATTTCATTTGTTTGCGACATACGAGTACGTCATGAAATCGGTTGTAGAGCGGCTTCACGAAAGCCATACTGTTTGTCTGAAATTATTTTTTTAATTTCAAGCTACTTCACTAGATGTTGATTAATGCATTTCTCAAAAACATTGGCGAGAGCTGACACAATTGTAACTATGTTTAAGAACTGGTTGTACCATCGCATTCTTCCAGGCGTTCGAGTATTTTACTTACTTATAGGAAAGGAGATTTTTTTTTAATATTGGAACCAAGTCACTGCCCACCTCCTTAAATTTTCGAACTGGAGTTCCATTGGGTCCGTAGATTTATTGTCTTCAGGTTTCTGAAGACAATTTACTCCGAGATGCTGATGGACTCCATTTTGGGACCACTGAGGCAACTAAGATAGAGCTCGATGTGAGGGCGTTTGCTAGTAATTTGGCCAGTAAGTCGGAAGATTATCAATTCGGAAGTCTTGGCAGTTTTTTTGTTGTCAACTCTTTTCGCTCGAAGTGTTTTGTGTGGCCTTAATGAACAGTTTGAAGATTTTAAAATTTGGTTTGAGAATGGAAAATGATGATGGGATATATTTAATCATTCCATGTCACATCGCCTCAGTGAAATTGGAAACGATGTCATTTATTTGATTATCGTAAACTAACATAGTCGGCCTCGTTAAAGGCGCCTTGGTCTGTTTCGATAGTTATTTTTATGGTTATCGCGTTATGGTCAGATTTTCCAATTACAGCTTCGTCACGTGTTTTCATGGAGGAGGATTGTTGTGATGCGAAGATCTAAAATATAGACTCTTGTAGAATTTTGATATTCACACTAACAATGTGTGTGTGTGGGGTCACGCGAAGCGGCATATCACTCCGCTTGGCGCCCAGCACAATCCATACCTTGGTGATTCAACCATTCTTTATGGTGGACATTAAAGTCAAAAACCAAAATTAATTCGCAGTAGGGATGTTGGTTGTGAATGTCATCACATTCATCTGACAAACCATCTAAGAAATTTATGTTCTCTGTTCTCTATATAAACTAATTAAGAAAGGGAATTTGGGGGGGACTTATCCCAAACTTTAGCGAGACAAACAAAAAGGTAAAATATAACTGCCGGAAATAAAACAGGTCAACTAAACAGCCGATATGTGACTTTATTGGAACTAAGAAATGAAATCAGTAATAATTTAAATCCCAGAAAAGCTGTAGTAATTAAGATTCCTAAACTTGGTAAACCAGTACACGACAAAAAATCAAATAGACCAGTACGAGTATCTCTATACTTCAAGTCATATCAAAATAATTGAAAAACGGCTGTTTAATTTCAACACACCAATTTGAAATGGGAATAAGAAAATATTCTCCAGTTTTTCTGAGCTCTGGCAAAATTTGATTCGAACGTGTCGATCTGCATTGTATAATTAAAGAATTTCGTAAATTTGCTTAATTTTACGAATTTTTTTAATTATACATGGCAGTCAACATTATCGAATTAAATTTTAAAACGAATACAAATTGGCGACCATGGCCCAGTTGTTCGAAAAATATATCTTTACTTCAGTATACAGTTAACACAACTGAGTAACTAGAGTAAAATGCCTTGGTATGCCCTAGATACTAAGCAAATAAGATAGAAAGAGCACTTCAAAAAGAAAAAAAGTTCTAAGCTCTGAAATAAAATAATACAATGCTAGAAAAATATTACAAAACACACGACAAACTTCATAGGGACTTAACGGTGGAACACTTCACCGAGGAAATAGCTCTCGTAACATTCTTCTATTCAGGGGTAAACTTCAGTGCTTGATCTTGGTTTCATTCTGTATTAAATAATAAAAGTATAGCAAAGAGTTTCATGCATTAACCAAGGCTATATATTGCACGGGGTGAAACAAATACACAATACTGCATAGGTGATGAACAAATGTTTATGCCTTTACACGCTAGAACTAATTTTCTATTTCCTTAACAAAAGGAATATATACAAATATAACCGGGATATATAAATTTTTGGTAAACCAAAATATTAATTTCCTCATCCTAGCTATATAGTAGCAAAACATAACAAGCTTTTTATAGCAGAAGTATCAAATTATAATACAAATTGGCATTGTTCCACCTAGGGTATGTACACCAATTTAAACAACAATAAAAATGTGACCTGAACAATATTTATTTTACAGTTTGATTTTGTGCCAAATAAAATAAAACGTTTCATTTGACCAACCTTATGGTCCCTCGGGGCTGTATATTACTGTATTGTTATTGTAATAACACAATTAAATTTCGATCACGTTCTTTAAAAAATAAAAAATATTTGTATTTGAGCATATCTTAAAAACTACTTACACTATATGGTAAAGACGTAAACCAGGAAATAGTATAAATAATAAAAAAAATGTGCATAAAAGTTACTAAAATACGAGTTCCAAATAATACAAAAATGTATCTATTGTATAGATTACCACATTATGGTAATTAATAGTGCAAGTACGAGTTTGTGTGTGCGGTACGCACTTATCGCATAATATGCGGTTCTCAAACATGTTGAATATCCAAATAATCTTTTTTAACCGCAATAATTCGCTATAACGACAGAAATCATCTTGCTTCTAGTTACGAGTATGTCATAAAAACGCGATAAGAATTAATTAATTTACATAACAAGAAAGCGTTCTTATCTTATTAAAAATCGAACGCAATAAAATCTCGATTTCATTAAATAAAAAGTACTGTATGTCAACAGTGTAATTAAGTGGCATAACCAGAAATATCATTATTACTACTATATACGAGTACCTACATAGTGGACGAATATATAAATTATTTTGCAATTAGTAATATTTTTATTTTAACATCGGTAATTTATGGAATTTGGTTGTGTGTTTAACAATCGAATGTGTGGTCTGTAATAGTTGTTTTGGGCGTTTAATGGCTTTTTAGATAATATCAATGTTTTGTGTCAAGGTTTCATGACTAAATACAAGTAAGCAATAATGCATTTGTAGTTTTGAAGCAAGAAAGTCGGAAATTCATACATTATGTATAGTGTTTGGGAGGTTTGCTATATAATGGTATTGCTTTAAGGCCTCGCCACTTTCTCGAAATAGTGTCCAGTACTTTTCCTATAAATAAGCTGAATCGCCGGCGGGCTGAAATGTACTACGCAGAATTTAACTTGTTGGGTGCTTTAGAATTTGGTTCCATAAGTTTCAAATTATCGTTATGCATTAAATAAAAAAATTTCTTATCAAATTAAAGACATAATAGATAAGGTTTGCATTTGCACGCCTACTGAAACTTTTAACCATGTGAATTTTATATTTTGTAAACAATCATGACTAATGTTGAATATTTACTGTTCTCAGTTTTTTTCTTACATCTGATCCTGTCCAGTAAATGAAGGAGGAAAAAAAGGCCAACCTGTAAGTTATTACTATTATTAGTTGCGATTTTCATTTTCTGGCGATAAGTGGCATTTGGTGCCTCATTAAAAATGAGACTTACTTTTCAAGAAAACATTCTGATGTAGTGGGAGAAAATGGCCTCAAAAGACCCGGAAAATCGGTTTTCGGGGAATATCTCCCAAAATATGGCAGTTATAAATTTTTTGTACAAATAAGAATTGAAGATCAGTAAATTTTCTGCAATAATGGCCCTAATGATTTTTTTCGCAACATTAATATTTTTTGCAGAGTCGGGTTGAACAATCCACAATTTTGAGACTCATGAAATATGCAAGTTTTTTACAAAAATTTGAGATGTAGGGTGTTGCAAATACATTATTTTCAATGTTTTGGACTGTGGAAACCAATTATAGATGGCGCCACTTCAATCCATCCACTGGCAAAATCCTCGGGGCCATAAATAGGAAACGCCGTAAGATGAGGGCTCAAGTTATACCTATTAGGAAAGCAGACCATAAAATTAATTACAGCAGGATGGACCCCACCAATTGGTGAAAAACTAGCGAAAATCAGTTTTGCCCATATAACAAACTATTGTCCAATGAGGTTTTTCCTAACGAAAATTATAATCTCTAAGGAGTGAAGAATATTTACCCATAATACTCAACAACAATGTCTTGCAGATTCTCGGCAAATTTTTTCAAATCATTTTGCAACCATCCGGATCGACGTTTTTGGAATAAAGAGTTATACAGTGTCTTTAAATTTCATTTATTATAGAAAAACATATAAAAATACATTGAAATTATGACATAAATCTGTTAATCATCAGTCCCCGTCACAAGACTCCAATAATAAGACTCCAATTATTGGTCATCAACGTCGCCCTCGCCAACAGCTCCTTCTGGTTCTAGAGTTTCCTCTAGTTCTACCTCTTCGGAAAACGTATCTTGGCTGTCTTTATAATTCGAACACTGGCGGGACTAGCCCTGCCTTCTTGCATGAACATGTTCCCTTACATTCTTTCTTATATTGACAAAATATCATCTTTAAGAGTTCCAGAACCGCTGGCTCTTTAGTGGTTTGGACCGGCATGAGTCCGGTGTGTCCACCCCTACACCTTTCCATCCCCATTTTTCTGGTGACAGTTCGTCTCCGAGCGTAAGCTAGACCTGCAGATGTACCCGATAAAGCTGTTGCCTTGCAGCTTCATGTGTGGGTGGCAAGGTTGCTAGTTTGAGCACGGTGTGGTTTCTGTTTCTGTCTCTGGTGAAACGCTTGGACATCTCGTATCTAATTTTTGTCAGGGTTTGCCGACTTTTGACGTTTTTCCTTTCCCAAAAAAAGCGGAAGTTGTATCGCTTCCCGAAATCGCTTGGTGAAATAAAATATTGTCTCTAACGAATAAAAAAAATGTCTCTAACGAACAAAATAAAGGGTTATCCAATTCAAGCTTGATAAAGTAAACTTAAAAAAAACACACAAAATATTCGGAATGTATTGTAATTTTTATTTCATTTTACAGATTGATCCTTGCCATTTTTAGTTAAACAAGATATCATTCAAATGTCCTCCACGGGACTTCTTACATGCCTTGATTCTTTTGAGGTAATTTTCAATGACTTTTCGGCACATTTCGGGCGGTATCTCGGCCATTACCTTACGAATATTAGTTTTCAATTCGTCAAGAGTTTGAGGATTGTTTGCGTAAACACGATCTTTCGCGTAGCCCCACAAAAAGAAATCCAAAGGCGTTAAATCACAGGATCTTGGAGGCCAATTGACATCAGCCAATCGCGAAATCAAACGTCCAGGAAATTTCTCTTGCAAAAGATCTCGATTTGCTCGTGTTACGTGACTGGTTGCTCCATCCTGCTGGAACCACATATCGTCAAGATCATAATCTTCGATTTTCGTAAAAAAATAATCGGTTAACATGCGGCCATAGCGCTCAGAATTGACGGTAACGGTTCGTCCATGGTTGTTCTCAAAAAAATACGGCCCAATCACACCACCAGACCACAATGCGCACCAAACAGTGACTTTTTCCGGGTGTAATGGCTTCTCTACAATCAATTCTGAGCCCATGGATTTTCTGAGCCCCAAATTCTACAGTTTTGCTTATTAACGTATCCACCAAGCGAAAAATGAGCTTCATCACTGAAGAAAATTTTGTTCGAAAAATCAGCATCAGCAGATTTAATAATTTTAACGCGTTGGTCGATTGTTAAATGCTCCATATTCTTAAATGGCAGAATGTCAACTAAATAAATGACAGCGTACTTGACGTTTATCTTTGACAGATGTCGGTATACAGATTTCTACTTTATCAACCTGGAATTGGATAACCCTGTATTGTCTCTATCCAAGCTCTGGGAGGAAAACCTTTGCTGGGGTTTTTTCACTTTTCAGGCTTCAAGAAATAAATTATTTGATCTTTTGGGGTCAGGGATGTTATCAGTACAAGGATGTCAATATCCTCTGCCACTACTACAACTGGCAGGCCGTTGACAGCATATTTCTGCAACGCCGTATGTACGATCGTTTGAAAAAAAATGTTTTGTACTATACATGGCATGCTTGTATATATATGTATAATAGTAGGAAAAACAACAAATAGAGCACACACGCGACGAATGACGGAAGAAATGAAAGTAATGAAATTATAGCATTACGTTTAGGACTCGGGTTTTTCCCCACGTATCAATGAGATGACTTTATGTACATTGATGGAAAGGTGAGAATTCCACCTTTACACTAGTCAAGAAAAAGTGCGTTTTTTCCTTGAGCACACGTTTTTCAAATTTATTGGAAAATGGCCGATGTTGTGAAAAATAAAAATAATTGCACAGCCGAAAAGTAGACGTTTTCAGCTTTCAAATAATATATAATAGAGCCCAATCCGATCATGTATGAATTTTTAATTGGAGGTTTAAAATGGTACATTGGTGGTACAAAATTTCCCCACGCTCCAAAAACAGCAAAAAATTGGGATTCAAAAAACAAAGAGTTTTAATCAAAATAGAAGAAAATTAGATTATACAAATTTCACAGATGACAAAGGACCTTCTGAGGACCCATAATCAAGAAAATTTGGAGCAAATTAGTACAATACAAAAAAATAGGAACAAATTTCTGCTGAGGTCAAAATTTTGCGGGCGCAGAAAGTTTGACCCGTTTTTCCAATATGGGTGAAAGAGTCAAAACGTGACTCCAAGTCACAGGGTATGATAGCGGTAGATTTCCTCTCACAGAGTATGATAGTGGTAGATTTTCTCTTTCACATGAACTTTGAACCATGAGAAAATATGCATTTTTAACAAAGTTATTGAATAATTTGTCCACCCGCGCATGTGTAAATGCACGGACTGTGCTCTCCGGCATACAACACAGAAACTCAATATTCTAAGTGCGCTTGAGTCCGTTTATCTTGGAAACGGTCAATTTTTTGGAAAAAGGCATTGGAACCAGTTTTGTAGAGAATTAACTGATCTTTAATGTTTATCTGAACATGTTTATCTGAAAATCTCTAACTGCCATATTTTGGGAGATATTTGCGGAAAACCGATTTTCCAGGTCTTTTGGGGCCATTTTCTCCCCCTACAACAGTAAATTTTCTTGAAAACTCGATCTCATTTTTAATGAGGTACCAAATACTACTTACCATCAGAAAATGAAAATCGCAACTAATAACTTACAAGTTGACCCCTTCATTTACTGGGATTCAATTCGCGTTCCGTGAAATAATGAAAATGAAAAGTTTTTTTCATTAGCAATCGAGTAGGTTTGCATTCCCCATAAGAAATTTCGATTTCACACAGTAAAATTTAAAATTTACGTGCGAATAATTCAAGCTACTAGATGGCCAATGAAAAAAACTTTTCATTTTCATTATTTCACGGAACGCGAATTGACTCTCTGGACTATAAGCAGAGTTGCCAATTGTTAATAAAATCGCGCGAGGCGACTGAAATGGTAAAAAATGTCTTCACAACAATACCCAAAATATTAATTATATACGTGCGATGTTTCATCACTCGTGTTCGCTTTTCGCATCATGCCGCTATTTGTTAACTTAAACAAAACAAAAATTGTGATTGGCGACAATCTAAACAGTTATTTACCAAATTGAAGTGATTTGTAACAAAATGACGAATAATCTAAAACTCAAATTACTGTGAAATGTAATGTAAATAATTGCCCTGTTGGTAGTTATCTTTAAGAGAGAAACAACCCAAAATACTAGGTAGTCTCAAATGATTTGAAATGTATATAGGGCAACATTCTTTTGTTCCCTATGTTATAGTTCTGTGCATGAGTGCTCAAGGCTATATGGTACTCAGAAAATACAATTTTGCTTTGGTATCTATATTTAATTGCTCTAATAATGTATCCAAACTAATTTACCGAAAGGCACAATAAATTTTGCTATCGTAAAATCGGACATTCGTTAAATCGGATATTTTTAAAAAGGGTTTTTCAATTTTAAAATTTTAGGAAATATCTAAGAAATATCAATCATTAATTTCAAATTTATTAAAATAAAGCTTAAAATTTAAAACAATATAATTAAAAATTATATTATTTACTATTTTTGGTTCTTTTAGTAAGAAAGAAATACTGATGTTTTCATTTGCTTACAAATTAAATTGTTCAAAGAATACGTATACAATTAAGATATGCCAATAATTAGTTTTCCACTAATTTTCTAAAGCTTTCATTCTAATTTTCCGCAAAGTTATTACATCGTTTAAATTGCTTACAGCTTTAACATGATTGTGTGCAGTGGATATCACGGCCTACGGCTAATTCATCCTTATCATGATTTTGATTTTCGCGTTCGATAGTTAGATTATATCGATAGTTTTAGAACAATCCGAAGATTGAACTAGTTTACCATCAACAATGAACTCAACTTCTCGCCACGACTTTTTAATACTGATTTCCGAAATTTCATCTCAAGAATCCCAGATATTAATTTTTTTCAATATATCTCCTATGTTCTCACTATTGCTTGTTCTATTTACCATTAGTTCTAGCATCAATATTTTTCTGTGCTTAAGTTTAATCATTTGGATTAAGTTTTGATACATTGGTTACTTGACACTTTGCAGTTACATTTACGCAATAAATTACATAACGCAATAAATTTTCATTTTTTTTAAGCTTAATCGGATAAAATCGGATTTTTCTTTCGTATAATAGGATGCGGCAAAATCGGATATCGTCTAATCGGAGATTCGTTAAATCGGGTTACACCTGTACTTTCTTAATTTTCATTAGTTTCGATCCTAAACAATAGCTGTTTTACTTTCACAAATCCCGCTTAGCTTTGAAAAATAAAATATTAGAGACCAATTTTGGTTTCAGCAATATTTGCTTGTGAATTTTCAGTAACGGAAAATAATTGTTTATGATAGTTTGCAATTATGTCAGTAGTTATTGTAATCTGAATCGGTTTAATGAAAATCTTATTTTTTTTAGTTTTATTTAAAGCCAACTCTAGTTTTTTAATAATTATTGAGTTTACGAGATGTTAATATGTTTGCGATATGTACAATTAGAATATTAGTTTACAATATTCTCACCGATACAATGTCCTATGGCTTTTTTGCTTAATGGCTCAAAAATCACGTTCCATCCTTCATAATTTCTGCTGGCGAGGCAGTCTTCAATAACCTCGACGGGTTATTTAATGTTCAAAGCATCGTACCGAATGTGGCAATTTCCTAATTACAGCTACGATATTTTGAATACTAGTAACATTGAATGGATTAGAACTGAGTTTTAATTGAAGTTTTTGTAGCAACCAAAGCTTAACGGTGAAAACCGAACATGAATTAATAAATTTATGCTAATTGTCAGCTTTTACATAAATTGGGATTAATTCATTTTGAATTAATCATTGGGAAGTAAAATAATTTGATGCGTGTGCTATTTCTGAGAGAAATTTTAAAGTATCTTAAAAGACTTGAAAGATTTGTCAGAATAGCAATCAAGACTCTCAGCTTAACTTTACTCAAACATAAATTGTACCTTGTTAACCTTACGTTAGGTTCACAAATAAAAATGTTTGCCTATCGGCAGATAATGGAAGCCAGCAATTACGTCTAACGTTGTAATAAGTGTAGTTTTTAATAGTTCTTACCATTACTAAAAATAAAGAGTGCATGCAATTCAGGCTAAGTAAGTCTGCTTTAGCTAAAGCAACTATCATGGAGCCCTCAATATCAAAATACGCCGGAAGCAGCCTAATAAAAAGTTTACAGTCCCTGACTAGTTTAGAAGTGGTCATAGGATTCTGAAAAGAACTGTGGTCCTATTCTGACTTTCCTGGGAATAGGAAAATGAGACAAATATTTTCATACCATTTTTGTCTAAATTTTATTTTTCTGGCCTACTGAAAGAATAAGTTTAGTGCAAAAATTTTCAAAACCAAGTGAATTGGGAAACTTTTGTTCCCCAAAATTTTTATAGGGTAAACTATTTTCCCATTTAACTTTGTTTCGAAAATATTAGCACCAAACATGTTCCCTCAGTAGGCCAGAAAAATACAATTTAGACAAAAATGCTATGAAAATATTTTTCCCAAGTCCCTATTCCCAGAGAAACCCAGAATTGGGCCACTGAAGACAGATTTACTATCGTATTCGGCTTGAAACACCGTGAGGTTTAGGAGTAGATGCTAGGTAAATCCGGATGTTTCTAAACAAACATATTAGTGAAATCCCACGATTTCCCAAAGGCTCTTCTACAATGCCAAAAAATGATAATGGCTTTTTGAAGTTTATTTTCAACATGGTAATTCCTGGAGAGTTTACTATTTAAAGTATGTTTTACAATATATTTTACAATGTGGAATCTGGCGTCAAATTTCCCAAAAAGAGAACGGCAAATAATTCGCCAATATTTCTATGTCTGTACAAACTAGCAGCTACTCGTAGATACATTAATTAACGTACAGTCACTTCTCAAAGTACAAAATTTCTACAACTTGTAGGGCGCGTTGCATTAAGTCAGATAGCACATTAAGGTGTTTACCCACAACCAAAACAGCCAAGTGATGAACATAACTCTGACCACTAAAGCAAGATTGCTGCAGTTTAACAAATAATTCATCAATAACTAATAACAAGAGTAGAGGTGACGAAACACCTCGTGGCTGAGCAGTTATGTAGTTTCTCACGATTTTCCAATTCTGTAAGTATGTTAAACGCTACCGAGTTAGAAGACAGATAAATGACTGTCCTTCTATCAACAATTATTCTCTAAGCTTTAAGGACATTTGAAGGTAGACTAATAGGACGAAATGCCTTGAGGTTATTATAATCCGTCTTATCAGCTTTCGGGATGAAAATAACTTTACTCCTGTTCCAAGATTGTGGAATAGTTCCAAAAGCAATGTATGCTTGAAAGAATAGATGTAACTGATCACATATGCAAGGAAACCTGATTTATAAGTTAGAAAAAAGAATAAACTCCAGCGCAAATTGGCTAAATCCCAATCAGTTGGATTAACAGTTCGCCTAAATTGCTCGGAAGCAACAAAATCAGGATTGATGACATTGCAACCGTGAAAATTAACAGAAAGCAGTAACTGTCTTTAGAAAGTCTGCAAGTATCATTTTTAACCAGAAACCATTTATGTTTGTCGATTCCAGAAACACTATCATTTTTTTTAAGTAAAGCTAATTCAAGAAATAAACAATTATCCAAATTTATGAAGATTAGATCTTTTAGATCTTATTTCGAATCTAATACCAGTTTAAAAAAAAATTAAGATCGGAACACCAAAAAAGTTTGTTCAAAGTTTATTTTGCATGGTAAGAAGACAACATTTTTTCTAAAGCAGTTATGTCTGACGAAGACGAAGCTAACAATTTAATGTTACCCCTCGAACGTGTATCTCGCCCTATGTAACCAGCAGAGATACCTGCTCAATAGAGAATAAGAATAACTCCTATTTGATTAGCTTCTTATTACGTTATGTTTTCAGGGTAGGTCTTTTAAGGTTAATGTTAAAAGAAATGTACTTATGGTCAGAAATGAGAATCATCGGTAACTTATTAAATTAAGATCAAACCGATAATCGACATAGTTAAAGATAGTAGATAGTTAAATGGAGACGAAACCTTATAGCATCGCAGCCTTACTAGGTAATTAATTTGATTTGATCCACAAAACAAGGTTAATAAACCTGTGATTTGCATGAATTCGACGATTCAAGAGTGACGAGCATAGCCAGTACCTCTGTCGAGCTAAACATTCATGAACTAGAGTTAAACGTACCATTAAAAATTGTGAGTTAAACTCGTTTCAACAAAGGATTCAATGAAGGATTTTCAAATCAAAGGCTAAATTAAATATATTTGGCTCTTTCTCTCAAAATTATATCAAATTTCAACACATTTCCACCTTTCAGGAAACAACAATACCATATGAATAAATAGTTGCTTTAATATTAAATCAATTGACGTCGCTAGTTACGTAATGCAATATAAAGTCAAACTAACACTATCTGTCACTGTCACTGACTATTTACGTAATTAAATATTTTAATTTTGGAATCTATTGCAAAATTATTCGATCGTGTTTGGATGTATCATTGACCAATACTGCTTCGAGTACTGCCATCTTTTGGAAAGTTACCTGAAATCAAACTAGTAGCAACAATTAACGACAAATGTAATCATTATTTTTCTTAAATCTAACGGCTTGCCGTCATTTTTAAAAATGTTTTCTCTTTTACCTCACTTGAAGAGTTATTAAAAAATATTAACAACAAATTCGATGAGTTTTTTCTAATCCTACTC
This sequence comes from Nephrotoma appendiculata, assembly GCA_947310385.1. NCBI lineage: Eukaryota > Metazoa > Arthropoda > Insecta > Diptera > Tipulidae > Nephrotoma > Nephrotoma appendiculata. The sequence goes on along the minus strand of OX371223.1, from coordinate 237,940,989 downwards.
TTCAAGCTGATGTTTTTGTCGGCACCTTCATAAAATACCTTTCTATCACTAATGGGGAGAGAGAGAGAACAGAACTATATGAATGCTGATGCAATTGCACTAATATATCAAACCGCTATACATATTGTCAATAATACCAATACAAAATTCAACTATGAAACACTTAATCCAATAAAGCTGAAGCAGTTTCTGGCAAAAATGTTAAAATTAAAATTAAAAATTCAAAAATTTTGGAAATTTAACTGTACGTTGTAAGTGGCATCACCGCCACGGAAGAAGTATTATTACATTTTAAGGAAGGCCGATATGACACAAAAACTCTTTCGCAACCCAACACGTCTACTACTTCGCGTAAGTAACGTCGGTTCAAATTTTCAAAATTTTCAGTAGCTCGGACCTATTCGAAACTATTTCTCTCGGTCTATTTATTTTAAATTTAAAACTGTGGCTGTGACAGAAAATATTCTTAAATTTTAATCGAAAAGCTTTTGTCCCGTGTTATATTTAAAGGGACGAAAATTTCGATCTTCATTATTGTGGGTGTGTTCTATAAGAATAATTGCAATAAAATGCAAAAGTTGATTTGTAATGAAATTTAAAATATTTTTTTACGATTTGGTGTCTTTAATCTACTGTATAAATAATATTACATTCATTATGATTATTTGACGTCCATAAAAATTACGTAAGGCATAGAGGTTAGATTTATTGGCATCATTATTCTTTTACGCTAATAGATTAAAATAAAACCACCCATGACGTTATAATACAATAATTTTGTGGAATCATAATATAGTGTCAAAACATAGCGAGAGTCTTTGTTAAAAGTGACAAATAGTCGTACTATTCAAATTCTACCAAAAATTCAATCTCAAACGGAACAGCTGCGATACATTTAACGAAACATATTTTTTAAAAAGGCAAATTAATATCTCAAGCAATTGTATTCGAGTTCGACTCTCAATGTTGGGATCAGATTTAATTTTTTTGTTATACTAGAATGTTTATAAGGCTAGAATGTTACTAGAATGTTTATATTCACTAACAGAAGTTGCTAATCGATCTACTTTAGTCATAAACTGAATCTGATAAAGTGTCACCTCTAAAAAGTGTTCTGCGTGTGGACTATGTCGATCTGAACATGAAAACCACCTTAAAAATCGAAAGCTCAAAATATTTAGTCTCACTAAAGACCATATTGTAGCATTTTACAACCAAATCCCGTTAAACTATCAGGTGCCCCGTAAAATTTGCATAGTTCGAATGGCAGCACTATATTAGTCCAGAAAGACACTAAAAATGAATTTCTGCTCCTACACCATATTGTGTTATAAGCATTGTAAAAGGTGTGCATTAATCAATATTGTCCAGTTCTACATTCAAAATGGACTGACGCCAGATCACTCATTTTTGTTTCGGTTTGTATTTCTTACTTTTGAATAATTGAAATTTTTCAATAATTTTAAAAAATTAAAAAAGTTTAATAAAAACCCAAAGTAAATGACACTATCCAGGATATCAGATGTCCGCTTAATTAGGGTTTCATAACAAACATTTTTTGGTTTGATTGGAGGGAGGCTAGGAAAATATAAAATTATGCAGTAATATGTAATAATGATCTATATAATAAGTAGGCAACGCAATTGAAAGATAACGAAGGTCGGATCCAGATCTCCAATCGCTCACAGCTCCTCTCTTGTTGTGCGCCTGTCAAAATAATATACTCTGGTTTATCAAAGTCTTGACGATGATTTGAATTTCAAACAAAGGCCCTTCAATTACGGAGATACTGTTAAAATATTAAGGAATCTTCATAAAATCTCACATATTGAGCACAAAACCTGGTTGCATTTAAATGTTTGTTAGTAGAATTATCCAATATTTCGAGTGACATCAATGACCTTTAAATTAACAAAGTAGTGTGGCATCGAAAGCCAGTGAACAATCAATTGAGCTGGCCAGCTCTGATTTCAACTCAAATATTTCAAGTAGAAATTTATTATGTATAAAATTCAATTGATAAACTTCAAATGCTTCTTCTTTCAAATGCTCAACTGTTCTTCGAAAGAAGATTATCGAGACGTTCATTTAATTTCATTCGACATTACCAAGCGTTATCGCGTTAAAACAAAAAAAATGTGAAAAAATAGACCGACATTTAAATATCGGGGAACCGTAAAATAGTTAAAAATTATTCTGGACAAAATAAAAAATTAAACAAAAGTTCATCTCATACGTTACATTCTTGTGATAGTATAAGAAATATATATTTTTTTTAATTCTCACTTCCATTAATTAATCGTAGGGCGGAAAAGATGAGGTGAGGCTGTACCTTACTGATTTAATCTAGAACTAAAACTAAAAGTTGTATTTAACAATTTGTTCTAATTATTTATTATCGCGAAATATCAAGGCTGGCCAAACACGTTCAGGCTTCAAACAAAAACACGTTCAAACAAAAACTGAACATCGAATAATCATGCGATTTCGATAGCCACTGTACTCAACTTGCAATTGTAAAGTAAAAGACTTCAAAAGTTGAAAACACGCGCTATTGAAAAAGCATCGGCAAGCAAAACAATTCAATATGACCAAGCAGTGTACATGTCATGGAGATGGGAACCAAAGTGTGAATGATAATCGATAACAATCAATTAGACGTCATTCTCAAGAACTTAGTAGTACATGGAATATTTTTCATAAAGATCTGCATTTTAATGCATATAAAATTCAGTTCCGATTCAAACAAGGTAGTCTTATGTTACGTACATCGCACATCGCAAATAAAAACCATCATTCTCGTTTCCGAATTCATTACCAATCAAATTTCGTGAAATGCTTTATGCCCCGCTTACTAGTTCCATACTCGAGTTGAACAATTTTTAACTTTGTTGTTGTTTTAATACATTTTGTGTCATACCATGATATTTTTTCCGAACTAACTCCCAAAGTCATGTACGCAGTCTTAATGTCGACTCTGAAACTCCATCAAAACTCAATTTTCGTGTTTTACTGTGCAGTTTTCGTGTATGTTTGAACAGTTATTACCGTATACTCGCCAAAAAACTGAATTGCCATGACCACCTTGGTATAATAGTGAATTACGAACGTTACATAACCGTAGAAACAAACGATGTCAAAGACTCATAGAAACTAAATCTGACTAATTTTTGTTGTCTGGCGAACTGTATGGGAATTATATCAGACTCATGAAATCCAATCTAATCTCTAATCCTAACAGTCGGGCAATTTATTAATTTGAAAAAAAAAATTCGACAGATACCCTTGAACTCTGAAGTATAAATATCATCTAATTATCCTAAAATCATAACAAATCATTATGCTAACTTTTCAGTCGGTCTACACATGAATAACTGTGTTCAAACAACCTTGGCTACCATCCAAATCGATTATGAATCCGTGGTACAAACGATTTCCATACTTAAACAAGATTTTTGATCTGGTCCTGACGGTCTTTTTTCGCTTGGAATTTTTCCATCTATTTAGAAAAGTTCCTTTATTGTTCCGATCAGACCGATTGTAAAATTGTCTTGTATTCTTAAGCTGTTTGAAAGTATTGTGTATGATCTGTACTTTTATTGAAAACCGTTGTTTTCTGATAATTGGCACGGTTTTCTCATAGCACGGTCTACGACCACGAACCTTATTGAATTCACTTCACAAACGTAAAATATGATGAAGGCACCGATTTTAGTAAGGCGCTTGATACGATTTCTCATGAAGATATTTTTGTTTGTTTAAGCTTAGGGCTCTTTGCTTCCACCCCAAATTCTCCGTTGGGTGGGCTCTTATGTGAAGGACCGTATATATTTATCATGTGCTATTCAGGTAATCAGTATCAGCTCATTTCTCAGCAAAACCTGTATATCGATTTTGTCTCAAAATGTGTGAAACGAAATGAGTGTAACCGGAATGATAAAATAGTAGCATAAGTATTTGTGGTAGTTTCGTGCGTGTGATTGTTTTTCTGCATATGCAAGTCACGTGTCATTATTTTTTTGTTTATTCATATTAACTCTTTCAGTGCAAACATGATTTCAGCTAGTGTATTGAGGAACACGATTGCGCTTTTTGGCACTCAAAGGGTTAACCATTGTAAACGCCATATTTTTGCGTTGTTTATGTATTTTCGATTTTTTTATAATTTCTAAAATTTATGAAATTTAAAATAAATTTACCTATAAAATTTTATTATTAGATGTAAAATTAATTTATGATAGATAGATAATATAAAATATATTGGCATGTTAAATAATGACACTCCACAGCTCGAGAGGAGACGTAATGTGTTGAGAAAAGGAAGTAAGCACCATACAAATTAAACCGATTCGCTCGGATCGCGTTATTTTGGTACTGTTCATCATACAAATGACACAAATACGAACAAAAGAAAAATACAAATACAAAGACACAATTGTGTATTATACACTGTGTACGTATTCGATTTTTTTTGCTTCACTCATTTTAAATGAGTAACTCACGAGACAAAATCGATACCCTGAGTGCCGCAAGGCAGTTGGTCTTAATTTTTTCATTCTGTCTATCGACGACGTTGAATGTTTAATTAAAAAATCATTCATCAACGCATGTTATTCATGAATTATGAAAATGACTTTGCAGTTACCGTCAATGGGGATCGCTGCAGACACATGATTACTGATTTTTTGTGGCATGAATTAAATGATTTCGACTTGAACGATATATGGTTTCAACAATATGATGCAACATGCCATACATCTCACGACATAATCATTTTATTGAGAGAAAAGTTTAATGATGTGTGTAATCTTTAAAAATTTCGATGACCACCAAAATCATGCGATATAGCTCCATTGGATTGTTTTCTTTAGGGTTATGTTAAATCGCTGGTTTACTCCAATAAACCACAAATATTCAATAACTTTAAAATCAACATTATTCTGATTATCGATGAAATATTCGGTGCAGATTGTCGTGAAAAAGTGGAGAAAATTGGTGTTTCGGAATTGAATTGTTAAAAAAATCCAGAGGTGATCATTAACAATTACCGTTATATCTTAATTTCAAATTAAAAATACATATATAGCTCTTATTTGATCACCCTTTAAAATTCAGTCAAAATCCAACAAAACACTAGACAAACATAGTGTCCGAAATATATTATTACCTCAGAGGTTCAACTATACCTTGATTGATTATGACACCCAAGACTATCAATAGAATAGAAATAACTTCATGCAAATTTTTATTATTTTTAGTCTTATTATTTTTAATCCCAATAAGTGCATCGATCCGATATTATTATGACAACCTCTTAGCCAAAGAAAATCATTAATAAAATAATCGTATAAGCGGAACGGTCTGCGAAATTAAATAACTTGATCTGCTATTCTATAAAAAAGAGTTGCATTAAATAAAAAACTATATTAAAATAAGTCACGGGCCGGAACCATTTCATTAATAGATATAACTATATCATACTTAATCTGCTATGAACGTGAATATCGGTAATAAGTATACGACTAATAAAATTTTAAAGATTTAAATTTTGTAATGATTTTCGCACACGCACTCACACTAAATTTAGAAAATATCACTTTCACTTAATCTATTCATTATTGCCGCTCGCTCTATAAGAGCACACTTTTATGTGTGATTTAATCTTATTTTTTTAATATTCGTTATCTTCTTATTTTTTTAAAATTTGTTGATGTCGCACAGGATATACTATGGCTATATACTAAATATTTTGATTACCACCACTATTATCCAAATTTTGTTTATTTTTGGTTGATTAGTTTTATTTATTATCACCGCAAACTAACGAAAAAAGAGAAATTTTGAACAAAAAACTTTAAATTAAACTTTTTTTGCCAAACTTGTTATGCAAAAATAATTATAGCATTTTACAAATGTCATGACACCCGCGGTCACATACAGTACCACACAATATAAAACGTTTTATAAGTAAAGGACAATAATTGCCATTTTGTGCCATTAGCTTATGACATGATCACAGTGTGGGCCTACTGCCTATATCTAACTATTCATATTTAGCCGGTTGCTCACTGCATTTTGTCAAGCAAAACTCAAGCAGCACTTGCACCACGTGTCTGTGTATGTGCAAAAGTATTTTTATTTTTTATTGGGTGATTGAGCGAAACGGATAGCTAGATAAGACAAAAACAAAATATAAAAATCTAGTAGGTACTGAAATTCCTCACAATATCTAAGCCTAAGGTGTTTATTTTTCGTAACGGCGTCAAAACAAACTAAAAATTCAGACCCGAGTTTTTTCGTTTTGTGTAGTGAGTAAACAACGCAAGTCACACATAAAGTTATTATTGCACACGTGCTATAAAAGAGCAAAACACCAACATTTATAAATTTTGTTTATAGGCAAAACTAGGGGTTCATATTGTTCAAAATTCGACAGTTGACGAAAAAATAACCGCAAATATACAGTCAGCAACAAAAATGATCATACACACTAACTTTTGAAATTGTTTTTACAAATTATAAGGATTATAGAATTTATTTTGCAGTTTTTTATTACATTAAATAATTTTACAAATTAACAAATCCAAAAATACAAAATAGAAATTCATTTACCGTTTATAATAAAAAAAAGAACAAGAATTTTTTAAAACGAAAATGATCAATTATTGTATAAAACTCGGTTTTTTTAAATCATTTACATAAATTATGTTTCATAATTATTTTATTTCGAGATGATCCTCCTTTATTTTGTATAACCTTTTTCAGTCTTCTAGGCATATATAAGTTCTTGGTAAGTTCCGGTGAAATTTTATCCAATTCTTGCATTATTGTTTCTAGCAACGTTTTTTTTGCTGGTTATCCTATATTTGCTAATTTGGCGTTCCAGGTAGTCCCATAAATGTTCATTGAGGTTCACGGCAGGCGATTGGGGTTGCGAATGTAACTGGTTTGGGACGTTATTCACAATCCATTTTTTTCACAATGCGTATGCTTAGGATCGTTGTCTTGCTAGAAGATCCATGAACGCACGAGCCTCAATTGTTCCGCGGATGGTTTCAAATTGTGCTTTAGAATACCAAGGTTTTTCTAGCGGTCAATTTTTAATTTATAAAAACGATCCAATTTTTAATTATTTACCTACCTCACACGTCGACATTTAAACCGATACCATAATCAAACCACCATCATGTTTAATAGTTGGGACGATGTGTTTTGGCTCCAGCGCTGTAAAAGGTTTTTTTCAAATTTCACCTCTCCCATTGCCTCCGAAAATGCTGAATTTACTTTCATCCATAAAAGCAACTGTGTTCCAGAAGTTGAAGCCTTTTGTTTCTAATTTCTCCGCAAATTCAATTCTTTTTTTGGAATTAACATTAATGACTTCTTGCGTAGCACACGGCCATGATATCCATGTTTCCACAAAACTATTTTGGGGATGGGTGGCCTTATTAAGTATCTTCTCTACTGCTGAAGCTAGTTTTGGAGCGCTTGTTTTTGGATTTTCTCTCACCAAAACCAAAATATTTCGCTCGTCCCGATTGGAAAATGTTACTTTTCGCCATGTTTGCTGCCCGTTTTTAACCAATTGTGTGACGTTGAATCTGGATAGAATGACTTTGGCTAGTTTCCTTTCTAACACCGGCCAAACGCCTCGCAATAATTTTAGTTTGTATACACGTGTATTCAATATAAATCAGGATCAAACTATAAGCGTATGATAATTGTCGTTGTAAAAAATTCTTGATTTTGTATTATTTTTATTTTAAATGGTTAGTGAGTTTTCATTTTGTATATTTGGATTTGTTAATTTGTAAAATAATTTAATTTAATAAAAAACTGCAAAATAAGTTCTATAATTCTTATATTTTGTAAATTTTTCTCAAAAATCAGTGTGTATGACCATTTTTGTTACTGACTGTATAGTAGTGGTATGTGTGGTTGCGTTAGTGCGAATGTGCGCCATTTAATTTTCTTGGATTTTACATTTCTAGATAACATTATTCATAACATCATTATTCCATTTATAATTTAAAATTTGTAAATGCAACTAGTAGATTGGATGATCTTTTCAAAAATAGTAGTGGGCATCTCTATGTAGAATTGGCTGGAATATTGTTTGAAACCCGATAAAAACGCTCAATTTCTAAATATTTTTAAAAGAACGACTTTCAAAAATATACTTTACTTAAATCTTAGTAATAGGTCTATGCTTTACCTTCTCAAAAATGTCAGCTAAAATCTATAGATATTTCTAGATTTGATGGCACAACATTTGAAATTAGTCCAATTTTATAATTTTTTTTTTTGAAAATAAATTCCAATAGGAAAAATGATAAATTTAACAGTGCACTTATTAAATAATCTTTAGCACAAACTACACTATCATGAATATGCCTTCATCCGATTCCATTATCAAGGAAACTCATTCCATAATCCTGCCATTCCGTTTAGTAAATATTACGTCCTAACCGAACGGCTTAAAGAATTATGACGTAGAACATACTCTAGACTCCATTAGGGTAAGTAGAATTCATTAGAACTTTATGAAACTTGGTGAGTATGTAGATCTGTATCTATTGGTGCAATTTAAACGGCTTAACGTGAGACGACGAAGCGTACTACAGGCGGCAAAAGGGGATGCAGAATGCAACAGAACTTTATAAACTTGCTGATTAAATAGAGTTGGCCTAAATCCGATGTTATTATCAAGAAAACCGATCGAATTGAAATTAAAGGGATCTGATCTCTTAATTAAGATCTTGTTGATTATCTGATATTATTAATAAATCCGCTCAATGAAACGGAGCATTAGTATCAGCTTCCTATCACTTTTTAAGTGTGTGAAGTTTTTCCAAAGTTAATCCCAACTTTTTATTTTCTTTTTGTTCTAGGAAAATGTAGTATAAATTTTACATGCATTCTAAATGATACAAGTGCTATGTCATTCTTAATTAGGTCTACTAAGGCCACTCATATAAGTCAATTAATGATTATTCTAACTATAGATGCAGAAAAGAGTATTTTGAATGTTCTATAATAAAGAAGTCAGGTTAATTAAACCCGTATTGCAGTTATAAGATGAAATAATCTACAGTAAATACTCAATGACCAAACAACTTTTTTCTAAAATACATATAGGCAAAATAAAATTTCACTAAACCGTAAGCTCACATAGTGTGAAAAAAGAAAGGTATAACTTTACGCTTATTTGAAATACTATACGCTTTAGAACAATGCGATAATTACATGATTTAATATATACAAATTGCCTAGATGAACATGATAATATATTGATTAAAATAATTAATGGTTAACGCAGATATCTAGTCGCGACTAGTAAATATACAGCGCATGGATTTTATCACGACCATCAACTTCCGGTACCACATACATCGGCGGCATAAAAATATAGGCACGAAAAGTGCTAAATAATGAATTATTTTGGCCGCACTGCCTCTAGAGATTTTTTACATTGCCAAACACTTTCAAATACGATATATCATATTTTGTAATTAGCGAGTCGCGTTTCATTCAATTCTTTTTTTTTTTTTTTTTGATTTTTTGAATATGGCGAATACAGCCAAGCCAACAAAAGAAAAGTGAAGGTTATTCTCTCAAATTGTAAATGTATACCTGGGTAAATATCGAATGTTAATCAAAGTTTTAAAGTCTATATTACCTAACATATTTTTTAATGTGAGTTTTTTGTGCAATATAACTCATATTTGCAGATCATTGTGATGTACTCGTATATGCCAATAATTGGGCATTAAGTAATTATTATGTAAGTAGACGAGAGCCGGATTAGGAGTGTTTTATTCAATTTATTATTAAAAGTCGATTAAAAACTTCTTTTTTAATTATATTCAAAATATAAAATGATGTACGAGTACACAGAATTTAATGTTAATCACCAAAACCATTTGATTGAGACAAAGATTATTTAAATACATATTTCATTTAAATAATAATTTTAAAATTTCCAAAATAAAGCAAATATAATAATCAATGTTACCTTATTACTTGGTATTGTTGAAGTGGTTATTCCAGTTCATGAATATTTAAAGGAACAATTATATAACCTAACCTAACCCCCAAACTTCAAAGATGTGTCTCCATCGTATAACCATAGTTGTATTATCAAATCGATTTATGTTGGAAATATGGTCCAACGAATCAGTATGCATATTAGTTTTGAGGTCAACTTGCGTGAAAGGTAAATGCAGTGCTCTGTAGAAAGATTATTTTTATTTTACTGTCCAGAATGTATTGTGTACGTGTAAACGCTTCGACAGTTGTGTACCATATTGTCTACATTGTGTAGTCAATACATTGGCAATGTAAAGAATGTCGAGAATGTCAACAATTATTGTAGGGTTCTCACATTTGAAAAATTGTCTATGGCAAGGGCGCGTATATAATAAGTATTGTAAGCCTGCTAGATATTTCAGGTAATAAAACCCCTTTAAAAAAGAAATATGTAAAACAATCGTCGATTGATTGTCGATATATAAATCTCTAGGCCAAATATGATTCTAAAATTAGCAACAAGGAAAATTCAATTCACTAATAATAAAAAATCCCTCCTTATTAACCTATTCATATATCGACTAACCACAACTATCGGAATAAACCACTCAATTACCCCTATATTTATATGAAGGTGAATTTACAGCAAGCAAAAGAATAAGCTTTATGAAACCTAATCTTGCAGCCATTGGTCTCCATCCCAGCAATGTATAAAACGGATTTTAAATTTGGGAATAGGTAAATATAGTATCGCACAGGGAATTTCTTTCATAGCCGGATTTAGCCTAATATGTTTAGCGATATAATTTTCGATTAAAAAAATTAGATATTACGTAGTGACATTTTGTTTAGTCTGATTAACTCTTTGGGGCTAGGTGGGTTGAAAACAGTCCTACCGCTCGCTTAGCTTTTCTTGCATGGTGGGATATTAGTTTAAATGCCGGATCTAAATGACAATGTACTAATGCCACCTAGAAACAGCCCTAACTACAATAAACTCTATAAGGTTAAACCTTTCCTGAACAAGAACTTTCATCTCAATGATAATTTGGGCGTTGAAGAATCTTTGATAAAATTTAAAGGACGAAGCAGCGTCAAACAATATCTTCCCAAAACACCAATTAAAAGAGGATGTAAGGTGTGAATATCGGCTAATAAATCTGACTACTGCTACAAATTCGATATATAATACAGGCAAAATTAACAATCAAGTAATAAAAACTCTTGGAGAAAAAGTTGTAAATTATCTTACTGCTGATGCCGATGGAAAAGAACACAAATTGTTTATGGACAATTATTTTACTAGCGTTACTTGTTTGGGAAAATGAAAGAAAAACAAAATAAATGCTTGCGGGGTTGTAAATAAAACAAGGAAAATTTTACCATCTTTTGCTTCTCACAAGACCAAAAAACGAGGAGAATAAATTTCACTTGTTAGTAACACAGGAATTAATGTCACAAAATGGATTGATAGAGATGTATATGGTGAAAAATTATTCAACTCACAAATTCACTCTATGGAGCCATAAGTCATGTTTTAATTTTCTGATTTTTATGTTTTGAATGTGTAGCCTTGATCAAAACAAACATTTTGAGACACTTAATTGTTTTTGGTTGTTGTTGTTGTTGTTAAAGATACAGGGTGTCAAAATTAGAGAAAAATTTTGATCATGGTATTGTATTTATCTCAATAAAAAGAAAAGTAATTGTCTGATAATTATAATTTTGAGCCCATTTTAAAGGTAAGTTAATAGGGATTTATAAAAAAATATAAAAATAGTATATTGTTTAGTTCCTTCTTCTCTAAATTTCCCGCCAAAATGTTCTTTTTAAATTTTCTCAAAACCCTATTTTTTTCGGCCAATAGCCGTTAACGATAATAGCAGTGATAGTGAAGAGTGTTATTTAAAAAATGTGTCTGTTTTGGAAAATATGAATGAAGTGTTACCCTTTCTTGGAAAGTCTCCTATATATCCGAGTACGTAAGAAGCCAGGCCAAAACATCAGCACCAAAATGTAATAGATTTAGCTTCATTAACACCATCGTTGGTTCCGGGAATCGTGCCGCTTTTGAACCAGTCAACCGAAGATCAAAGGAAGGTTGCATTATATGATGAATTGATTGGTGATCTAAAAGCTAAATTCAAAGAACTAGAGAAAACCAGTGATAAGATTCAGCTACTTACTATAATGCCAAAATCATTAACCATTCAAGAAATCCAGAATGTGTTCAAGGCAACGCTACATATGGTGCGAACCGCTAAAGATCTACGATACAAAAATGGTCCACTAGTTGTCCAGCAGCTAAAGTAGAAAAGCGAATAAGTGATGAGCTGAAGCAAGCAGTATTATCTTATTATACTGCTGATGATGTTAGTCCAATAATGCCAGACAATAACGATTGTTTAACAGTCGATAAAGCTAAAGTTCAAAAGCCGCTAATGATATGTACATTGAAAGAGTGCTACGAAGGATATAAGACGATGTATCAGGATGACGAATCAAAAAAAAATTGGATTTTCTAAATTTTCACTACTTCGTCCAAAATACTGTGTACAACCAGGTAGTAGTGGAACGCACACGGTCTGTGTGTGTACCATACATCAAAATGTAAAATTAATTATTTATGGCACCAAAATGGAAACTATTACCAACGGAAAAATAGCGCACTACCTACAATCCCGGTAGTACGCTATTTTTCCGTTGGTAATAGTTTCCATTTTGGTGACATAAATAATTAATTTTACATTTTGATGTATGGTACACTCAACTATTTTATGTGATGAGCCTACACCAACATATTACCTTCTACAATGCGAAAGCTGCGCAGGACTGGATAACTTTAATGAATATTTGAAAAATGCATTACAGAAACATGATTGCGAGGATGCTGAATTAAAATTTAGTCAGTTGGTTTCTACCGATAGGTGCAATCTGGAGACCGTGTCTCAACCGTTGGATGAATTTCTGGATTATTTCATAAATAAGCTGAAGAATCTGTTACCTCATTGCTTCATTTCACTTCAGCAGAAGTAGTATAAGAAAATTATACATTTATACTGCAAAATGCCGCAAAAGGATTTCATTGGAATAAAAAACAAGCGACTATTCATCCATTTGTAATTTACCAAAATTTGGAAGGCAAATTACTTCACCACACTTTCATTATAATATCGGATTGTCTTCACCACGATACTGTAGCGGTTCACTTATTTATTGAAAAATTGATGGAGTTCTTGAAAACTAAAATATATCCAGTTTATCAAAATTTATAACATTACCGATGGCGCAGTCACGCATTATAAAAATAAGAAAAATTTTAAGAACATCTTAAAACACAAAGAGGATTTTGGAGTTGATTGTGAATGGCATTTCCATGCAACACCTCATGGAAAAGGTTCATGTGATGGAGTAGGAGGTACCATCAAAAGAATGGCATCCAGAACTAGTCTCACAATGGAATACAGAGTACAATAATCAATGCAGATGAATTATTTAAATGGGCTAAAACGTTGAAGACAGATATCAATTTTGGATTTTGTTCAGACGCAGAACATAAATCCAAGCCAAACAAACTTGCAACTTTTGAAAAAAAAATAAGCAAAATTATCCTTATTGGACAAAAACAAAATTTAATCATGAGTTTGTATCTCTGCGTGAAAATTTAAAGTGAGATAAACATTTTTTTTATTGCGCAGGGAAACGCACAATGTGTGAAGGGGTAGATTTTTTTTGCAAGATGTGGTATTTTAGCCCGTCTTGAAGTTATCCTAGACTTTCATTTCAAAACTCATCCGAGTCTCATTACATTTAATACACATAATACGTATTTCTCATCCCACAATTTCCTCTCATCCCATACTCTCTTGTCTTTCTTATCCCACACTTCCTATTCCCATTCATAGCAATATTTTAGAATAAGATTGTATGCTGAATCTTTTTCGCTGTCTCAAGCACAAAGACAAACTTCGAAGACCGTGGGAATCACTACAATTCAAACAAACTACCGCCTAATTCTACCACCCCCCCCCCCCCCCCCGCCTCCCCCCGGATTTAAAAGGTCCGCAAATCTGCTAATTTAGACAACTCCAATGGACATCTATACGGTGCGATTTAAAGAACCCGCTAGTAGTCGTGGGAATTCAAACAATATAAATTTGATATAACGACAACGGAAGCGTATCGGTTTCGTTGAAAAATAGAGAAATTCTCCAGCGTTAAGGTTCAAAAGGTCAGCAAATTAGTTAATTTAGGTAAGTCCTGTCGGGGATGGGTGGTAACGTTATGTACTCTGTTGGCCCATTTATACCGGCCATGTGTACCGAGCCCGGTTATGATATTAGTGTTGGTCACTAGGATTATTAAATATATAGCCTTATTATCTCACCAGTTGGATAGTTAGTTCATATAAATGGATAGATCTATAGATGGGCAGTTTTTATTGATGACCACAGGATTCTGTTATATAAATGAACAAATCTGCAAACCGTTTAACCCTTAGGCAGTAGGTTTTTTCTATTTTTTAACGTAACAAATACGTTTCCCGTGTCACGTATTAGTTAGAATTTTCACGATCAGTGGAATTTCAATTGGCCAACAGAGTACAGAAATTACTGGCAATAACGATTCTGCGCATAATTTAATAGAAGTACCCATCGCAGACTAATTTTTTCGGCCCAAACTCGTAGATTGTCGTAAAACTGACATTCAATTCTCACAATTAGCGCAGCCTCACAGTTGTACGGAGAATGGCTATATGAGTCTAAAACTTAACGAATACTATCAACGAATCTGCGGAACTTTTAATTCATTTGGCACTAGAACTTTTCCACCCCTCAACAGAACAATACGTTTCTCGTGTCATTCACATTTGAATTATGGTTACTAACACGACTAAAGGAACCCATCACTTGGGCTCGGGACAGCCCTAAAGGTTCAGAACTCGAAAATGAAAGTATCGGATGAAGTAAAAGACTACCGGATGAAAAAAAAAACCGTGGAATGAGAAATACGTACAGTACATATTATATAGAAAGCCTGTGATAACTTCAAGGTGGAGTATTTTGGTCGGCTGTTTTAGTTCTTTTCAAAACTCTCAATCAAATTTATCCGGAAAAATGTGAATCAGGTTAACATAAAATTGCCTTAATAGTGATTTTTTATTAACCTGCGTCAAATGTAAAAAAACTTGACGTAGAATATTAAAGAGGCAATAACCAGCCAAAACGTTCCATTTGATAAACAATGTCGACTGGCTTCATTTCGGAGTGCGGTGGATTTTTCGGGAAAATTTGTATCACTTTACGGTGTAAAAAACACGAAATTGACGAGGGGCTCTCAGCCAGGTTACTAGTAATAAATAAATAGTGTCCTTTCAAAACGGACCATTTTTAAACTTTCTGTATATAGAAACTTGATAAGCCCTATATGTAAATATATTGAAATAACCCAGTAGAAATCAAATTACCCACAAATACGAAAGAATTGTAAAAATTTCTTCTTTCAGCTCCAGTAAAATGCTATTTTGATGTGCGTCAAAACAGACTGAATTGAATTTGTCTTGACATTTACTTGTTTAGTTAGCCAATTGTTGGTGAAGTAGGTAAATGTGCGGAAAGTACTTTCAAGTTAGATTCAGTCCCTCTGTTCTTTAAAAATTCAATACTTTTGATATCTTAGCAATATCATACATGGTGTCTATGGTATAACTGCAAGTCATAAATAAAACAGCAATATAAGTAATAACAAGACCATTAAGCATTTTGGTCTACTGCGCTATGTCACAGTTCCTGATTATACTCTAAAGGTTGAATAAACGTTTCGCTGGTATCCAAAATTAGCCATTTAGTCATTTTCGCATTATTATTTTTTTATAACTTCATATCAAAATATTTTTTATGTAACTTTGTTAACAACAAATAAAAATAATTGATGAAATGTCAAAAATTTAGCTTACTTTGATGGTACCTGGTGCTAGATTCTGTGTCGGTGATAATGATAAATGATAAAATTATCATCGATAAAATATAAATTGCGATTCCAAGTTGGTGATATTTGATAAATAAATGCCAAATTTAGTGAAAAAACTAAATATTTTATCATACACATTTTGTCGATGAGAAATTTTTATCACAGTATTAAAAATTGTCTTTTTTGTGTACTTATGGCAATTTTAAGTAATCTATAGATTATAGAACAAATTTAAATAGACAATTTAAAGCATAGTAGGGCAACGCAGCAGAATAATGACCAGAAATTACATTTGCTCCAATTTTTGGAAGAACATATAGATTTGGCCAATGATAAGTACCTTTACACAATGCAATTAAATTTATTTAAATTTATTATTAAATATAAACTTATGTAAACCTGTAAGGTATAAGTCATCTTATGACGGATCACATGCGCGAAGTCAATAATGGGATGATTTGGCAACGGAATTAAATGCATTGAATGGGACCAATAAGACCGGGGACAAAATATATGAATTTTTTTTATTTTGACGTTTCTCAAAATAAATCGAAAGCAAACACTGAACTGAAAATAATAAACAATTTGCTCCGACATCTTGTGTAAAATATTTTAATTAATTAATTTTTTTCATTTTGCATAAGGAATCGCAATTGCTGAATAAATGATAATTTGAACTGATAAACATAAAATGAAAATTTAAATGAAATCTTTTTTTTTCATTATCATTATCACCGACACAGAATCGAGCCCCTGGGCTGGGGTGTTCTAACATCACCATGTTTCGATAATTTATCGAAGCTTTTTTCTCGTTTCTGTAGAATAAAATTTATCTCTGTTTCAATTTTTATATCATTTACCAGCCTGCTAGATTGCAACATTGGGATATTTCTACTGTGTTTCTATCTCCAAATAATTTTTATTTGATTGTAGAACGAAAATAAGTGAAATAGATATTGTTTCAAATATATTCTAGTAGGCTGTGATAGCAATAAAGAAGAAATATTTGATAATTGAAACAGAAGTCAAATTAATTCTAGCTGAAAAAGACGTAGACTTCGATAAAATATCGCAAAATGTTAGAACATCCCAGCATTGCAGATAAATAAAAATGCAGTGAAAAATGAATTAAACAGAGACATCTCTGTTCTAATACGAAAAATGAGGTTAATCTATTTTACTTTTGGCAATCTGTATAAACCTAACAAGAACAATAAACTATAACCCTTTAGTGATTTACTAACACAATTGTGCGGGTAGGGCAAAAGTACCATGTCAAAAATTTAGTTTTGTATGTTTTTTGAACCAACTTACACATTTGTGAATTCCGTTTTAAGTTATTTTCGTCCAAAAAAAACACTATATCTATATACACAATTGTGTTGGTTTTACTTCAAATCAAACACAATTTTTTATCAACAACACCATTACATACTATGGTTTTTAACTCACACATTTGTGTGGGTTGGACTAAAACTGAGCCAATTTTTTTGTTTTCTTGGTTGAAAAAGGGATAAAATAACTATGCCGATATGTTTATAGGATTCATATATATGGATTAAATATAGCAAAAAATTTAATTTGTGTATATAAATATGTATATTAAAACTATAAAATAAGATTAACCTCGGAAAAACCTGCTTATAAAATTTGCACTATTTGATTTCTCTTATATATTTAATGCTCGAATACCAAGCGAATAATAAATAATAAATAAAATATTTGAACAACTGATACCACGTTTACACCAGTAGTGTAAAAGTATGTATCAAAAAAGTATGACGATGTCAACTCAAAGTAAAACACTTTATACTTTAAATTAAAGTATTGTACGTATCTGAAAAGTATTGGTATAATGTTAATATAATACTTTTTATATACTTTATACTTTTTAGATACGAATAAATATATATTAATTGTACATCTAACCGAAACTCGGTACAGTAGGGTTAAGGTGATTTCATGTGTATTTCGATTCTAATTTTAAAAATGGGTTTGAAAAGGAGCTTTTCCTCAGTTTATTTAATGATTCGAATAGTCATTCGCATTTTTTGTAAGATGACATCGATTAAAGTAGTTTAGAAGTAATAATATATATATTTCTGGATTGAAAATGTTTAAGGTTGGGTTATAAGAAAATTTATCACGATAAATTGCATGACATATTCGTCAACCTTGGATGCACTTAGGAGTTTAATGATGCAGTAAATTAATTTAATTGAATGCCGAATTTGAAGTATGTATGTGAAATTTATTTCGTGTTTATACTCTGGTTTGACCCAAAGTATGTAGAAGGCATTAATTTTTAGAAGTACGCTGGTTTCTTAACTTGCTTAAACCGTGTAATTAAATTTTATCGTTATCCAAAGTGCCAGTTACAAAATATTTCGTGCTTCTAGAAACAACTTCTGGTTTTTATTGTATTGTATATATCGCAAAATTTTTGCAAGTTTCACAACTGTACACACAAAAAATTGAACCACATCAGCTTACATAATTGAAATAAATATAAACAAAGCTAAAATTCAATCCATGTTAAGTATAATCTCACTATTCAACTGTAAACTCGTATACTCGAATTATGGTAATTTTCTATTACAAATAAACTGACGAATAAAAATTTCTATTCAGTTACACAAGATAAATGACTAAACACACACAATTTTAATTTTGGAAACGCTTTAGTTAATTTTTAACCAAAACTAAAATTTCTTCAAGCGAGCACACGAAGTGAAATTTTACGATTTTATTTTATGCTGAATTAATGAATTCACTACTACGTATATTCAGACATTAATTATTATTATATAGTAAGTTAAAAAGAAAACATAAAATAAAATTATGTTACACTGTGTTAATGTGCATAATGTTAAATGCACATAATCAGCATATTTGGTATATTACACACAATATGTATACGCCATAAAAACTATAAAGGGCAGCAATATAGGTATAATAATTATAAAAAAATTATTGGCGAACTCAAGGAGAATCCGTTCATATGCCGACATTTCTTGCATATTCAAGGATTTTCCATATTCCCATTAAAAACATAAACAATATAATAAAAATAAAAAAAATTACTTTTCTTATTGTGTCGATTCTCGAACAAAGGCTGCGAATTAATCCAATACAATGGTTGTATACGGTAAATTCCTTAACAAGCACTTTTCACTGAAGGAAAATCACTTAAATTTCACTCAACACAAAAAATGCATATATCGATTTAAGAACTCAAAAACCATATAGATTTCGAAATTTTTGTATTTATGATTTCTTCACTCGCACTTTTATTAATTTTATTACCACACAAACAAAAATATAAAACACTTAACGTAACAAAAAAATTTGGTTTTATTGTTCGATCTTACACCGATCGTAAATGCGCGATCACTGAAAAATTTTGAATAAATTGTTTTTAAATTTCAAATATTGCAAAATTATTTAATAAACTAGTTGAGTGTATAACAAATAATAGCTTTGAGGTAGTATGAGCGAGATGGCTAGTATAGTAAACACACATTGTTATTTTTTGGAGGGGATCGCGATCATGTGTAGACATATTATTATAATACAGACATTTAAACGATATTACATATAGAGGGGAAATTAATTTATGCTACCTATGATCTTTGCTGTTTGGTATACAAAAAGACGTTTAGATTGTATATAGGAAAAAGCGAAATTGGATAAATTTTGTGGTACGCGATGTATTTAATGACGTCATATGAATCAAAATGATCGCATAAGAAAGAAGTTTGAGATAATAATTTTTTGATCGTAAAAATTTTACGCGCGATCAAAGAGTATTATGCAAAGTTTCGTGCGATTTCTAACGAAATTTAGGTTCGAAGGTTGATCAGATTAAATCGAAAATGTTTAAGCTGTTGTAATTAATATTTGAAGATGTTTAGGGTATTATGAGTCATATAATGCTATCGTAGCATTGACCCTATATGCGGACAATTATGATTTATTATAAGGCAAAGCAACTTTAAACTTAATAATAACATTTAAACGAACTCTGCATTTCAATCATACTAGTCAAGGCCTTATCATTGACCACTGTAAACTATGCTTCCTTATCCGGTTTAAGGGTATTTAATGTTAATTGATCGAATATGTCGCTTAATTAAATTAATTTTAAGTTCTATAGATTCACAAGTATAATATGCAAAGAATTATATTTAAAGGAACCAGTTTAAATAAAATTTCCAGAAAAATTCCTAAAATTTTAGAATAAAATTATTTATGTAAAATTTTGAAGGCCGACTAATTATTTAATTTTAATACAATAATGAAATAACTGTATACTGTGACTAATAATCAAAACGGAACAGCGCAATATCTCTTTGTTCATAAGTTGACCGGTTTCAAATAGAACTTTCAAACACCAAAACTAGATTGTCCCAAGATTCCATAATTTTATATCACAAGTGTCCCCATATTAACAACGAAGTGGGAAACACCGATATATATCCAACAATTAATTATTTAAATGTGCCTACAAATATTGATTTTTTTCACATTTACTAATCGATTCACATTGATAAAAGTAAATTTAGCTTAAAAATTAAAAATCATTCTGAAGGAAACTACTTAGGCCGCGATAGCGTAATTAGGCTGAAGTTTCAAAAATTGGGAATTCTAAACAGAATTAAGCGGCCGTTTTTTAAAACGATCTTAATAAAATTTATTTGATCAGTTGTCTAAAATTCTTCTAAAAGTAAAACGAAATTTCTATTAATTTATTTGAATTTTTGGCTTTACTATACGACCCTCTTTGAACCCTATACGACCCTCTTTGAACAATTTGTACCAATCAAAAACACTTGCTCACGACATATAATTATCACCGAAGGCCTTTTGCAACATTCTGAACATTTCGGCACCACAAAATTGATTCGGCACACAAAATTTAATGGAACTTCTTTGTTGAATAATTTCACTCATTACGTAAAAATCGCCGAATGCACTTTTTGTACTTCAGAAAGACAAGCGTATACTAAACACTAATAATTTTGATGTGACATTTGGCACAGATGTCACTGATAGTTATACCAACATAGAAAAAAAAATATTTCGACGAATGTTTTTCCGCGCGAAATTTAAATTAAACAGTCTTACTATTTTTTGCTCACAGTAGTATAAAGACTAGATAACCTGATGAACTTCGTACCACCTAAAATTGATTTTAATTAAATCAACCCAACCATTGGCTTGGCCGCACTGTATACGGTTTAAGTTCCTTTTATTGATTAAATGAAACTCGTTCGTTATTAAAATGAATTCAGTGACTTTTATTTACATGGAAAAGAAGGTGAACATGCAATTCAACGCTTTGTGGTAAACTACGTTTTTCGTTTTATTTTCCGGTGTGTAAACAAACAAAGATGATGGCTTACCGACACGCGAACACGTGACATACAGTTGCCCATGCGCGAAACATGGAAACTCCAAATTAATCCCGCAAACTTCCAACGGCTGGCCTTGTGATTCGTTGATGATAATTGTCGCCTCGATGATGTTGTTTCTGAGCCTTTTCACAGCCAGCCTCGTTCCATTGCACAGTCGAGGTTGATTTATGATATGCAACATGATGACGACTGAGCCTACTTTCAATTGCAAATTGTTGGGTGGTAATCCGAGCAATTCCAGCGAATTCATGAATTCTGTCGGATAGTTGACTACTTCATCCTGGATGATATCTGTGTCAACTGATTTGTTGGAAAACATCTGTCCCGAAATGAAATTTTATGGTCGCGTTGCGATCATCGACATCTTTATTTTTCGGCTCCAATATGGCTCGTTCGCTCAGCCAATTACGGTTTTTTAAGTTTTGCACTATGTTCGGAAAACACGTTGAATGAGCTCTGCCTTCGATTCGGTCAAGTGGCAGAAATTAGTGGGTAATGCGATGAAACCGGTCGAGATGTCAACTGCCATTTTCCCATTACCAATGTCCAACAATTGCTTTGAAAACACATCTGCAGTTCGATCTTGTTGCAAATACACTCGCATGTTACTCGTCAATCGAAGGGTCTTCACATGCCACCATAAATTTGATGATTTCAAGAACGCGTTTAGTTCGTCAGTTGCTGTTGAACGTGGAATAAAAGGAAGAGTTTGACGAAAACCACCGGACAACAGAATCATGGTTCCACCAAAAATATTTTGATTGCCACGTATATCTTTTAACGTTCTGTCCAGTGCCTCCCCAAACGATCAATTTGCATCTCTGTAGAATCTTCGAACTTGCGCTGTTTTTGGCGATGTTGCAAGTTCGTGTCTCGTTGATTTGCGTGTTTAGTGACAACTTTAATGCAGAATGTGTAGTTCGTCCACTCTCTCACAAAGTTGAGGCTATTGTGATCTAATCAACGCCAAAATCAACGAAATTAAGAAAAATTTTCCAGTCCCTCCGGGAGCATCCAGGAAGTAAATTCTACCAGTTCCATTGTTCACAGCTCTTATCAAAGAGTCGTACGCAGTCTTTTGATGTTGATTCAATTTTGGAACATTTGTACGAACTGCTTCGGCTAATGCTTCAGTATCGTATTGTTGTTCTCTTTGTAATTTTTGGTTGAATGCATCGTGCATTGAACGATTAGGTCCAAATACGATAACATTTTATTCGCCATCAAAAAACACATGTCTTCTATCATAATCAATGCCTCATTGTGTATTTATGCTGTCATTTGTAATGTGGAATTTGAAATTTGTCGACGCTGAAGTATGACGGAATCCTTGAACGTATTGTCCCAATGCGAATCGTTCTTAAGCAACTATAAGACTTGACACGCCTCCCGATAACTCACACACAGAAGCCCATTGAAACGACGTAAGACCGCGAACATTCTCGAACAACAATCAAAGTTAGTAACATTGGGCGTTATTTGGATGTACAGTGTAGATGCGACCCAGAGCGTTTGAAGCAAATACAGTTGGATGTCCTTCAACTGGTGTGCTTTGTTTCCGACGCTGAAACGATTTCGATGATGCGTTCCATGTATAGTAGCGTGGCATTTCAGCATACAGCAAAACTGAAGCGAAATCATCGGTTTCACAAACCGAGAAGAAGCTTGTCAATGTTGTCGATGGTGGCCATGCAACTCTGTCTGCTGCATTATCTGGATTGAAATACACTCATTGCCCGTTTTCCAGATGCACTGCCAAATGTACAACCGTAAGGTGTCTTTCATGGATCGCATCGCTGCTCACATAGCGACCCATTTGATACTGATATACCCCGTCGTTTGCTTTTGTCACACCGAAAACAACCATATCGCTATCTTTCTTGACATATTTGCATATGTAGTTGATCGACTTGACGGAGTTACATTATTCCACATTGATGTGAGCCTCAAAAGTCTTGGACAATATTGGCGTATATGGCACAATCCAACGATTGTCCACATCAACATATTGCTTTTGACCTTCACAATTGTAGATCGCCCATTGTCTTAATCATATTCTTAGTCACCACTGCATGCAATTTTAGATCAACAGCTTCACCCGGGATTTCGGCTGAGATGATGTAATCGTTTTCACCCGGTCTGATTTTTTGAACGAACCAAACCAAAATGTGAATATGAGGCAGACCACGTTTTTACCATTCAACGGAGTACATTCACCAACGAACTTGGCCATACACACGGTGCTTTATGATGCAATCCATTAGAGATTTCCATTATTGTTTAAAAACTCTGGCAGTGACGTCATGTCTGTCAACCGGTGTTTGGCTGGGTAGCAGTTCCTTCTTGATTTCTATCTATTTAGGGCTACAGCTGAATGTTATGAATAGGTCTGGGCTACCATATTGCCTAGCATATGACATCGCATCTTGCGCGTACTCGAGCATGTGGCGAGGACTTCCGATGTAAGTGGCCGGCGAAATTGTCATTCTTCCCACGTTGTTTGCATCGCAGTCGGCCTTAATCGCATCGCGGAGATGAATGTATTCTTCAGAACGGAGCTGATTTTGGTTCAAACGAGTATATGTCAGTCGTTCAGTCTCAATTTTATATACATGTCAACCACACAACCGCGACCTGATGGAAAAGACGACTGAACCTCAAAATGTGATTTTCTTCATCTTCACGGATCATAAGTCTGTATGAATAAAAATTCATAGTACTGACTTTTATTGGTTTTCTAAGAAAGCTACGGAATGAGTTATTGAAACTGTTACACTTACCTGTTAATATTAATCGTCTAGTGGAGTTCAAACCAAGTACCTCCCGGGTTCATGTGCCGAAGCTTTATCCACTGCACTTGTCCCATTCAATATTTACATACAAAATTTAACACCAGAGAAAATCCGTGGTTTAGGTATTTTTCACGAAGTTAATATTGTTTTGCACGAATAATACAAGACTTTCAATTTAATTCATTATTTGGTGCTAGAATTCTCCACATGTTCTCCTGAAAAAATAACTCGTGGTCATGCTAATTCGATAGATGAAAATGCGGTTCTGTCAACTGCTTAAATAGAGGAGGTAGAGCGGTATAATGGTATGAGTGGCAAATTTGTCGGGCGTTGCTGAAGTCCATATCGCAAATTTCTTTCGTTACTTAAGAATGTTTCCAGCATCTTGGAACAAAACGAATGAAAGCCTTAATGTGGATTTAAGGCCTCAATAATGCGAACTCGGGAGATTTCAAAGGCGTGGCTACCTTACGAACTAAATTTAGATTTAAAGATAATTACGAAACAAATGTAACGATGTTTATAGTTCCAAAAATCTCGTCACATCAAAGCTCAATTAATAAATTTTAGTCCCTTCAAGAACTAACGAAGATTAAGATAGCTGACCCTAACTTTCAAAAGACAAGCAAAATTGATGTTCTTTGTGATCGTTAAGATACATCGTGAGATTACCGTTTAAACTAGATGCACCGAAACTTGGACAGCCAAAATTTAAGGCAGTTAAACGATTAGCTAATTTTAAAAGAAGATTTTTACGTGATCGATCATTTAAAATGCAATACATCGAGTTTCCAGATGAATATCTACACTTTGGTCATATGGAGCTATCAACTTCTGAAGCTACCGGGAGCTATTATTTGCCGCACCGTGAAGTTTTGAGAAAGAATAGTTCAACCACGAAAATACACGTCGTATTTGATGGTTTGGCTAAAACTAGCTTTAGAAATTCTCTGAATGAGCAATTAACAGTAGTAATATTAAAGTAATATTTACAGCTGATATAGAGAAACTGTAATAACTTCACGCATATCAATTTCTAGCCGTTTCATTATTTTGTATAATAAATTGTCAATTTTTCGTTACTTTTCTGAGGCATAAAAAACTGGGGGTCAATTATAAAATGGTATTCTCGCTAGTCTTGTCGTGAATAAAAAATATAATTCGATTTAACCTTTTTTGCTTTATTTGGTTAAAAATTATAAAAGTGTTGACGAAGATACTAAGATGGGCAATCACATTGGGAAGGACTAAACGGAATCTGCTATCCTCCAGTTAATAACAAACCAAAATACCATTTTGGAACAGTTGGCGTTAGCAACGACAACAATATTGTTGTCATGAACTGTTTAATCTCCTCTCACGATAATCTAGAGAGAGGAATCCTTGATATGTAATCGTCATTCAAAATAATTTTATTCTTCAACTTTGGGTCATTGTACGACATACAAAGCAGACATTAGTTTGAGAGAAAACGCAAAGCTCAAATTTTTCAAGCCGCAAGCCTTGCCATAAGAACAGCATTAAAAAATGAATTGCAACAATAGGTTACGCAAAACGCTTTAAAACCAATCCCAACTTCATGGTTCACTTCTTCAGTAAAGAAAGCGAATGGTGAAATATGAATTTGCGTCGATTATAAAGTGACGGTCAATCCACAAGTCGATATGGATCGTCACCCAATCCCTCGCATGGAAGAGCTATTTTACAAATTACAAGGTGGTCAATTTTATGTAAAAGTAGATTTGAAAGATGACTATCTACAACTTGAACTTACTGATGAATCCAAAAAATCCCTTGTAATAAATACTCCGTTCGGATTATACGAATATCAATGCATGCCTTTCGGAACATCTAGCGCATTTTTCAAAGCCTGATGGAGCAAATCACTGCTGATTTAGAATTTTGTGTAGTATATTTAGATGGATTCTAATCGTGATATCCGGCGTTATATCACAATGAGAATGCAACGGATTCAAACTACAATTAAACAAATGCGAATTTTAGCAACAGATAATGCTTCGTACGGTATCGGTGCCATAATTCCTCATCGTTACCCTGACGGGACTGAACAGCCAAATGCGTTTGCCAAAAATATGCAACGCACATAATAAGGAAATTCGCAAATGGAAAAAGAGCCATGGTCGATAATCTACTATCTGCAAGGTCGCAAATCCGAATTGATTATCAACCATGAGCCATTGGTCTCGTCATTTAACTCCATCAAAAAATTACCGGTTCACTCAATCAACCGTCTTCAACGGTGGGCAATCATCCTGATGACGACGAACTATTACGTTTACCTTATGGACTGGATGAAAATTTTAACAAAAGCGAAGAGGCCTACTTTCAAATCAATGGAATTTACAACGATCGCATTCTCGATTATCCAATCGAATACAATTTATTAGCACTACACACTCGTTCTGACCCTCTACTTCGTAAAAGTCCTAAATAATAAATGGATGGCTGGAAAAATTAAATGTCTCTGAATCGTCTTACTCAAAATATTTTAAGCATCGACATAGTTTGAACAGGGTCGACGAAACGACACATTTCACAACAGGATGTGCTAAAACAGGATGTCACAAAACAGGATATCACAAAACAGTACATGGTACAGTAGAGTACATGGTACGGAACAGGACCGATTAAAACAGTACATCACAAAACAGTACATGGTACACTAAAGTACATGGTACGGAACAGGACCGATTAAAACAGTACATCACAAAACAGTACATGGTACAGTAGAGTACATGGTACGGAAGAGTACATCACAAAACAGTACATATTAAAAGAGAACACCACAAAATGGTTAATAGTCAATTTTACGGTTTTAATAACTAGTTGTGTGGGTACGGAAAAGTACCATGTCAAAAATTTATTTTTGTATGTTTTTTGAACCAACATACACATTTGTGCATTCCTTTCAAACTTATTTTCGCCCGAAAAAACACTATAACTATACACACAATTATGTTGGTTGTACTTCAAATCAAGCGAAATTTTTTATCAAAAACGCCATTACATACTATGGTTTTTTACTCACACATTTGTGTGGTTTGGACTTAAATTGAGCCATTTTTTTTGGTTAAAAAAGGGATATATTTATTTATATATTTATTTAAATTTTTGATCTATTTTGCAAAGATCAAGTATTAGCGATTTAAATATAAATAATGTTATATATTGTTAGGTGAAGGGATATTTTATTATAAATTAAAGCAATTATAATTCTATATAGTATACTGTCTTATTACTCTAGGTGAAGGCAAATATCCACTTGATAATATCCTAATTACTAAACGTATTCAATAAAAAATATTTAACAAATCAAGCTGAAAAAATCCTCCAGCTTAACGTTCAGTAAAATGTACTTTAGTGTACCATGTACTGTTTTGTGATGTACTGTTTTTATCGGTCCTGTTTCGTACCATGTACTTTAGTGTACCATGTACTGTTTTGTGATGTACTGTATTTATCGGTCCTGTTTCGTCCCATGTACTTTAGTGTACCATGTACTGTTTTGTGATGTACTGTTTTTATCGGTCCTGTTCCGTACCATGTACTGTTTTGTGATGTCCTGTTTTATTACATCCTGTTTTGAAATGTGCCACAGTGAGTGGCTTCGGTTTGAACAAGTTTAATGATATCCTTTTCTTACAGTTAGAACATCTCGGAATTGTCGTTCACTCTAGTCTACGAGCTAAAACACTGAAGCTACTGGATGATGCACATTGCGATGTCACCCGGCCAAACACTGACTGTGACATCGAAAAATCGTCAAAAAATGTGAAAACTGTCAACTCAACACATCGTCATCGTACAAAGAATTTTCCGAATAGCCAACAAACACCAGATGCACCATGGCAAAGATGTCATATCGACTACGCGGGGCCATTTATGAACAAAATGTTTTTTTTTTTGAATGTGGACGCAAACAGCAAATTTCCATTCGCCGTATGAATGACGAAAACAACATCATCGCGCACAATTCGGGCGTTAGAACAAATATTCGCAATCGAAAATTTACCATTGACCATCGTAAGTGATTATGGTACTCAATTTATATCTGCAGAATTCGCTTAATCCGATCGTACGAATAACATCGAGCATTTAAGCTTTAGCATTTTTTTATTTTACACCATTTCACCCACAATCGAACGGCGAGGCCAAACGAATAATCCAAAGTTTCAAGACCGCAATGAAGAAGATTTGTCATGACGGCTCCACTGGTGACAACGCACTATTGAAGATTTTATAGTTTTATCGTTCGTTCTATACCGTTAACAAATGTAGACAAATCATCCGCAGAACTGTTACATGGTCGACAGTCTCGCCCGGTACTGTCGTCAATGAATCCGTATTTCCGCCGAAGAGACCATGGCACCATATCGACCAAATACAATGCCGATGATATAATTTACGCTAAAGATTTTTCAATGAGAAGTCCACATTTTTTTTTTTTTTTTTTTGTAACTATTGCCAAAGGCTTTATTCTTGAATCTTTCTTTATACGAAACTAACAAGAAGTGCGAAATTCTTAAAAACTATATTTTTATTTTAAATTAAGTCTTAACCTATGTTAATACTTAATATCATTATGCATTATTATTAATATTATTAAATTATTATTATTTACTTAATTTTAGTGTGTTAGCTCAACATGCACATAATTATTAGATTATATTTCTCAGTTAATTAAATCTAGGGGATCTGCTCTGCGAAGCCGTCTAGATTTCGGTTGCCTTAATAGTTCTCTAGCTAATTCGTTAGGGTGTGATTCCAGTTTCAGTTGGCACTTTAGACTGCATGCTTTAATTGTCTCTTTAACACTTTTGATTCCTAGGTCTCTATGGATGTTGCTGTTTCGAATATTCCATGGGTCATTTGTAATGCTACGAAGTATCTTTGCTTTCGTTCTTTGTACGATATCTATATTTGATGCACTTATTGAGCACCATAGTTGGATACCATATGTCCATATGGAGATTAGGATCGCTTTGTATAGTAAAACCTTGCAGTCTAGAGAGAATTTCGATTTTCTACCGATTATCCAGTACATTTTAGAAAATTTTATTTTTAATTGATTGCGTTTTGTTTCAATGTGCTTTTTCCATGTCAATCTTCTATCGAGATGAAGACCGAGATATTTGACGTTTGTTTGTTGAGGAATTGTGATATTGTTTAATTTTAGCCCTGGACATGTACGTTTATTCAATGTGAATGTTACATGTGTTGATTTACATTCATTCGTCCTTATCCGCCAAGTTTTTAACAAATCTTCTATTTTGTGTAGATGTTCTTGTAATTCTCTCGATGCTGTTTGAGGATTTTTGTGTGAAAATAATATAGCTGTGTCATCAGCAAAAGTTGAAATGACTATTTTTTCAGTTATACTACCTTGCGGTACTCCTGCCTTTATCTCGGTTAGATCAGTAGTGGCCTTTTTTTGTTTTACCTGGAACATCCTTTGGGCTAAGTAGTTTTCAAGAATTGAATGAAATTCTCTAGGCAGAAGAGTTTTAACTTTGTAATATAATCCTTCATATCATATCTTGTCGAAAGATTGCGCAATATCTAAGAAAACTGCCTAACAATATTTGTTTTCTTCTATAAGGAAAGCTTAATTGTATTTACAATTCTGTGCACTTGTTCTATTGTGCTGTGTTACTCTCTAAATCCAAATTGGTGATCTGGTATAGTGCGACCTTGAGATAGTATAGGTATTAGATCTTGTAGTAGCATCTTTTCAAAAGGTTTGAAATTATCGGAAGTAGACTTATTGGCCTGTACAATAAGACTTGGGTTTCATCCTTACCTGGCTTAGGCATCATGTTAATTTGAGATATTTTCCATTTTTGTGGAAAGTATCCATATCTCATAATCGGGTTAAAAATATATGTTATATATTTTATGCATCTATATCTGGTAATTCTTTGATCATTTTTTCAGTTATTAGATTCATGACCTGGTGCTTTCTTAGGACTTATACGGTTTTTGATAACCGTTTTAACGCATTTCCATTTAAATCTCGTAAACTGCGGTAGTACGCAATCGTTATTTTGTTCGTTTGGGGTGAACATTTTTTGTAGATGGTTAGAGAAAGCGATAGCCTTTTCTAAGTCACTTCTGTGAGCTCACTTTGGTAATTCTGTATTCCTAGATTTTGTTCGTCCCATATTGTATCTCTCGGAGCTTTAATAGCTCTATTTAATTTCCATTTATGTAAAGAAGATCGGTGAAGCTGCCATAGCCGCCGAATTGCCCGCTTCTCTGCCAATAACTTTTGAATGTTACTTGAAAGCCTTATATTTTTTGGGAATTTTTGTTCTCCTGAGTAGATTTTTTTGTAACCATTTCCATTATTTTTTCTTAAGTTTTCCATCGCGGCATCAATGTCTTCTGATGTGCGAAGTGCAACATTAATATGACAGTTTACAATTACTATGTTTCTATAGAGAACTAATTTTGTTTGTTTGTTAAACGTAGGGGTGGTTTAGTTTTTAATGCTTGGTTACTTAGTGTTACTATTATTGGTGAGTGATCTGATGATAAATCATAACAGTCAACGACTTGAGCATTGCTGCGTGCTATTCCTCGTACAACTGATTGTAGTAATCGATAAATTGCTGTTTTTTTAATTGCGTGTTTCGGTGGACAGCAGACAGCCGATATTAAAAATTTCCCACACCATTCTTCCAAACTGATAGTTGTAGCTTTAATGTGATCTTTAGAATATTTGTGGAGCTCGTAGTGCTTTAATCTTCTTTTTATTAAGACTGCAGTGCCGCCGTGTGCTTTTCCATCCGGATGTTTGGTGTCATAAACGGAATAGCCAGTAATATTAAAAAAAAAAAAAAAATGTTTGTGAAGTGTGTTTCAGATATTAAAATGATGTCTATATTTTGTTCGATAAGAAAGGTTTGTACCTCAGCTTTATGATGCGAGAGCCCGTTTGCATTCGAAATAGCTATTTTTGAAAATGTCATTTTTGATTATAATTTGCATAAGCGTATTCATATTTTGCATCATTATGCTCATTTGTCTTTCCATCATCATCTTGAAACTTTGAATGGTCTCGGTTAATTTATTTTTATTTATTTATTTATTTATTTATTTATTATTATTAATAATCATAAAAGTGTAAATGACAACTAATGGATTTAATGTCCTTTAAAAGCTCGTCATTCGCACTTATAAATGGTACAAAACATATATACAGCATATAGTGTCATAGTGACTAAAATTACATTACGCATAATAAACAATAAAATACAAATATATAACAATAACAATATGATTAAATTTAATTAATTAATGATGATTGGTTTTATTAATCACAAATAATCTTTAACTGATGATAGCAGATGAGATTTTATCATTCGTTTAAACATAAAAATATGTACAGCATTCCTAATATTTTCAGGTAATTTATTATAAATATATGGCCCAATAAATGTTAATGATTTTCTGCCATATTCCGTTTTAATTTGGGGGCACTTCAACTGACAGGAACCTCTGGTTGAATAGCCATGACCTCGAAATTCGAATTGTATAGACGCAAGTAAAGATGGGATGTGCAGACACTTAAACATGTAGATCGACACATACATCTCAAAAATTGCTTTAATTGGAAGAATGCCTATAGCAACAGTTCGATAGAGCTCTACAGTAGGAAACAAGTGAGGTAGTTTAAACATTGCTTTACAGCACCTATTTTGTAAAATCTGTAATTTATACAGTTTTTCTTTAACGGCTGAGCCAAAAGTAGAAGAGGCGTATGAGAATCGAGTATGAATAAATGAGAAATAAATTGATTTTAACACATGTTGTGGAACAAAATCAGCCAGTTTTCTAATCAAGCAAATAAAAGGGCAAACTTTAATACAAATAGAATTAATATGGTCATCCCACGTCATATGCTTGTCGAGTGTTACGCCAAGGTACTTGAATTTGTCTACTCGCTCTATGGTGCAATTTGCAACTTGAAGAGGTGGTAAATCAATGTGCCGTAGGCGTGGGGAGTGAAAAATTATATATTTCGTTTTGTTAAAATTTACTGATATTTTGTTCAGATTCAGAAAATCTAAAAGTAAAATAATATCATCCCTCATTTGTGACATTGCTACCTGACAATCCCTGGATTCATAAAAGAGGGCCGTATCGTCAGCAAACATTCTAATATCACCCGTGAGCGGTAATTTGGCCATATCATTTACGTAGATTAAGAATAGCAAAGGACCAAGTACACTCCCTTGAGGAACACCACAGTTCACACCTAAGGTGGAGCTTTTAACACCATTTAAAATCACAAACTGCTTTCGATTACTAAGGTAACTTTCTAAAAGTTTGTGTGATAGGCCACGGAAGCCATAAATTTGTAATTTCTGTAGAAGTAAACTGTGATCTATACAATCAAAAGCTTTACGAAGATCAAGAAATAAGCCAGATATATAGTTTTGCCTGTCAAAATTACGATAGATCAAATCAGTAATGTCTGTTAGGGCTAAATCTGTACCAGAACCTTGTCGAAAACCATACTGACGAGAATAGAAAAAATTCGATTTATTTAGAAAATCGATCATCCGATTAGCAATAATTTTTTCTAAAATTTTGTCAAATACAGACAAAACTGAAATTGGACGATAATTATTAACTATTTTGGAGTTTCCAGACTTAAAGATTGGCGTCACTTTAGCAATTTTAAGACAATCAGGGTAAACACCGGTTTCCAAAACTACATTAAATAGATCAGATAGTAATTGTGAAAAGATTGGCGAATAATTCTTTAGAACCACATTACGAATGCTATCGTAACCACCACCCTTTGTATTACTGAGAGTTGAAATTAAATTCGATATTTCGCTGCTGGAAGTGGGCGAAAAGAAACATGAATTAATACTAGGCTCCATAGTGTGAAATTTATTTAAATCATCTGAGTCTGGGCCAGAACTATTTGCTGGTACAGAAGAATCAACAAAGTTAACAAAACTGCGATTAAATATCTTAACAATAGCAACAAGATCATGATACTCAACATCATTAGAAATAACGGAGTCGATCCTATCATTAGAGTTATTTTCCATGAAATGATTTAACTGTTTCCAGATTTCTTTTTGGCTCAAATTATTAAATAAATTGTTAAAATAACGCTTCTTTGCAAAATATTTTCCATTTTTGATCTTCCTATTTAGCAAATCTAATTCATGTTTCAGTGCTAAATTAGTACTGTTCCTTTTAAAACGTTTCAATGTACGGTTTTTAAGTTTAATTAAATCCCAGAGATCAAGAGTCATCCAAGGACAAACATTTGCATTTTTAATTTTTACATTTAATTCCTTCAATACGGAAAACTGTAGAACAAGTTTATTATACATATCAAACATCCGTTCAAGAGTAGATTCAGGATTTCTGATGTCAAATACGGTAATCATTAAAAAATATTTAAAGGACTGATTAACCTTTTTGTAATTAACGTGTCTTTTCGTTAGTGTCCGAGTAAAATATTTAGGCTTGAAGCGAAATTTAGAGAGTACAAAACTATGATCACTTATGTCGGCTTCAATGGTAAAATTCCGAACTTGCTCAATATTATGAAAGCTACTTACAGAGTGGTCTAAAATATTACGGCTCACAGGTCTAGTAAAGAAAGTATTTGTAACAATCATTCCATGAGCGAGCAAAGTTGTGTTATATTCTGAGATTAAGGTAAAATTTTTATTAACAGGTATGTTAATGTCACCAACTAAAATAAAATCGTGAGTAGATTTATAGTTTCGGAGAAGTTGTTCTAGAAAATCAAGAAACGATGCACTGTCTGAATTCGGAGGCCTATATATTCCGCATATCTTCGTTAGATTAAGCTGCAAAAGTTGAATGCATATATATTGGAATGTTAAAGAACCGTCATCTATACTTATCATGGAGTATGGAATGTCATTCCTAATGAACATAGCAATGCCACCACCAGTTCTATCATCCCTACAAGAGAAAATACTTACGTAGTCTCTAATGTTATAAGAAAATTTATTAGAACTTTGAACAAATGTTTCCGAAACAACTACAATATGTATATCAGTTTTAAGACTCTCTATAAAAAGTAATAACTTATCAAACTTAGCTAGATCGTTCATACCCCAAATATTGATTTGAAGTATATTTAGATTAACATAATTTGAACATGATACATCAATATTTGCCGAATAATCATTAACATTTTCTAAGTAAAGGTTGTGGCACTTAGATTTTAATGATTTAAAGCTCATAACCACAATAATAAACATTTAAACTTGCAACCATAAGACAAGTAAAAGTAAGAGGTATTAACAAGAAAGTAATGATAAAAAAACAGAACCATTATCAGAAGATTAATACTAATAAAACCATTACACAAATAATTATTAACAGGAAAAAAATGCATCTTAAAGGAATAATGTAATAATATAATGATAACTACTGTACAATAACTTACTGGGCAGAAGAAATTTATATTATATATCAATATACGGTGAATAATACTAAGCAATAAAATGATGTAGTGTGTTATGCACTTTAAAGTATGCTGAATTCTTATTAAGCGTTTACCACTACAAAATAATGAAAATGAATAAAAAATAAACAAAAACTGTATAGTATGATTAAGGTTGATTACAACTAGGGCTAAAAATAGGTAATAAAAAGTAAATAAGCGTTTACAGCTAGACCCGTAAGAGAATGAATTTATAAAAAACAAAATAATATATAGATACTGCTGAATTGCATATAAAATGTCAACATTTAGGTAAACAAATACGTAATAAGAATTCAAGAGTGAATTGTCAAATATGTTTGAAAACGAATTTTTAAAAATAAAAATTGAAATAAAAGTGTTAAAATTAATAGTTACAAAAATAAAACTAAATAAAAAAGTGAATAATAAAACAATAGTTACTATGCTAGTGGTGAAATTAGATGACATCCTTTGATATGATTGTTGGAGTATCTGCTGCTGCAACGGATGAGTCGTTGGCTGTAAGTAGACGGTTGATGTCATTGAAAGAGTAAATATGGTACACTTTCGAATCCGGTGATTTGCGTAAGTAAACTTTGTTGTCTTTACACCATAGAAACTGATACTTAAAGTTAACTTTAATCTCTTTAGCTGCGTTGTACAAGCGAGACTGAAATCTTGTGAGATGATGAAGTATCCAGATTTTATGATTAGGAGGCACCATTGAAAACTCCGCACCAAGTTGATGTAGGTAAATATACTTTCTTTTTCGAAATGCGTTTAATATTGTGTTTTTTAAATCAACGTTATTTAATTTAACAATGTATGAATGTTTCAGCTGTGATGCCGATTCATTATTATGAGCCATTTGTTTCACAGAAATTATATCATCACTGGCGATAGGAGTGTCGGCTGCACTAATGACCTTAACAATTAGTTTCTGGACATCATTAGTGTTTGTTGGAATTCCGCAAACCACAACGTTGGAACTGTTTAATTCTTGGTAACTAATGTCCAGCTGTGCCTCAATTAAATTAAGTTTATTTTCATGAACATCCACTTTGTTTTCCAGAATAGAGATTCTACGGGTGCAACTATCGGAAGCCTTAGTTAACTTCTCTATTGACATTTTCATGTCATCCAGTACTTTGCAGCAGAAACTTACTGATGCTTCAAGAGCATCTAACTGGTTTTTCATCCCTTGAAGTATGATAACCACATCACTTAATGCAGGGTTGTCGTTTAATAAATTAGGATTCTGACTGCCATCGCCAACATCCTCTAAGATGGAACTGTTCGATTTACTACGACAATCAGGACACAGCCATGAAGTAGAACCACTATTAAGCTCTCTAAGCACCTCGTCAGATATGCCAGCACATTTAACATGGAATAAACTCGCGCAAACACCACATTTAACACCAGGAAACCGTGCTTTGGAATGGTATGAACGTTTAGTTCCTCCTCATTAGAATGAACTTTGGGTTTCCGTTTGTTACCTTTTAGTATACTTGCGTAAGAAAGACCTGGCTCTCCACAAAAATGGAGAAAAATCTGCATCGTCAAATCGTTGAGAAGAAGAATGTACCTTGTTGGCGCAAACTATGGTATTTGGCTACAACGTCAAAATCAATTATGACTAAGAATTTTGTCATCAACCGATGACTATGAAAAATCGTCACATCAACAACAATTGGAAATAATGCGAGTAAGAACGTCCATTTTCTCTAATTTTTCTTTATCAACAGAAAATCTTCATCAACCAATATTGTTCAATGAGAATTGTACGCCAAATGATATGCAAGATGAATCGCAAAATGACGTACAATCACTACAATCACCTGCAAATGGATCACTTGCGGCAACACTCGTGTGTGATAATGAAAAATAGGGATCTCCACAAGGGATTGTAAACAACGATACGGCACAAACACAAACACTTTCAGAGAATACCAAGTCGTCCAAATCATCCAATGCAGAAATTCCGCCTGTGTTATTCCAAGCAAAGCATTAAAATATCGATCGACTAGTTTCGAACTATTATTAACATATAAATTATTAAAAATTATAAAAGAAAATGTTCCCGCAAATGTGGGTTAGTAAATGGATAGTGATTACCAACTGT
The DNA here is from genome assembly GCA_947310385.1 of Nephrotoma appendiculata. Classification (NCBI taxonomy): domain Eukaryota; kingdom Metazoa; phylum Arthropoda; class Insecta; order Diptera; family Tipulidae; genus Nephrotoma; species Nephrotoma appendiculata. Next base: position 237,904,164 of record OX371223.1, on the reverse strand, counting down.
ATGGAGGAAGGAACCACAAAACGAGTTACAAGTTTTTAACCTGTTAACAGTAACATATGGAATATCGTAAAATCAAAATACTTTTTCACAAGCTTTGGTTACTACAGGTTTCGGTTGGGATGAGGTTTTACCGCGGATGCAGTTTGTGCAAGCTATATATTGCCATAAGAAGAAATCTAGTAAGATCAGATGATATTCACATAAAATTATGGCTATACATCGACGGCCAAGAGACTTCAGAATTAGATAATTCTGCAGGTATTTTCAGCAGAGTAAAAACAAAAGCTGGATACAAATTTAACTTACTAACTGCTAAAACTAAAGTTTCATCGATTAAGGCAGCTAGCATTGCTCAATTAGAACTATGTGCTGTGACGTTAATAATCAAGCTCATGGCATCCGTGGTACAAACGTTCAAAATCACAATGATTGTAACAAAATTCTATTAACAAAAAAATCCAAGACAATCAGAATTCCAAATTAATCGCTCGTTTTCCATTTATAGGAAAAAAGTCTTATTAAGAATCGGAGTGAGGCTTGATAATGCAGATATGTCGTATTAGATTAAGCATCGCAATATACTCCCGACTAAGAATCGCTTAACAACATTAATTTTTCGAGATGAGCATCTTAGACTAGTCCAACATTACTAAGGTCTTTTGTTTTAAGATTTTTTCGGCTTTTCGGACAAAATATCAAAAACCGAAAAAATCTTCAAACAAATTAAATTCACGGACGATTTTAAATTTCTTCTTAATTATATGTGTTGGCTTGTTACACACATACATAGTGAGAATTTCCTGTAGTTTCTGATTTAGTGATATACTCGTATAATTCGCTAAATCGATATGTTCTTGTTTTGTATTATCAGTACAAAGCAAGAGTTGCAGTTTGTTCGTTGCAACCTGATAAGTAGACCAACTTTTTGTCAGTACGAAACAAAGCTGCCAAGAAGCTACCTAAGGGAGTTCTCATTTTTGTAAGGGTTTGTGTATCTTTGTGTACACATGTGCCCTGGGGTTAAACGTGGGGGAGGGGAGTACATTTCTTCTACTTTTGTGGTAGAAATATTGTTAATAAATGGCCTCTTTGTTTTCTGCGACTAAAATTGTTGTAAACATTGTATGGGTGTCCATTAAAATGATATTTTGTCCGAAAAGCCGAAAAAATCTTAAAACAAATTAAATTCACGGACGATTTTAAATTTCTTCTTAATTACTAATGTCTATAAGTATAATTTACTTAGATACAATAATAAAGTAAGGAGAGTAATTGGGAGGTGTGTGAAGTGTATCCGTTTTAAGAAGCAGCAACAACGACAACTTATGGGTTAGCTACCGCAATCTAGAGTGTCAAATGCTTTTCATCACAATAGTTTATTAGTAAAAGCATCAAAATTGAGAGATGCTAAATAAATCAATCAAGGCTTACTTTCCGCGGTTTGTGTATATGGCTACAAGGGCTGTGCACTTAGAGTAAGTCGGCAATATGACCACCGAAACATTTTTGGCAGTTCCTTAAATATTCAGCAGTTCCTTAAAGAAGGCTGCTTCAACATAGGATTTTGTTCGTTAGGCGTAAAATCATGCAAATATCATTTGAAACGAGTACTGGCAACACTATTGACGTTCGATGAGCTTCCTACTGCTTCGTCCTTCGTGGGCATTCCTACTGCTTCGTCCATTTCATTATGAGTTAGATTACGATGTGTATTGCTGTATTTCATACATCTTCAATAAATTATAAATTTTACATTTTTAAAATCACTCTTTTAGGAGCTAAAACCGAACAAAATCTGTGACAACAAATCAACTCAAATATTCTAAAAACAATTTTTTCAATAATATAGACACCAATGCTGCACCTCATATGTCTCCTTACAGTGCCAGACTAGTCAAACTCAACAATGTCTTCTTTCCCAGATAATTTTATAAGTAGATAAGGACAGTGGGAATCCCGACGTCGCTTTTTGATCCTTCGATATCGGCTCTTCCTATCATTGTGAAGCAAAATTGACCAACCGTTGGATTGTTCACATAAATGCAAGGGAACGTGAGCTGGGCTTAGACGGTCATGTAGAGCCATATAAAAAGTCTCCGCTTTTTGTTTGGTACATTTTTGAACAAAACTTTTCTTTTTTGAAAATGAATTTTAATCAAATTGACCATAATTTTCTAAGACCTTCTGCCATTTCTTCGGGTAGCTTCATAATTCAATCGGTGTAGAACTTTTGTGGTTTATCATCGAAAAACTTGGCCAAGTTATTCGGGCTATACGGTAGATGCATCAAAACTTCCCAAGCAAATTCCATCGATTTGTTCCGAGTCATCTAAGATGTGTGTGGCCGCGCATTGTCCTGATGGAATACAACTCCCTCTCAGTTGGCCAATTCTGGTCGCTCTTTCTGGATTGCTTCGTTTAAACAGTCGAGTTGTGCACAACACAAGACCGAATTGATGGTTTCGCCACATTGCAGAAGCTCAAAATGAACAACTCCCTTCCAATCCCACCAAACATTCAACGTAACCTTGTTTGTCATCAAACCAGGCTTTTAAGTCATTTGTGGAGTGTCACCTGCCTTTGTCCATGAGTGCTTGCTTTTGATATTCTCGTATTTCACACTCGTTTCACAGACGTGTAATACTATGTTTCAAAAATGGTTCAATTTCGTTGCGTTTCAGCAGCATTTCACTGTGATGGTAATTCGGTCAATCAAATTTCTTTGCGTTAATTCATGTGGCACCCAAACATCGAATTTCTTTTTGTAGCCTGGTATTTTCAAATGATTCCAAACTGCCATGTGGTTGATGTTTAGTGCCTCCGCAATTTCATGACAGCTTGAGTGTCAGTATTGTTCCACCACTTACAAAATTTCTCATTTTTCAGTCAGAGCGAGATGTATCTTTGACATCCAAATTTCCGGAACGGAATCGAGCAAACCACTCCTAGGTCCTCCTTTCATAGCTTATTCACCGTACACTTCACAAATTTTTTGGCATTGTCTTGCAGCGTTTATACCTTTTTAGGGTAAAAAAGCATCACATAGCGTATTGCTTCAGATATTTCACTCATTTTCAAATTAATATAACTTTATACACAAGCAACAAATTAGAAAATATTTTCAAAAAAAAGTAACCTAAAATATCACCTTTTAAGCATTTCCAAGTGAAGAGCACACTTTCGGCACTCTTACATCCATGGTACAATAACAGTAAAATGGTTCTTTTACTGATATTAAGCATCAACTTCTGGGCACTATGCTAAATTAAGATTTTCGTTTGACAGCTAATTTTTAAAAATCTATCACAAAGATGGGGAAATGAAAGGTGATCAGATCACTAAACATCGAATCGACGTTATAAAAAAGACAACAAAAACAACTTTTTTTTATTCACATTTCTGTATAAAGTATGTAAGTCTTAAGAAATTTCATAATTTTTTCTTATTTCTGTTTTATAAATTAAAATTAAAAGTAAAATTGTCTTACTTAATAAAATGGAAAATTATATAATGTTTAAATTTCTTGTTATTTTATATATGGGTAAGTCATACACTCGGATAAATAAATATATAGACGTAAGTACTGTGAAAAGTAAGCGCAATTTTTACAGAAAGTGGTATCCGTGTGTGATCGGTATATAAGAAATAATTTTATATTTCGTTACAAATAGACGCGAGAAGAAGATTCATGATCATATAATCTTATATATTTTCTTATTTGTTTTTGTCTTGTGTTTCGGCTCTCACCAAGCACGCGAATGTCTGCGCGATATGTGCTTGTGCATGTGACACCTATACATAAGTCTTATATATAAAGACGGACATAATTTACTGTGATGTAGACCTAATTATTATTACCACTTTTGTGTTTTGGTTGAATTATTCAAGAGAAACTGGTTTACCTTGTATCAATTTTCAGTTTTCTGTCTTATGTTGTAAGCTTTATTTACGCCGTACATAAGTAAATTATTCATATATACAAGAATTTATGTTTAAACCAAAGTTATGTTACCGCGGAAATCATATGTTCCATTCATTAATAAAACATATACAGACATATTTTGATTTTCGTTTGCTGCTGTGTGTGCTTGAGGTCTTGTAAAATATCAAGTACATTGGTAAGATAATTAACCGCGTAAATCGCAAGTATTTAATGACGCATCCAAATTTTCTATTTTCAAGTATATATTTTAATATAAAAATAAGACTCACGAGTAGGAAGGTTACGCAACAACTATATGAATTTATAGTTTGAAATAATCAGCATGACTCAGGTAAAATTTCTATTAAATAAATCTAACTGCTGAAAGTTTTATTTTGAGATGAAGAAGCTTCGCCAAAAATTAAAATCGCGTTTCAAAACTTTCGATCATTCACAAAACCAAAATGTTAGAAAAGAAAATAACATAAGTTAGATGCGTTGGGAGCAAAATATATTACTAAACAAATTTATTTAGGTAACTTTCACAAAACCGAAAAAAAACTTTTTCGGAGAATAAAACAATTCACTGCAGATGTTAAAAACTGTTATTAGTACCTCCGTTTAATATTTTTTGACGTGCTGCAACGCATCGAGTATAAGTTAACGGTGTGAAATTTTAATCATTTATCAAAACTGTACCTACACAAATTCACAATTATCTAATTATCTTTTGTCGTACAAAAGAAAAATATAACAAGGTCAAATTTTCGATATTTCATTAAAACTCAATTTATTACGTATACTAAAAACATCTTAAGGACATTTATTATTTTCATATTTAAAGTGCAAAGTTGAATGAATTCCTTTGTACAGTTTAACGTATGTATTTAAAATAAACTGTGGATATTTAAAAAAGATCTGTGAATAATATTATTTAGTTTTTTAATTTACATTAATTTAATTAAAATATTATATTGCAAGTAACTTTTATAATAATAATAATAATAATTATAATTTTATTTTTATACAATAAATAATATTATACATATATATTGTTGGATGTAGTTCGCAGTGGATTCAGAATCCCTTAAAGAGAATTGCATACAACAATATTCAATTCTATACTCTACAGATAATAACATATTTCAAAAATACAATGTAAATAAAGACTACTATAATCTTGGCATCTATACCTTATTATATAATATTTTTATTTATAACCGCTTTTAAAAAATCAACTATTCCTTTTTTAAATTTAACATAATTTTGCTGTTTTATTTCAACAGGGACTTCATTATACATTTTAGGGCCTACGAAACTAATTCGTTTGCGACCATACTCATTAATAATAGTACAAGGTTTCAGATTATTTTTATTGCGCGTGAGATATTGGTGATTATACGGACTCAAATTAATATTACTAACGCTTAGAGTAGCATTTCTTATCCTATAGATATACTTGACAGTCTGCATGAAATGTAAGGCTTTTACCGGTAAAATATTTTCAGCCTTTAGAGCGTATAAATTTCTCGATGAATATAGAATTGGTAATTTATATATTGCTTTAATACAACGGTTCTGCAGAACTTGCAGCTTTCTCAATCGCGATTGGGATGAGTTGCCATAAACAACGAGGCCATAAGTAATTCTAGAGTGAATGAAGGCAAAGTATATGCATCGAAGTATTTTCGTAGGTATATAGTGAGAGGCCTTACGTGTAAAACCAATTATTGGAGAAACTTTTGAGCAGACCGTATCAATATGATGCTGCCAATTAAGATGCGAGTCTAAAATCATTCCTAAATACCTATAAGTTTCGACAAGCTCAATATTGACATTTGCTACAGCAAGACTAGGTAATGTAGGAAGAGGTTTGCTAATTGAACGGAATACCATGTATTTAGTTTTAGCTAGGTTTAAAGATAACATATTCTCATTAAAAAAATCAAGTAAAATGTCAAGATCATGTGACATAAACTGCAGTCCGTCAATTGGATCCTTAACTTCATAAAACAGTGCTGAGTCATCAGCAAATAACCTAAGTTTTCCTTTTAATGGGAGATTACCCATGTCATTTATCTATATAAATAAAACAAAGTCGTGTTAGTTACACCATTTATAACTCAAGAACGGCTGGACCGATTTTTATGATTTTTGTTTTGTTGGATTTGACTCCGTTCCGAATAGCATAATAACTATTAAAACATTGGAAAAATTCACCAAAAAAAAAGTTATCAAGAAAATTCATTTTCTCATATATTTAGTACATTTTGTTTTTTTTATTTTGTTCGTCTCAATACAGTGGTGGTTTAGGAAAAAAGAAAAGTCAGAAAAACTCAAAAGGGAAGCCCCAAAAATCTAATAAAAAAATCTTTTTTTTTATATGAATTTTGTAGTTGTAGTTTGTATGTGACGAGTGGTGCAGTGGTTAAAGCTTCGGCGCTTGGACCGCAAGGTACTGGATACGAATCCGACTGGAGGCAGCATGCACATTTACCATTTTATTTTTTATCCAATTTTTTTTTATTTCATCTACTTATCTATATAATTCTTGATGGAAATGTAGGATTATTTTTCTTCGATGCGCCCAGTGGAACTGGGAAAGCATTCCTCATATCATTGATTTTGACCACTGTTCGTGCGAGATCCAATATTGCTGTAGCAGTTGCTCAGCGTTGAAATTGTCGTTAAACCTTCAATCGGCTGAAAACCCGACTTGCAACATTGCGAAACATTCAGCAATGGCGAAAGTTTTGGTAGCAAGTAAAATCATCATCGATTATGAATGTACAATGGCGCACAAATGCGCATTTGAAGCATTCAATCGAACTATGAAAGATCTACGCAATGACTCAAGATGTTTTGGAGGCGCAATGATTTAACTGTCCGGCAATTTCCGTCAAAAAATACCAGTGATTCCAAGATTGACCGCTGTCGATGAAATAAACGCTTGCCTCAAATCATCGACTCTGCGTGGCGCTATGTGATGAAACTTCAGCTGGCGACAAACATGCGAGTTGCATTGTTAAACCAGAGACAACTTAACAGAGATATTTCATTCTATGTAAACGTAAAAATTTAAACTGCGAGTTCATTACGTATACGCAGTTTAACGAAAAATGACAGATACAACGATGATATTGGAATTGTCAGAAATATATTTTGTTTTCATTTTTTAGCTCGAACGAAAATTTAATTTGATTGTCTGTGGTTAAACGATCCATCTGCCGAAGATTTCTCCAAGCAATTGCTGACTATCGGTAATGGCCGTGTTCCGGTCGACGAATCGAACAGATTGATTTCGTTTCCTCAGAACTTTTGATTTTGTTTCAACGAAGGACGAGCTCATCAACAAAGTGTTCCCGAACAATATTACTAACCACAAAAATCACAATTGGGTGAGTGAACGAGTAATTCTTGCGGCAAAGAACAAAAATGGGGATCACTTAAATTTCACAATTCAAAATGTAATCGTCGGTCCTCTTCATTCCTTCAAATCTATCGACTGTGTGACAAACAAAGACGAATCGACCAACTGTCCAACTGAATTTTTAAACTCATTGGATCTGGCTGGCTTGCCACCACAAATTTACAACTGAAAGTTGGTGTGTTGCCGGTAATCATCATGCTACGAAACCTGAATCAACCAAAACTATATAACGGAACACGTTTTATTTTGAGAAATCTCAAGGAAAGTTCAAAGGTGAGGAAGTTCTCATTCCGAGAATTCTGATGATCCCAACCGATATGCCATTCGAGTTTAAACGAATTCCATTTCCGATTGGTCTTGCATTCGCCATGACGATCAACAAATCACAAGGCCCATCCTTGAGTGTTTGTGGCCTGAATCTAGAAAATGAATGTTTCTCTCACGGCCAATTGTACATAGCATGTTCACGTGTCGGTAAACCATGCGCTTTGTTCGTTCTCGCACCTGACAATAAAACAAAAAATGTCGTATATCACAAGATGTTTTACTGAAGGGAATCGACCCTATTGCAACCTACTCAAGAAATAGTTTAAAAGGAAGTAGTGCAACAATGCTACGCGAATCATTTCGAATCAATTCAATAAAACGAAATCCTTGCTGCCACGTGAATTACATTCATTTCAATGTAATTAAAATATATTTCATTTTGATTGAATTTAATTAATTTGGAGTATTCATTTTATCCGCCCTGGAGGTCTCGGGTTTAATTCCCGGTAGTGACAAGGAAAAAATTGCACGGCTGGTTTAGGATCAATGAATTAATCACTCATTAGTCATTATCCGAAATGAAAATATGATTATTAAACCTCATTTAAGGCGGCCAAATCTCTTGATAGGATATAGTGCCAGAGAGAGAGAGAGAGAGAGAGAAATTCATTTAATCTTAATAAAAAAACTCAATTTAATTAAGCTATAATAACTTTAAACAACATTTATTGATTTTGAGGCGGTACGAAGTTCGCCGGGTCAGCTAGTGAATAATAAAAATAACATAGGACCGAGTGCCGCCCCGGTGGCAAAGTGGTCAGCATGCTTGCTCCAGCGACCGGAGGTCCCGGGTTCGATTCCCGGTGGTGACAACGAAAAAAAAAAAATAATAAATTTTTCACGGCTGGTTTAGGATCAATGAATTAATCACTCATTATCCGAAATGAAAATATGATTATGAAACCTCATTTGAGGCGGCCAAATCCCTTAATGGGATACAGTGCCAGAGAGAGAGAGAGAGAGAGAGTACACTGCCTTGAGGTACACCGTACTTCAGCAAACTACTCTTACTACTAGCGCCATTAACAAAAACGAATTGTTTTCTATTCGCGAGATAACTTTTCAATATGTCATGAGATTTCCCTCTAAATCCATACCAATTTAATTTATCTAATAATAATTCATGGTCCACTGTATCAAATGCTTTCTTTAGATCTAAAAACAAAGCACATACATAGAACTTATCATTTATTGAACTATTAATCATATCAACTGTTTCAACCAAAGCAACATCAGTCCCTGAACAGTTTCGGAAACCATACTGAAAATTATATAATAAATTGTGAGTCTCTAAGAACGAATTAACCCATAATGCTAATAATTTTTCTAACAATTTATCTATAATAGATAACGTAGATATTGGTCTGTAATTCGTTAATTTAGTTTTATCGCCACTTTTGAAAACAGGAATAACTTTTGATAACTTTAAACAATTTGGATATATTCCAGTTTCAAAAACCGTTTGATAAAATCTCCGAAAAATTGTTGATGTGGAATTTTAGGACATTGCTATCGAGCAAATATGGTCCACCTCCTTTCTTGGATTCCAAATCAATAATTAAGTTAAATATTTCAACAGACGACGTAGGCTTTATAAATATAGTTTGATTAACAACGTGATAGGTATTAAATTTAAAAATATTTTTGGAACTATTAATCTGACCAGCCAAGTCTTCCCCAACATTCGTAAAATAATTGTTGAATTGAGATGCAATTCTGTATCCGTCAGATATAATTTCCCCACCAATATTAATAACAAGGTTATGATTGTTGCTATTAGTCCTACCCAGTAAAGCATTTATATTGAACCACAAGTCACGTTGGTTAGGAACACCCCCAAAAACCTTTTAAAAATATCTCTTTTTGGCATAATACTTTTCACGTTTAATCACCTTATCAATTTCTAGAAGTCTTTGGTTATAATCGCTTACATTTTGGTTTGTTGCTGAACTATTACGGAGTTGCCGCTTGGATTTCTTTAGGATTGATTCCTTTTTATTAATTAGTTGCCATAAATCGTACGTAATCCAAGGGCAATACGAATTTTATAATTTAACCGTTTTTTTAATAGTGCGTGTGTATTTGGTAATTAGTTCTTCATATTTCTCTGTAATGTGAGACAAAATTATATCCGGTTCAAAACAATTTACATCCAGACTTGTCAAATAGTTGTCAAAATCAGCATTTACTCGATTATAATCAATTATTTTCTTTTCTAAAAGTTTATTAACTCTTTTGTTTTTATACGAGAAATGTGAAGCAATAAAGTTGTGATCGCTAATATCAGAGAATAGAGTTGAATTTACAACCTTCTGTAATCCATTAAATCCGCAGAGCACATGATCAACTATATTTCCTGATTTAGACCGAGTTTCAAAATTGTTCGTTGCAACTATCCCAAAACTTAACAATAAGTTTTTATAGTCTGTTACTACATGAGTTGACTTATTTAAAGGTATATTAATATCGCCTAGTATAATGTTGTTACACTTTTTATGAATAACTAATTCTAATTCTCTAAAGAAAATATCAATATTCGAGTCAGGTGGGCGATAAAACGCAATGACATAATTTCGTGAAAACTCGTTAAGTTTTATTTGTATAAACTGAAATTCAAAATTTTATTCGTCGGTTCTGATTATATCGAAGTTAACATCATTCCTAATATACATCACAATACCACCACCGGTTCTATCATCTCTGCACGAAAAAATACTTCTGAAACCATTTATATTATAAAAATTTACATTTACATTTTATTTTACATATTAACCCTTATATGTATAACTTTTTTTAAGTGTAAAAAAAGTATTTTATGGTGTAATTAGCAAAGTGAATTTTGTTCGCTTACTTTCAATTAGTTTTAATTGCAGAATTGAAGGAAGCCCCATACGCAAACATTAAGCCATTTTACACAAGTGTTTTGCATTTACGCGTAATTCCGATTTCTCTACATGTTGGTATCGAAAATAGCGTAGACAATTGATATTTGAGAAGCATGTGAAGTTATCCCAGATTTTCATCCCAGGATTTTTTTTTTATTATTACTTACACTATTTTTGCTTACACGCAACTATTATATTCCATCCCAGTTTTTTCATTTTATACCTCTATAAGACGATTTAAAATATAAACACAACAACAAAACATCCCATCCCAGTTTTCTCGTTAATTTGTTGTTCATGTAAAAGAAATACTTGGAATAATGTATTGTGTTTTGGCAATAGTAATTCTGTATATTTTAAGTTCGAAATAATAATACGCCATATTATAAGTTAAAAATTTTCAGGGTAACTTATAATAAGCTCTCCAGTGCCAGCCGTATGGTAGGATTGGCACAATCTTCCAGCTTCGATATAGCTCTATATAAATTTATATGAAAATCATCTATAACTTTCAAAACCTTCTTGGGCCGGAAATAGCGAATGATGTTTTGAGATGGTACGTAATTAAGTAATTGTTGATCAAATAGCCAGCACCAGCTTTATGTTCAAGTTTGAGAAAATGGTCAAGTTCCAAAATCTTAGGTTAAGTTAAATAAAAATTTGTATCTCTTAAGAATTACCTAGGCCTGAAATAATTCTTTATGTTTTGAGTTGGTAATGATAAGGGCAAACTATGGTGAGCTCCAACAGCTATCAGTCGATTGAAAAACGGCAAGATTTTGAAACCTGGCTATTTTCTCAAACTTGAACATACGGCTGGTGCTGGCCACTTGGTCAACAATTACTTAATTACGTATAGGGTTTCCATTTCGAGTACTCGGATACACGAGTACTCGACAATTTCATCAATCCATCGAGTTTTCGAATACCCGGTTAATTTAATCGAGTACTCGAGGTTTAGAAATACTATTTTTTCTCTAAAATAAAACTTAAATTTGTTGCATAATTTTAGGCTTTGATTTTTATGCTATAATTAAAACTCTCTGTACAAGAGAACACTTAATAAAATTTATTTGACGTTTTCCAATTGTCATATGTGTGAAACTACAATGGTAGCAGTTCAAGAACTAAAAGTACAAAAGAAGCTAATTTAACAGCAGAAGGAGCAATCCTATATGCTATGAAAAAACTTCTAAAGTATCACTAAATTTATTAAAAATATTGAAAAATGAAATTGATAAATGTAGAATTAGAGTTATGGGCGTCACTACTTATATTTTTATATAAGGAAACTTACCTTAAACGAAAAGAAAATGAGTTTTTAAACTAATTCATCTAAATATAGCCTTAAAAATTATGCCAGACAATTATTTTATCGAAAATAAGAATTATGAAATTGAAATTCGTGAAGTTTCAGAATTAGATTGAGAAACTGAAATATTAGAACTAGAAGATGAATTAATGGAATACCATAATTTACAAAATTGTATCCAAACTTTAATCACACTTAATCAAGCTGACACACAGCACAGTGAAAAAATTCCATCGTCGACTAGGCATAATAAAAATACAGGGGTCGGCTCTTGAAGTGTTACCAATTAAAATGCTGTAAATATATCAAATTTTTTTTTTTTGTTTAAAAACTTCATAGTATATCGTAAAAACATTTCAAATGTAACAAAAAATATGTTAATGTTCGATATAACCAACTTTAGCGCATATAATAGCATCAAGTCTATCCGAGAAGGCTTCACAAGCTGCACAAATGTGGTCTGATGGTATTTTGTCCCATTCTCGGCGAAGAGCAATCTTTTAAGCGTCGACCTTCTCATATTTTTAAGTTGAATCTGGGAATTTTTTATTATAAAAACGTTGGGTTTCACGGTCTTTATAGGATGGTGCCAAGTCTTGTTAAAACGTCCAATGGTTTCTATACTGAATTGTTTACATGCCTAAGGTACCAAAGCATCGTTTAAAATCTATTCAAGGTAGATTTGTTCATTTACCTTTGCGCCCTGTTCAATGAAAACAAGCGACCCATGACAGTTACCGCGGCCCAAAGCATCACTGATGCAGGCGCTTGCTTTCGCAGAACAATTCGCTGGTCTAAATTGTCTTTTGATTTGTACTCTAACCAAACACGATAATTTTGTTTGTTTATATTGCTGAACCGTAAAAAATTGTTCATCAGAAAAGATCAAATTCTAAAGCTTGCCACCAATGTGCAAGTGTTTGAACACCTTTGCTTGCTCTTGCTAGGTAAAAAATGCCTTTGGTGCAGGTGTTTAATCTTGAACATTTTATATTTTGTAAGTCTTCAATCGTAGTTCATTTTATAATATGCACACCATATTATAAAATGCGCTACGAGATGATACATTGAGTTTTTTTCGCCAATTAAACTGAGCTTTGTCATGGATTACGTTGATTTCTAGCCTACACCTTTCGAATCAATTCTTAACCGATCAATTCTTAACCGATTCTTAACCGATCAATTCTTAACGATTCTTAACCGATCAATTCGTACTCGATCAATTCTTAACCGATTAAGATGATATTACGAATGCACGATGGAAAAGGGTTTCTTAAATGATTTTAGGAAGAAATTCTGGAATATGGCCACCTGGGACGGAACTCGATCAATTCTTAACCGATTATGATGGGTTTAGGTATGCTGGATGGAAATGACATTATTAAATGATTTTGGTAAGTAGTTCTGAAATATGGCCATTTGAGATGAATTTTGTTCAATTCTTAATCGATTATAATGAGATTGGGTATGCTGGATGGAAATGGGATTCCTAATTTTTGGAAAAGTTCTGAAATATGGCCAGTTGGAATGGAATTCGATAATTTCTCAATAGATTATGCTGAAATTGAATATTGTGGATGAAAATAAGATTCTTTAATAACTTTTGGAAGAAGTTCTGGTCCACCTGGGATGGAAATCTATTAAACTGAAAAATAATAATTATTTAAATGACTACAGATGATAATAATTTTATCGGATATGCACAAAGAGTAAAATATTCAAACATGGTAAGTGATAGCATTTCAACAAAATTTTTAAATAATTTCAGTATTTAATAATAATAATATAATATAATATTTATTAACCATAACTTAAGTATAAACTTTTATGTTACAGACATATTTACAAGATACACAAAAAATAAAAATAAATAAAATTTAACAATTAAGCACAACACAAAACCATAGCAAAAGTATTTACATATATAGGTACATTATTTACATAATATTTATATACATAATAATTAACCATTACCATGCTTCTGCATAATTACATCAAATAACAATTTTTTAAATTTTTCTAAAGAATTTACATGTTTTAAATCCACTGATAAACCATTCCAAGTACCAATTGCGTTTAATTTTATATTGTATACCTTAACGTTCGAAGTTTAAGAAATAAACTCAATATTATAGAATCGTATATCCATTCATTCAAATATGAAGTTCATTGTGTTGTGTTGAGTGAGATTTGGTTAAAACAGTATGAAAATAAGTTTTCCCAATGAGTGGGTATTCGTCGTATTTTTCGAATAGAGATACTGGATACGGGGGAGTAGCAATTTATATTAAAACAGCATTAGCATCTTCTATTGTATTTGAAGAAACTTTTAACCTATCGAACATATTAAAAGTAAAAATTTTAGAGCATAATATTAATATAATTGGTATTTATAAATCGGATCATACTCGGAATACGGATGTCATTAGTTTGATTGATGACATTACTGCCACATATAGGAATTCTATAATAGTTGGTGACTTTAATTTAAATTTACTTGCGTTAAATCAAAACAATGATATTAAAATGTATGTTGAGACAATTACCTGTAATGGATATTCTATTCTAAATAAAATAGACAAGGCTTATGCAACAAGAGTTCATAATGATAGTTCTACTATAATTGATCATATAATTAGTGATATTTATTCTAATGACTTTTATGTGAATTTATTAGATTGTTCCTTCTCAGATCATAAACTGATCCTAACAAGTATAAATTTTGAACCGAAGAAGCATTACCATGGCAAATTTAAAAGTATAATTAATTATAATAGTATAGATTCGGATAAGTTTTGGGATCGCTTGAATTTGTATGTTAGTATAGATGATTTTGTTCGTGATTTATCAATATTAATTGAAAATAATCGACAAATTATCCCAATTAAAAATAAAAATATTACAAAGAAAGCATGGATGACCGAAGAGATCCTCCAAAATATTTATTTGCGGGAATCATATTTTAAACACAATAAAACGTACCCTGAAGATAGATTAATAGCAGAAAGGTATTTATTTTACAAAACTAAGTCTAGAGAGTTGATAAACATTGCAAAAACAAAATACTATTCTGAGGCTGTATCTTCTGAACCTGGTAATGGAAAGGTTTTATGGGTTTTATTTAAGGAGATTATGTTTAATAAAGATCCGACTGAGAAGCCAGTTATTAATTCTGTTAATGTAGATGGTGCATTAATTACAAGTAATAAGAAGATTGCAAACAGTTTAAATTCTTTTTTTATAAATGTTACTGATGAAATAAATTGCCCATCAGATACTATGGATACAGAATTTATTAATTCATTTCAAAATAATATTATTGTTAGCTTAGAACTTGTCCCACTTAACTTACAAGAAGTTGAAGCTATTATAAAACAATTAAAAAAAATTGCAGCAACCGGCTATGATAATATTTCAACAAAATTCATTTTGAAATATATGAGCCAACTGTCTCCAGTCATTTTAAAATTTATCAATTCGTCATTTGAAACTGGGTTATTTCCCAATAGTCTTAAAGTATCGATAGTAACACCAATTTACAAAGAGGGACCCGCTACTAATATGTCCAATTATCGGCCTATATCTATTTTGAATAGTTTTTCAAAAATTTTTGAAAGAGCAATTAAGATTAGATTATTGGATTTCTTAGAACGTAATAATATTTTACATAAACAGCAATTTGGATTTTGTAAAAATTCAAATACTTCAGCTGCATGCGTACAACTAATGAATATCCTATCTCGAAGTATAGATGACAAAAAATTTGTAGTATGTGTTTTTCTAGATTTTAAAAAGGCTTTCGATTGCGTAGATCATGAAATTCTTATAACAAAATTAAAAAAATTGGGATTTACAGATGTTCAAATTTCACTGTTTGCATCTTATTTGGAAAATAGATTATAAGCTGTACGAATTGGAAATACTACCAGTGATTTTAAAAATATTCGCAAAGGAGTACCTCAAGGGTCGATTTTAGGACCGGATCTTTTTAAAATCTACATTAATGATATAGCGAAATTAAATTTAAAAGGAAATATTCAGCTTTACGCGGATGATGCTGTCCTTACATATGCATGTAATGGTGAAACAGTATTACGAAATGATGTAAGCCATGATTTAGATTTGATTAAAATATGGCTCTATAAGCACAAACTTATGTTGAACATTAGTAAATCAAAAATATTGCAATTTAAAAATAGAATATTCTCAGAAAATTTTTCAGTGTTTTTTGATGGAAAGAAAATTGAAAACGTCTCTAGTTATAATTATTTGGGTTTAGTTATTGACAACACATTTACATGGAACAGCCATATTGACCACGTTAAGAAAAAATTATGTCCGTACATTTTCATTTTAAGACGACTAAAGAATTTTCTCACTGAGAAATCAATGTATATTATATATTGTTCGTTTATTTTATCTCACGTGATTTATCTCAACCCAATATGGAATGGGGCTTCCAACTATAAAATTCAAGAATTAAATGTGGTGCACAAAAAGTCCATTAAAATTATTTTAAAGCTTCCTATACGACATCCTACAGAACAATTATATAATGACAAATATAGCAGTTTAGAACATATAAATAAAACTGAACTGATACTTTTGACCTATAAAACTGTATATAATTTAATAAAACACGATTTTAATTTGACTAGAATAAACGATGTTCATGAATAAAATACAAGGAGTTCTACAAATTCAAATTTTTATGTTCAATTTTTTAGAACTAACAGGTGTAAAAATAATTTCGTCGAGCGTAGTCTTATTGAATATAACAAATTACCCATTCAATTGAAAAATTGTAATAAATACAGTAGTTTTAAAGTATCTTTAAAAGAATATGTTTTAACAATGCAACTTGATTAAAAAAATTGAATATGGATTTTGTGATTGAAGTTTTAATAATTTTGTTATAATTCTAATTTTAAGTTATAATTAGTTATAATTTTGTTGATTTGTTATTGAAATGCAATTTGTTATTGAAATGCAGTTTAACCATGAAAACTTTTTGTACATGTCTGTTGATTATTATTTAATATTAAGGGGTTTGAGAGGGAAACTATATGAAATAATTGTAAATAATTTTATTATATGTTTATGTTAGTGATTAATTATTTTAAATTACTTGTATATATGTTTTTAAAAATTATGTTTTTAAATTATTGGATCATACAGTATAACTAGGATCCCAACAATTATGTAAATATATTATAATAAAGAAAAAAAAATCTAGGTCGGATGGAACTCGGTAATAAGCAGGCGTCTTTCTTGAAGTAAGCTGCTCGTGATGTTTAAAAGTTTCTGATCAGGCTTCATGCCTTAATATATATGACGAAGTAATTCCATTAGCTTTTTAAATGGTTTAGAGGTTTGGAAGCTCTAATCTTCATACAAAATTCTCGATATATTCAATTTTTGAAGAAAATATTATTTTCTTTGGACGGAAAAGATTATATATTTAAACTACGCCAATTCGAAAAATGTTTTTTTTTAAAGATCAATTTCAACTGGAAAACTATTCAAATATTTCATTATTTCGCCTAAATGTCGTTTTTTTAATTTTTACGAATACAAACACACTTTCGTTTGTTTTTGTTGGTTTAGGACTAGTTTAGGTCTAACTTCAAAAGCGTGAACCATTAAGATTTGCGTTATTCTTTAAGAAGGGGAGCAAAATATAAAAAAAATATTAAGCCGAATCAAGCCGAAATCAATCCGAAATCAATCAAGCCGAATCCGATGAGCACGGAGGGCGTTTTAACCAAGTACATTAAGACACGAACATTGGTAGAGCGGCAAAAAGCTACATGCACTCTTGGGTGACATTTGTTGGAATCTGCACGAGGAAGATGATCCCGAAGACGACACGAACGAATCAGAAAATTAAAATGAAAAAAGTTAAAAAAAATGTTAATTTTTAGGAAAAAACTAAGAAAAATCACCATAAAATTAATTGGATCGATATAATTTTCTTTTAAATACTTTCTATTGTAGTACCTATATTTGTCGATGTGATGTTTATTCGATCGATTTAAATTCAATAAACGGACAAAAATCATAAAATAGTGTTTTTTTCGTCGAAATGAAAAGAAAAAAAAAATAACACAAAAATTTGAGTGTAAATGTGGATTTTCGGTCTTGATATGTTCGGCAAAGTTGTTTATCTTCTTGGGTTGCAGAACAACTCTGCTGGAAAATGCTAACCGAAAATCTTAATGGTTTAAGAGCTAACAACTTGAAATTGAGCGTATATTTTGACAAATTTTTTACTTACAGCCAAAACATGTCGGAAGCGATATCTCAAAAATGGGGACTAACTTTGAAATGGGACTAGAAACGTTCAGCGTACTCGAATTAGGTTTATCCCCTGGGTGCCCAGCATGTCACAAAAAAATGTTTTCGATTCATGCACAGTGTAATTTATTGTAAAGACAACGTATGCAGTATTTTTTGTTTCTCCATTTTTGGCGTATACAAACAAACCGTTGGGCTTATCAACTCTGAACCAGGCTATATTTAATTGACCATTAGCGAATCATGAATTTTCCAAATCCATATGCCAGACGAATTGGAAATTGTAAGCGTTTAAATGCAATTAAAGAATCTGTTGGAATCATCGGGATTCTAGGCAATAAAACATGCTCTCCTTTAAACTTACCATTGATAATTGTCGATTCAATAATATTACCCATCATTTTCATCACAACCAACCGCGTTCCGTGCATTATTTTGATGCATTTCGTAGCAGTATGATTGGAGACGCAACTTTCGAAATTAAATTATGTAGTGGAAGTCCTGGCAAATCAAGTGAATCTAAAAATTGAGTTGGAAAATTCATTCTTTCGGCCTCTTCTACCACAGTATTAATTAACTTGAATGAAAATGAAGACAGAGATTCCAACATGTTTCGAATGTAAATATTTATGGTATATCGATATCAATATTTTTTACTGCTTAAATTGCCCTTTCGCTCAGCTATCGATGATTGTTATCTCGAATGTTTGGAATCACATTTTGAATTAATGCTTTTCTAAATCTCCCGTCCCCAATATCAAATATTTGCTTTGAGGATAGCTCAGCAGATGGATCATTTTGAAGTTGGATACGCATATTTGTTATTAACTTCCATTTGTGAACACTGATAAAGTTTGTGATAAAGCTTTGAATCAGTCATTTATTTCATCTGCAAAGGTGGAACGTGGAATAACTGGAAGTGTTTGTCGAAAATCTTGTGATAAACAAATGAGAGTACCGCCAAAGAGTCTGTCGGTGCCTTTCAAATCTTTCAACGTACGATTTAAAGATTCTAATGAATGTTTATGTGCCACTGTACATTCATGCCAGATTATAATTTGGCATCTTTTAAGCATATTTGCCATACCTGTGCCCTAATTCTCTAAAAACTAAGATAAATTGTAAGGTTTAGAAGTGATTACTTTACACACGAAAAAAATTATCGTAACGTGATTTTTCAGACGCCAGCGTTCCTATTGTATAGATCTTCTTTAACTCTCTTTTTATCTTTCTAATAAAACATTCAACATTTTAGACATGATATCCGTTGCTGTATACCATTCTCCTCCAATTTGCCCAAAAAACTTCAATTGGCCTTAGTTGTGGAACATTTGGTGGGTTATAGTCCTTAGGGATAAATTCGAGTCTGCGTTGACGTAAATCAAATAACGTTGCTTTGGCGTAATGTAACGATGCCAAATCAGGCCAAAAAATCGCTTTATCATTTTTATGAAATTTATCTATAAATTGTTTTTGGGGTTTGCGATGTATGTTCATACCTTTTAAATATTTCTTGACAATTTTTCGGTCAACTTGATCTTTTTTAACCAGCTGTGTGTAAAAGCAGCAGTTCGACTCGCCTAACGCCTTTTCATCTTTCAAACAATACGACGATGTTAATTCTATCGATCATTCGAACTTTGCTATCTTGAAGTTGACATTTTTTACCAGAGCCTTTCCACAGGTTCTTTATTCGAAAACTCTTTAAAAGTTTTGTAGATAATCGATTTTTTGAATCCAAGATCCTTGAAGTAGTGAAAAATTTCGTTTTTCTGTTTGTACGGGTTTTCGAACAGTCTTCATTTTTACATATACAGCTGCTTAGGTTTATCTCCAGAATATTTCTACAAAAACAACAATACAAATAAATTTATTATTTATAATTTTATGTTTAAAGTAGGGAATAAGTAATGTTCCTATTTAGATTAGAAAAAGAAGATTCAAGGGATAGAATGTCCTAGAAAAAGATGGTCTGTAGATTAATGCAAAAGCCATTTTAGTTGTTCAGTTCCCTAATATAAATGTCAAGTGTTTCAAGTGTCTGATTTGACAACATCTAATAGATCATTTCTCCACATGACAAGCAAAGCTTTCAACTTGGTGTGTACTCGTAATATTTTACTTGATCATTACACTTGCACAATTAAGAAAACCGACGAGTACAATAAATATGACGGCCTATAGAAAATCTAAACTAGTGAAACAAATTTCAGTTGTTGTTTAATATTTCATTTAAAGGCACTATTAGCTCTTAACAATCTTTAAGATATTACAATGGTTTAATCCTAGACTATTTATTAATCTTGTGTTTGAGAAACTGATAATTAAGACAAATTTAGAACAAAAATCAACGAGTACAAAATTTGATTATGTCATGTATTAAAACTAAATTAGCAGTTAGTTGATCTAAGTCCCACCTCCTTCTCGTTACCGATCCTTAAGCTTACCCATACATTTTATGAAGATTAAAAATCAACTCAAGGTAAAAAATAAAAGGTCAAACTAAAACGTCCCTCCATAAGAAGACTTAAATCAAATACTAACAGGGTTTCGATTAATAAATTTTCGATGTTGTTGAGAACTTGGTCTCAGGCACATAAAAAACTTATTGGATGATGAACTCGTAGATTACGGAAAACTCGCAGTGACTAACTAAATTCGATGGTAAAAAGAGCTTTGTTGCTTAACCGTTTGAGTCCCAGCAGGTAATGCAAACGCATTACAAACAACGTAAACCATTTGTGGTGTAAACGCAAACAACGCAATCATGATCGTGGTGCTTGGGACTCAAATGGTTAAAACAAATAGTTTTTTGTAATTTAATCGAAATTCTAAAATTCTAGTAAGACAATCCCGGAGTTCCAGAAAATATTTCATATTCCAAGATCCAACTATTATACTTAGATAAAGTTAACTCGCACGAGCAGAAAAAGTTAAATAGGCCATTTTCTCTTCAACAATGAAATACAGTGAAATTGAGATCTGTATATGGATTCTGTTGCCTTTTTATATAATAATAATAATAATTCCCAACGACCTATTACCCCTCCCAACCGCGCGCGGGGAGTCTCCATCTGTATTATTATTATTTTTTTGAGTATAATTCCAGTGATTATAAACATGGATATCGAACTGCTTAACCTGTGAAATTACAGAAAATTAGCAAGCGGGAAAATCTGTATTAGTATTAAAATCAAATCTGATTATTAAGAGGCAAACTAGGTGAACAGCTAAGCAAAACGATACCCGTCGCGGACGGAAGGAGAACAGAGGTTGAGTCTGCTTAGTACAAGCAGATTAAAATTGAAAAATATAGCAGTCAACTGATAAAATTTCATAAAATTTGATAAATAAAACAAAATAAAATGTAACAAAACAAAATGTTATAAAAGTTATAAAATATTAAAGGCCAAACCAGTCAAGTTAAATAAAAAAGTTGTTTTAAAGTGCGTTTCGTCATATTAAAATCAATGAAGTGGGAGTATTGGTTAGCCTCGTGAAGCATCCTAGATACAGGTTCATTTTTACCATAGTCAGTCCTATGATGGTCGATTCGAAACATAGGTACCGATCTCAAGGCTCGTGAATTAAAATTTAGATTGATTTTTCCTAAAAGGAAAGGAGAGTCGGTACTACCGGTTAGCAATTGATGAATAATAACCACGTCTGCAACAACCCTGCGCCTACGAAGTGGTTGTAAATCAATTAGCTTGAGGCGATCTAGGTATGGAGGTAGGTGAAACATGTCCACCCACGGTAGCCCGCGTAAAGCAAAGCGAAGAAATCTACGCTGAACTACTTCAATCCTTTTTATGTGAACCACATGATAAGGCGACCACATCTGGCAAGCATACTCGAGCAGGGGACGAACGAATGTTAAATAGAGAGCCTTCGTAACATATGGATCGTCGAATTCTTTCGACCAACGCTTAATGAAACCGAGCGCAGCGTTACCTTGATTGACAATGCGATCTACGTGATTTCTGAAGTTCAATTTGCTGTCACAAACGACCCCCAGATCACGAACAGAACTAACTCTGGTAACGGCATCGTTGTTAATATAATAGTCACGAGAAATGGACTGTGCACGCTTCCGAGAGTAGGTGACCGTCTGGCATTTACTCACATTCAGCTCAAGGTTGTTCTTTACACACCATATGGAAAATGTATTGAGGTCGGATTGTAATAGGATCCTATCGGTGGTGTTTGAAATCTGTTTGTAAATCTTCATGTCATCGGCGTATATAGATATAGTTGAATTTTTAATTAAACATGCAACGTCGTTAATAGACAGAATGAAAAAAATCGGCCCCAGATGGCTGCCTTGGGGCACTCCAGATGTTGCTACAAAATGAGCTGATACTGATGTCCTAAACAGAACTAGATAAATACGGTCTTTAAGAAAAGAGCCCACCCAACGGAGAAATTGTGGTCGAAATCCAAGAGCCCTGAGCTTAAACAAAATAACTTTATGGGAAATCCTGTCAAACGCCTTGCTGAAATCGGTCAAGATAACATCGACCTCATTCCCTGCTTCAATCATATTTAATGTTTGTGAAGTGAATTCCACAAGGTTTGTGGTTGTGGAGCGAGCTTTGAGAAAACCATGCTGATTGTCGGAAAACAACGGTTTACAATAAAAGTACAATGAATCATATATAATACCGAAACTATTTTTTATTTTTTCATTTTACTTGAGCAGAGGAAATGTATTGTTTCTCTACCGATAGTATCATTTATAAAATCGGCTCAACATTTTGGCGAAATTTCATGTGGATTTGACACACACACAATGATACAAAATGACAGCACACAATATTAAAAGTGTATATTATACACTGTATACGTATACAAAATTCAACTTGAATTGAATTTAAAAAGGCAACAGAATCCATACCCTGCTTAAAACAGATTTGATTATATTTCAAAAACATGTCGTAAATAATAATTACAGAAAAATGTGATTTTGTACTTAGTTTAACGAATAAACTTTAAACGATTTAGAATATACAATATTAATCAAAATTGAACGGTGAATTGTAAATAAGATTTATCTTGTACGCGATTTTACCATACGAAATATTTCTTTACCTATTTGACTGTTGTAATGTTCTTTTGAAACATTTGATTTGTTTTATAAGGATATAAAATAATTAAAATTTCGTTTTGACGTTTAATGTTATCTTGTTCACTTGATATCAATAGTTTTAGCTTGGGTAAAAAAAATATTTAAAGAATACGATTTAAAAATGCTAAGATAATCTAAATCTATAAAAATGGTGTAAAAAATGTATGTGCGCGCATCAGTTTGGAACGGCTGAACCGATTTGGCTCAATCTTTTTGTATTGTGTTCGCAATTACCAGGAGATGGTTCTTACGAAAGACAATTTTGAAAGAATTCACCGGAAAAGTCTAAAAACCCGAAAAATCGAATAAAGAGCCATTTTCATATGAATTTTGTGTGTACAATATTTATGAGACAGGTGGTGTAGTGGTGAAAGCATCGGCGCTTAGATTGGGAGGTACCGAATTCGATTCCCGCCGAAGGCTACATCCAAACTGCTACTTTTGTTTTTTATCCAAAATCCAAAATCCGTAAACACGAAAAAAATCGAAACCAAATGGAAAACCGAGAAATCAAAAAAAAATCGGAAAATCGAGAATTGCGTTTTGTAAAGGAATTTTGTATGGAAATACACTTAACACCACCGATGAAAATTGTATTTTGACAATGATCATTCATTTAAATAGCCACTTCAGATTATTTTCAATAGATGGCGTTGGTTGCGGACTACTATAAATATAAGTTGTGTAGAATTTTGACAATTTTATCTATATCTCTAAAAATGGTGTAAAAACAAGTGCATTCAGTTCCCCGTTCTTTTGGCGTTTGCTATGACGATTAACAAATTACAAAGTCAATTTGCAAAAAACAACTAAATTTTCGATAGTTGCCTAAGTTTGAATCGACCTTTTAATCACTTTTCAATACATTATGGCGCCTTTATGGTTGCGTTCGTTCGCTCATTCTGACAATTTTTTCCACCAATCATATTGCTCAAAATTGACGATTCTGGATTTTTGTACAAAAGATGATTGGTCGAACAAATGACCGAACGAACGAACGCAACCATAAATCTACCTTTAGTGTTGAATTCGATGAAAAAGTGAATGGAATGGCCACTCAATCATCTAACTCAAACGTCTATTGAGAATTGTGTTGAGTTGTTTGATTTTTCTCTCATTAAATTCAATTTTCGTGAAGGTCAAAAGTGTTTGCTCGGACGAAGTAATTTGGGGCGAGACAAAGTTCGCCGGGTCAGCTAGTCTATATCTATAAAAATGGTGCAAAAAATGTATGTATCAGTTGAGAACGGCTGAACCGATTTGGCTCAATCTTTTCTGTTGTGTTCGCAATTACCAGGAGATGGTTTTTATGAAAGGTATTTTTGAAAAAATCCACTGGAAAAGTCGGAAAACCCGAAAAGTCGAATAAAAAGTTATTTTCATATGAATTTTGTATGTACATGAGATATGTGGTGCAGTGGTTAAAGCTTCGGCGCTTGGGGTGGTAGGTACTGGATTCGAATCCCACCGGAAGCTGCATGCAAATTAATATTTTTTTTTCGACCTATTTTATCTATCTAAATTTTCTATATAATATAAAAACGGCTGAAAGGATTTGCCTTAATCTTTTTTATTGTGTTCGGAATAGTCAGGAGATGGATTGTTCTTACGAAAGAAAATTTTGGGAAAATCCACCGGAAAAGTCGAAAAATGATGTTTTTGTACAGGATGTCGCACGTATCCGAGATTTTACAATTTTTCTCTTCTAAAAGATTGTCTTTTAGAAGAGCAAAATTGTAAAATCTGAGTGAAAAACTCGGAAACTTCCAGAAAAACCGACAGCTAAACCGATTTAGCTCAATCTGTTTTGTTGTATTCGCAATTGCCAGGAGAAAGTTACTGCGCTTTTTGTGTTATATTCCCCTCCGGTTATGTCTTTGTTAAGTGGTTTGTGTATGTACTTTTTTAGGACAGCAACGAAGCATATTGCGTAGTTGTCAGCTTTGTGTTGTGTTGTGTTGGAGCAAGACCAATGTGTATCGGGTGTGCAAAAACCAAAACATTCCACAAGAATGTTTTTCTTGTATGCGTCTCGCTTACATCAATGCGAATTGATGTAAACGAGAAACAGAGAAGAAAAGACATTCTTCTGGAATGTTTTGCGCGTCGTTTGTGCGGCGTAAGAGTTTTTTTTTCAATTATTCTTTCGAGTTTTGGTTTTTGAACAAAATTCAATAAGAGTTTTTTTATAAATAAAGTCGAGTCTGGGGTTTTTTTTTGTGGTAAAGCGAATTTGTTTATAAGAAAAGTTGCGCTTTGATTTGTGGATATTCAAATTTTTTTTTTTTGCGCTGGAAAATAAATAAAATAAAGTTTGTAAAATTTTCAAGTTTTTGAGAAAAAAAAATAAATAAAATTAAAAGTTGAGAATTATCTTTGACTTGGAGTTTATTTTGTCGGGGGCAAGTTATAAAACCAAATTGTATGATTGAGTCCGATGAGAAGTGCGAATTACTTGGATGTTCAGTAAAATATTAGACGTTTTGGATTTCAACGGTGTGTTGCTGTGATCAAGATACTTCAATAGTTAGTGGTTGGTGGTGATTTTTTTGTGTGGGTGTGGTTCGCACAGTTAGTATTGGATAAGATATCGGCGAGTGAACGCCGCAACGAGTTTTAATAGGCGTCTGTGCTCATGACTGGCCTAAACTTTGATGGTGAAATTTTTATTGGCATATTTTGTTAACGCGACATATTTTATTGATCGGCGTGAAGACGTCACAGTCAAAGTTATCAATTTGAAATCGGCGAGAAACCGGTCGCGTAGCCAACACCTAACGGTGAATTGATTTGGCGGATATACGCCCAACGATTTGCGGTAAGGCGAGGCCCAATTCATTCATCGGGAGGAAGGCCCCGCAACGAACGGGTAGCCGACCAACCGGTTGCCCGACTTAATTTTTTGGTATCGGGGAAAAGCCCCGCAACGCCCGACCGCACAAGGTCGCAACGGTCTGGGTGTGGTACCACCTGTGGCATGACGGCCGCGCAAGGCCGCAACAGTTTTTTTTGATAATTAAGGTACGATTTTTTGTTTTTATATTTTTGATTTTTATTTGTACATTTTTTTTATATATTTATTTCTTATATTTTTTTTTATTAAATTTAAATTTTTATATTTGTAATCGAGCGCCGCACAGCGATTGTGTTCGCGCGCTCGATGTACATTGGCCTCGCGTCTCGCTTCCCCATTGGTTTTCCTCTCGGCAATTATTTTTTTATTTTATTTTTGTAGTTGATTTTTGTAAAATGAATTACTAATTTTGGATATGGTATAATGGGAGCGGGGATTCCCTCTGTGTCGGCGTGTTGATTGCGGTCCCTTGGTGCCCGCATCCAATTTCATAACCAGGGCTTGCCCCTGTTTGACTTCGAATGGATGCGCGCACCAAGGCACCTCTCTCGTTTTATAATTATTGTGTTGTTCGTTCCTCAAGTTCCGTCCGACGAATTTCGGCGGAACTCCGGTTTTATTATTATTTGCGTTTTTATTTTTATTTAAATTTCTGTTAATCACGGTGTAAGCCAGGAGCTATGCATGCCTCAAACCCCACGACCCTTCGCACTTCTCCCTGAGAACGTACCCGGCAAAATATCACCGTGGAGGCCTCTGCATGCGCTTAGTGATAATCTGCAGGATGGCAGTAGCCAGCCTGTAACAACTTGGAGAATAAGGCAGCACAATGAGCAGAGCGACCATCAGCTACAACACTCACGAATTTCTTCGAAATTTGCCAAAGCGATCCGTTTGCACGAGCATTGTTTTACTGGGGAATGCCATACGCTATTATACTTGGAACCAGTCGACGGAGAAGTTTCAACGGCAAATGAAAGATCAACCTGTTGCAGGATACGTCGATGTGTATTCGATTGATGTGCTGGGCCGTGTGTACACCGTTCATCCACGACAAGACGAAGGCTTCTATCTTTCGGTTGCTTTTGTTCCATGTTTGTGTCCTACTTCGTTCGAATCGCTTCGTATTATAGAATGTGTGTTGTGCGCCACTTATCGAGAAGCTTGAGAACCTCTGCATTTTTTGGAAAACGACTCACATTGGGACCCAACACTCGCCGATGCCACTGTTTCTGCGCCGGCAAATGAAATTCGTACATTGTTCGCAATCATCATAGCTTCGTGTCATCAAACGAACACATTGGAATGGTGGACCAAATACAAGGACGATATGGCTGATGACATTTTGCATCGAGTTCGCACTGTAACATTGAATAATGAGCTTAAAATGAACGACGAGATACGGAACGAAGCTTGTTCATGATCGAAGACATGCACGTGCTTATGTGCGTCAGCACATGATTTGTCGAAATTGGACACGCCAGCACCAATGCGCTTGATGTACGATGCATTTAATCGTGAATAGCAACGAGAGCAAGTGTAAGATCGAAATTCAATGAGCAAATAGTACAAACGAATGTTCGCTTTTGAATGCACACCAAAAGAACGTGTACGAAGCATTAACAAAGGCAGTTTGTAAACTCGAGATTGCACATTCGGCACATTCTGCGTTCAAGTTGCCGATAAATATCTACACGAATGTCAAATCAGTGTGCTCAATTGCCCAGAACTCGGCGATAGCCACGGTATTCCAAGAATTCAAAATCATCATCTGGGACGATTGCACGATGGTACATTAACGATCATTGGAAGTGTTCAATCGAAAGATAAACAATCGAAAGATGAAGGATTTACAAAGTGACTCAAGACGTTTTGGTGGAGCGATGATTCTGCTGGCCAGCGATTTTCGTCAAACGTTACCTGTCATTCCATTAACAACAGCTGTAGATGAACTCAACGCATGAAATCGTCAAGTTTGTGGCGCTATGTGAAGAAGTTGCAGTTGACCACGAACATGACAGTCGCGTTACAGAAAGACCCATCAACTGCTGATTTGTCCAAACAAGTATTGGTGCTTAACAATGGTCAAATTCCTGTTGATGTTTTGACAGGATTGATTTCGTTTCCATCGAATTTTTGCATTTTCACGACGTCGAAGGAAGAGCTTATCACGAATCTGTTTCCGCACATCCACTGAAATTGTTGATGATTCATGATTGGCTCAGCAAACGAGCGATTTTGGCAGCAAAAAACAAGGAACAGTCAGAATTACTTGGTTCAAAACCAAATCGCTGAGGAAATGCATTGTTACAAATCCGTTGACTGTGTGACCAATCAAGAAGAGAAAACCTTCGACCGAGTTTTTTAATGCGCTTGATTTGCCTGGAATACCACTGTATAACTTGATATTCAAGGTAGGATCTGTGATAATCATGCTACGTAATCTGAACCATCCGAGATTGTTTAACGGAACGTAATTGGCTGAGAATAAACTGATGGACAAATTCAAAGGAGAAGATGTTCTAATTCCGAGAATTATTCTGATTCCAACTGACATTTCGTTCGACTTCAAGAGCATGCAATTCCCCATTCGTTTGGCGTTCGCTATATGGTTAACAAATCCAAGGTCAATCGTTTGGAGTGTGCCGAATAAATATGGAATTTCCGTGTTTTTCTCATGGTCAATGAATGGAAAAATATTTTTTACCACAATGCATTGTATTAATTCCATTTAATTTCACTCGAATAAAATACATTGAATTATTTTGAATTCCAACTGACTTCAATTCATTTCCACACTGAGAGAAAAAATCGAAAAAACAACTCAAATTTCTATAGATGCCTGAGTTTGAATCGACATTTCATTCACTTTTCAATACATTATGCCGCCTTTATAGTTGCGTTTGTTCGTTCGTTCTAACGTGTTCGTTCATTAAAGATGATGATTTTTTTTCTACTGGATTTTGCCACATGACTATGAGATGATTGGTCGAAAAAACGACGAAACGAACAAACAAACGCAACATACACTTGCCTTAAGTGTGAAATCGATGAATATAGAATGGAATGCCGCTCAACTCAATCTTCTATTGTTTTTTTTTTTTTTTTTTTTTTTTATATTGGCGATCTGTTTTGGGGCTCAAGGCTCACCCTGCTCTTCCGCGGTTATGCTTTTTACGTCCTTACTTTACGACTTCCGGCCAACTCGAGGACGTACGGCTATAGGACCGATTTAAGACCATCTGCACATTGCAAGCTCCATGCCAGCCTATACCGGCATGGAAGATGGGTCGGCCCATGGGTTTTGCACACCGACAGGGGGTCATAGATATAATATAGATCGAAATCTGTTGATGAAATTTCACGTTGCATCCTGCCCCTATCGGGATTCGAACCCGGTACCTCCCGATCCAAACGCCAAAGCTTTAACCACTGTGCCATTTGGTCGGTTTTATCTTCTATTATGAATTGAGTTGATTTGTTTGATTTTATCTCTCATCAAAATCAATTTTCGTGAAGCACAAAATTATTTGCTTGGAGCGAAAAAATTTGGGGCGAAACGAGTTTCGCCGGGTAGCTCGTTTATTGTATAAAATTTTCACCTGTAAAATTAGCCATACCACAACACATAAAAACTTGAACTATTGTTTGTAAACAGATGCTGTTTAGAATAACTTGTATCCATAAAAATAATGTTGAAAAATAAATGGGAACGGTAGTTATGGGCCATCAAAATCTAAATATGAATCTACATAAATCATAAGTGTGTGTTAAGTTTTGACATTTATTAATCGTAACCATTTTAAATTTTATCTTTAATTATTGAATTTTCATTTGCCTGTAGCTATGTTTAACGGCAATTTAAGTGAGAAGAATGAGTAGTTCTTCCGCCATCCTATTAAAGTACAGCAGCAATACCTGATGAAGCGATGGCCAAAGCAATCTCACATTGAGAACGTATTTTAGCCAAGATGAGGGAAATCAAAAATGTTTTGCCAGTGCCACCTGCAGCTTTATTTGGTTCATTTGAATTCAAATCATCAATAATGTATAATTGTTCTCGTTGTAAATCTCGATTAAAAAAATTGCCGGACGATTGGATGATGGTAATCCCAATGTAATGAATGATTCATTTGCAATAATCAAGCGTAAGTCTTCGAATTTTATTAATACTTCATTATACATTGCTGGTGTATATAATCTAAAAATGCATTTTCATGAAATGTACGCTGTGCATGTAAAATATCCTCACTCATGGCGTCCTTAAATTTTAAGTTTCGAGAGTACATCAATTCAGTAATGAGCACAACTCTTTTGAATTGCCCAAAGAAACAAACGCAGTGCCCTCTACTTTGGAGTTTAGTTCAACTCACGTTCGGCAAATCAACCAAAATCAACTTATAGAAGATTCATCATATGGTGAATTTGTGTAGTTGTTGTTAACTAGGTTTATTCTATATTTTCATTAATTCCCTCTAAGCATCTAACTCATACTGAAGGGCACAGATGGTTGATCAAATGCAATGTTGTTTACGATGCGAAAGTTGACGCTAATAATCGATAACGAACAAGGCGAATTATACGAGATTGCTGGATATTGTACCTGAAATCAGAACACAACGAGTACGAGATTTAAGTGATTTCTAAAAATTAATTTACTCACCTATGAATCTCGTTGGAAGTACTATATACGTGTAGTACATGAGAATTGGTTTTTCCATTTAATTATATCATTGAACAAACATTTCTTTGGAAAATATTTAATCTGACGTCAAACCACATCGGTACTTGAGCAAATATTTAAAACAATCATCAGAAACAAATCAATTCTTTTTAAATACAATACAAGACGACGCAGAACGCAGCACGCAGGCAAATTCAAAGTACAAAACACTTTGCTTATAAAGAAATGACCTTATATGATATATTATATACATAGGGTAAATAGTTGTGTCTATATATCTTTTACAATAATAACTATATAATTTAAATATTATTTTTATTGCTGTACGTTTCTGAACCGACGATAAAATATACGAGCTTATGCAAATTTATTTAAAGCATACAAACAATGACGCACCATTTATAAAATAAATTCAATCTTCAAATATAAATTGCTTTGCATTACTCTAAATGCTATCGATTCTCGTATTACTGTGTTTTGTTCCTTGGACCGGTTCATAAATATCTGTTAACAAAGAAACTATTTGTTTCTCTCAACTCATCGCGAAGTTTATTTTCATACCGCGAAATTTGAATGGTAAGAGATTTTTGTTGTACTATATTTTGGCAAAATGTGAATTAAAATAGTTTTTACAAAAGATTTGAATGTGATTCAAATCGAAATCTGCTAATCAAAAATACTAATTGGCACGGCTAAAAGGCATGTTAAATGCTAATAATCCTCTGTCAAAATCTGAAACCGACTGGAAAAAGCATGTGACCAAATAATTACTTTTTTTTAGATATTTTATTTATGGTAATTTAAAATTATTTTGTATATTTTGACTTTATTTAGGGTTTGGCAGGACCATAAATAGTCCGCCAAAATGAAACTTCAACAAAACAAAACCGAGTTGAAAAAACTGTGAAGGTATGGTCCATGTCAACTTAGAGACATTTCGCACGAAGATGACCTTTTATCACGAGGAGTTGGTTTGCAGACCACTGTAAGTGGCCTAAATTCTAACACGTTGTAACGGTACTTTGGTTGCGGCTGCACATGCTGGTTTATCTTTAGTCCGCGAGTACTCAGTCCGAGGATGGTGTGTTTAGCAACCAACTAACCCGTCACAAAACGATGTTTCATGTGCTTATTGATAAACACGGTTATTTACTCACTCACTTTACTAGCTCACTTTTCACCTTACATTTTACGGTTCCCACCTCAATTGGCTTCCCCCAAAATCCGAGAATTTTAGCAAATCATTATTAAATCAAAAGACGAATATTTTGAAGTTTCATTAGTAATTATAGAACATCAAAATCGATATAATACAACAAAAAAAGTATAATGAAAAGTATAAATATTATTTTTAATAATCCGGAAAATAGGAAAAGTTTGAGTTTTTTTTTTACATGATAGATATTTTAAAATTTACTTATAATAACTATTTAACCAATACGTGCGTGTCTTAAGATCCGAAATCCGATATTTGTAACATGCAATTGCGTAGTATTATTAATCAATTTAAATTGAAATTATACGTTGTCTTTAATATGGTGAACAAACAAAATTTAGTAAACATATGAAACCGAAACACTCACCTGACCTCCAGAGCTCTGTGGTAAAGTGGAATACCTGTATATTTTAAACCGTCTATCAGGTTACGATAAAAAAAATATATATTTTTTATTTAACCGACATGTCACATATGTGCATTTAGATTGTCAGTTCACCACACACACTTAATTACGTTCACTGTTATTTACGCACAAAAACTCGCAATTTTTTTTTTTTTTTTTTGATTTTACTTTTCTTAACAAAAATTTTTCTTTTTAACTTTAATTTCCTTTTTCTTCCATTTAAATTTTCCTTTTTTTTTTTGTTTTAACTTTAAGAATTCTAATATTTAAAAAAAACTATGTACTAAATTTTTATATGAATTATATAAACACCGGGCGGTCGACCCAAGCGCGCGAAACGCCCAAACATTCATGCACTAACACCGATTATTCTTTGATCCAACCCGCATTCGAATTTGCGTGTTAATTGGGAGGAATATTGACCTAGTTGTTCTTCCGAATCCTGCCAATTACTAATCCCGTATTGGACGTGGTTAACCACATGGACTCGTGATATTTCCGTTTGATAAAAAAAACTGCCGAGTTAACTGTACTTTGTTTTGCCGCTGGCTTAAAATTATTGGTGATCGTCTAATGCGAACACGACAGTACGGTAATTTTTTCAGCTAGGGCTTACAATTATGTGATCGCCCACCTTAATTGGTTAAATTAGGAAATTAATATTATGGATTGAATAAAAAGATTATGTAAGAGCTTACCCGGATGATATTCGATTTTAGTTTTGTATTTATATTTCGATCTACCTTTATGTAATCAACTTTACTGGCTTGGTTGCAATGCGCGCAGTTGTACTAACAAGTGGCGAAAAAAAAATTTTAAAGCCGTTTGTAAAAAAAAATAAATAATCACCACAACACATACCTTTTTCTATTTATGATCGCAAATAATACAAATTGATACAGATTAGTCAATCTGACTGGGCTATATAGATGTCGAACTTTTGTGAAATAAAGTTTTATTTTAGAAAAAGTCATCATATCCGATAAAAATTAAAAATTAACCAAACTAATGTATTTGGAAAATATTTTATGAGTAAATAATAGTAAATATAAGGTTTTTTTGGTATATGGCTCAGATTTTAAATTTATAATAATTAATTTCTAAGCTTTCGATGTCAATTTAACATCATTATCAAAGCTAAACTTCAAACTAATGTGTTTGAAATTAAATTTACGAGGATGCTCGATTTTTAATTGTAAATAAAACATGTTGTGTGAAATTTTTTGTTTGTAATAATATTTTATGCTATTTAAGCTTGGAATATATTCAAATGTCCGTTGGGGTTTTGCTTGGTGGGACGTATTGGGGAGGTACAATTTTCAATGAATCGAATAAATCTCGCTGAATTTGCTGGATGGCGTTCGTTATGTTTACTTTGAGGGCATCAATTGTTTGCGATTTACTCGCATAGATCTGCAATTTAAGGTAGCCTCAAAGGAAGAAGTCGATAAAGATGATTTTCTTAGCGAAATTTGGGTTAACTTCTAACTGCTCCAGAGTTAAACCAGCTAGCTTACGGCGTTGTCTATGGTCGTTTACCTTAAGTTCTTAGGTCAGTTGGATTTTATACGGGTGTAGACCCAAGCCTCTACACTAAATTTGCCAAGCTGAAGTCGCGGGGCAAGATCTTGTGAATGACGAGAAATTTAACTGCCAAGGAGTTTCCCGTACACTCTCGCAGCTCGCACAGCAGTGATGTTTTCATCAGACCTTGCTTTTCTGTGAGAAAATAACAAAAATCGCAAGATCAACATGTTTCATGGTTACTTTACTTTATTTTAATACGTAAAATAAATTAAAATGATCTGAACAAGTTTTGTTTCAAATTTAATTTACAATCTTTTGGTTTTTAATGGTTTTTTCGTGAATGTTATATAAAAGTATGTATATAATATTGCTGATCCACTTCTTAAAATTACCCCGGTCTCTTTATTTATAGTAAAGTCTGGCTGTACAAAGCCTGAATTTTGTTGATAAACAGTTTTCTGTTAAAATTAGCATTTCCATTGAAACACTGATTTTAGCCAATATTATTGTGAATTTAATTTAGAATCTTTTAGTTCATAATGTTTTTTCTAATTATAATAATACACTTTGCAAAATATTTGCACAACCCGAAAAGGCTCCTACGCCACTTCCGGACTTTTGGCTAAAAATAACTGGGATCTCCTAATTTATGAGAAAAGCTTAAGTATGAAGTTTCACTCCAATACAATGTAACAACTTCAAAAACAATTAATCTTAGAATCCAATTCCCGCAGATCATAGCAAATTTCATTTAATCTCTTTAAGCAATATTCAAGTTTCTGGTTAATTTGGAATCGTATTCCAGAACTTAAAAAATACAAGAAACTCAAACTCAAAATTTATTAAGAAATATTAAAAATTTACAATAAGTAAATAAATCTTAAATTTTTATTAATTAAATATTTGCCCATATTTATATTAATTATGATCTATACATACAGGGTGTCCCTAAAGTAGCTAACACGAATGGTACCGTTGGATTCCTTGATCAAAACAAAGGTAAGGTTACTTCTGTCACTTTGCACGTTAAAGCCCTCCTTTCAAGTTATACATGTTTAAAGAGCAGCCTTCCAACGCAGCACCTTGTATTAAAGAAACTTCAATATCTTGATAAATAACTATTTTTATTTCCAAGTATTAATTTCTTTAAAAAGCTGATACTATTCTCTTTTAAATAAGGTATAATAATTATTAATATTTAGTTAAAAAGTATTTCAAATTTAAACAAAAATTTTAGAATTCTATTTTTTTAAAGAAATTATTTTCTTTCTGTATCATTTAACTCTTAACATTACTTTACGTCAGTAAATATTTTTTGATGAAAATTTCAGAATCTCAGAAAAGCTAATTGTTAATCATATTTGCTATTTTATGTTACCTAAAAAATTAAAAGTTCACAATGAAAATGTTGTAGTTTCTTTATTAGACACTGCTGCGCAAAACCAAAAATTTAAAAAAAAAATCAGCACCTCGTTCTTTGTCGAGTGTAAGGATTTCAGTGTGACACAAGTTGAAACTCTCGTAGTGACCTTTCTCGGTGCCAAGCCCCATATTGCGAAGTTTGCCTTTGATCTCGTAGGTTTTAAGCGCTGCATACATTCCTCGGTAATGAATAACGCTTGAGATCCCAAGTCCAGCAACATTCTGCATATATTTGTAGATTTCCAGATTAGAACTCGAACTACTGCTGTTGGTAATAATGATTGGAAACTTGATATAGTTGCTGCATTTGACAACGACATGAGTCATAGCCTCTTTTATGTTTTTTCTAGTAGCCGTGTTCGCTGTTGGCCTGACTGCATCTTCGGTGTGTAGCATAAGATGGTGTTTTCTGTGGCATTTACCGCATGTATAACTCGAGCTGCATACGATTGACTGATGGCTTGGAGTGAAACAGTTTAAGCACAGCTTTCTCTCAGGCACAAAACCTACCTGTCTATCATTAACGCTTAGGGAAAGAAACTGGTCACATTTACTGAGGTAATGGCTTTGCAAGCATTTAAGGCACAAAGGCTCTGCACTTGATTGGAAGGATTTAACTCGATTGCTGGTCGACACTTTATTGACTTCTATAGCATCCAATAAATCACTTCGTTTGCTTAAAAATTGGAAAAATCTTCTCATCGTAGGGAAATCCTCTACAGTTATCTCATTTGCCCTTAGTCACACTATCCAATTTGTTTACCAAAATATGAATGAGCCATGGGTCCCTTTTTCCGCTTCGGCTAACACCTTCAATCCTCTCAGAACTTCATCCGATACGTCAGCTATTTGATGAAGCGCCTTAGCCGAAACCTTTGATATATCTGGCTTATCAACAAACTGCTTTATGAGATTTGTCATCACGAGCCTTTTTTTATCGTATCTCTATTTAATCTTCTCCGTAGCCGCACTATGTTTGCCTCAGTTACTGCGATATGACGAACTAATGTGGCAGCTTCGCCTGTTAAAAGTTTATAATATTTAAAGGAAAAATAATTTAATTCCTCGGAAAAATAATTTTGGAGAAACAATACATTTATAATATTCGACTTTTTTAAATAAAAGTTTATTGCACATACATCACAGGAAAAAATAAAAATTTTTTTTGTATAAATATTCATATTTGTTCGTCTTCCTTCAATTCCCATTTCCACATTTCTACTAAATAAATAACAAACCGAAATCAAACTAAATTCAAATTTATCAACTATAAACGCGAGTTTCTTCTAGTTCCTATCGAACATCGGCTTTCATAAAAAAAAATTATCTGCTGCTGTTTTTTAACGAAATAATATTTTACATTATAATAGGCTCCTATAATTTAATAATATTCTTGCTTCCTAGACTATATTTATAAATTGGGGCCCTTTTATAAAATTTTATCATTCTCAGATTTTTTCGATATCAAAACCAATCGATGCAAGAATAAATAAATAAAAAAGTGCAACGCTGAACTAGTTTACCTCATCGACGGTATTCCACACTAAGAATAAGTTTATAAAACAAAAATGTCTAGTTCATACACTAGTTCAAGGTCGATTTTGTTCATATGCGTTTTTAAAATACACACTCATAAAGACAAGATAAAATTAAAACGTGTATGCTTCCTTAGATTTAATATTAAAAAAAATATAATCTACATATTTATTATCCCTACTATCAATTATCCACGGATAACAAATTATCGCTTAATAATACGAATAACAATGTTGCATATACATAACTCGAAAAAAATTATTTTGATTAAATTTAAAACAATAATAATAAGTCTTATTTACAATAACTTCTTTTTAATGGAGTCTCTCGTATCATAAAATATTTTCACAGTTCATTCATAAGGTACATACTCGTAGGTAATATAGGACACAAAACATAATTTTGTTTTAAAAGGACACAAAACAAAAAAAAAATATTTTACGAAAAGCAAAAACCATTGAAGAAATTCAATCTTGATCTTGCTTCTTGTTTACGTTTTTATTCAACAAGTTTATGTGCATACTTCAACATGTGCACCCAGCATGTGCAAATCGTCGAAAATAAAGATCGATAAAAAAATTTAAAGTTCGTAAAATTTTGTTCATGTAACGTTAGATGTCTCACAAAAATTGTTGTCTTAGCTAAACTTTTTAATGAAAAAAGTGTCCGTATGGTGGGTTAGTGTGCATTGGTTCCATCTTTTAAAAAAAAATTTGGCGAAAAAATGTATATGAGATCGGCAATATTATATTTGCTATTGTACATTTTTTGAATACGCTGTCGTTCAGATTGGGTGCATGTGCAATGAGATTTTGACTGTTTATTTAATAAAAACTTATTCCTGTCCTATTAGAAATAAAACTTCCCAAAGACTCAATAATTGTTGGTATAGTCTATTGAGTGATAATCTTTGAAATTCTATCTGTATATCTGTTGTACCTATAGAATTTCTTCTGCCATGGTGAAAAATGTTGCTGTCATCTTTTGTAGTGATATATAGACCATTAATACTCGTCACTCTCGATAAGGCAACATACACTAATTCTATGGAGTGGCTTTTGTCGTATTCATAAACAATCTCATTGAAAGTCCCACAGGAAAATATTCCTTTAACAAATGTAAGTTCATACGGTAGCCCTCCAGTATCTATTGTCGACATTTTATACAATTTTTGTTTGACAAAAGCCTCCTGGTCTTTATTATGACATCCAGTGTCTGTAGCAATCATGGATCTCTAAATATCCAAAGATCACCGCGCACAATATTGCGTACTATTCTCACGGATTTTATTTATAGTTTTTACAAACACTTGTATGAAAAAAAACACAAGTTCACTACTATTGTGCCAGACTGTATTAACATTAACTTTTGCACAATTAATTTTAATTTTAATAATTTTTATTGAGCTTTAAATTCAAAGAATTGGTTTGAACCAATTGTCGAAGCACTTTTTCCACTCTAATTTAGATATCTCCAAAACATGCATTCTGAACGCAGCAACCGCTTCTTCAGGTGTCGAAAAACGTTGACCTCTCAGTTTGTTTTTTACGTACGAGAATAAAAAGAAGTCATTTGGTGACAAGTCAGGACTATACGGCGGTTGACTCATCAAATCGATGTTTTGAGTGCTCAAAAATGCAGTTGTTTGAGCCGATGTGTGAGAGCTCGCATTGTCGTGGTGAAGAGTGATCCTTCTTCGGCAGTTGGTTTTCCTGATTTCTTGGAAGACAACTGGCAAACAAATGGTTGTGTACCACTCAGAATTGACTGTTCTGCGTTGTTCTAGTGGTACGGTTGCGACATGTCCATTTTTTCCGAAAAAACAGGCAATCATTTGCTTGCAAGTGCTTCGTGCGCGAACAACTTTTGTTGGATTTGGCTCATCTTGAAACACCCATACAGTCGACTGCTGTTTACTTTCGGGCTCATACGCTTAAATCCACGATTCATCACCTGTCACTATGTCATAGACGTGTTTTGAAGCACCACGATCGTTTTTTTGAGCTTTTCTTTCGACCAATCGACACAAGCCTTTTTTTTGAGCGATTGACAAATTGTGTGGGATACAACGCGAACAAATTTTTTTGACATTCAAATGTTTATGCAATATTGAATGTATGCTGGTCCCACTAATGCCTAAGGTTGTCTCAATCTCACGATAGGTCACATGACTATCTTGCAATATCAGTTCGCGCACAGCATCAATGGTTTCCGGAACAACAACTGATTCTAGACGACCTTCACGAAATTCGTATTGGAGTGAACTACGACCTCGATTGAATTCACCATATCATCGATAAACACTGGTCCTTGATGGAGCTTCATCGCCAGAAATTGAATTAAGTTCATCCATGCACTCTTGCTGCCTTAATCTACGTCGAAAGTTGTAAAAAACAATCGCACGAAAATGTTCACGATTTAATTCCATTTCTTCGCCGAGATGTTGAGTTAATGAGTACTGTAAACAACACAAATAGCGCTCGAATGTCAAAACGTTCTGAGAACGTATAATCTCAAAAATGTAAAACTTTACGATAGAGCTGTCAGTTGCCAGATTGCAACACTAGGGTTGTCCAATCCCGATATATAAAAGGCAACCCTCGTATATATTCAGCAGCGGGTACGGGAACATTCAGCAGCGAATATTTAGATTCTTATTTTTTACTAGACTAATACTCAGTCACCGACTCAAAATTTTTGTAGTAAATTTTAATTATTTGTAAACGTTGTTCGTTCGTGTACTTCACCATGATGAAAATCTTGTCTTTACTGAATGTTTTGATAATAACAGTTTGGTCGTGAAAATTCAAAGTTATCAAGCCTCAAATGGAAAACCCGATATAATGCTTGTAAACCCTCCATTGCTGATTGATTCTCCCTGCTATAACTGTTTTGTTGATATGGCCCAAACCTTATTCATCACATCCAGAGATACTTTTCTACTATTATACTACACACCACAATTTACATTTCACTGATGCTGTTCTATTTCTTTCTCTAATATATGTTTGCTTCTTCTCTGGTATAATTCTGATGATTCAATTTTCGATTCGTGTTCGAGTGTAAATGGCCGAGAGCCGCTTACTTAAGATAACTCAGTGAAAAATGTTCGGGAAAAACAAATGTCG
The DNA here is from genome assembly GCA_947310385.1 of Nephrotoma appendiculata. NCBI lineage: Eukaryota > Metazoa > Arthropoda > Insecta > Diptera > Tipulidae > Nephrotoma > Nephrotoma appendiculata. Next base: position 237,864,090 of record OX371223.1, on the reverse strand, counting down.
GTTGATAATCAAAAACCACATAAAACAATCGGTTTTACACAAACTCTTTGTGACCACTATATTTATCCAGATATTTTTTTAATTTTGTTACATTTGGATCAAAACACAACCAAAAACTTTAAAATCTATCAAATATACTCATTTATTCTATAAGTTATGTTGTACCCCAACTACGTTGGACGTTCCTCAAGAGACGGACTTTAAAGTCAGTAATGAAGTATTCGTTTCGAAATAATCATGACAGAAGGCACATTTGGTACAGAGAATTATTTTTAACCATTGCCGAATTTAGCCTCGTACAGCGGTATTTATGACAATCGATTAATCTCGGGAAAGTACATTGACCGACTTTTTATTTGATCAGAATGACAATTGTTAATATTTTTATAAAGCAAGTGTTCTTGCGTTAAATTTAAATACAAGTGTTCGTTTTCATGTTTAAAAAATCGCTGAAGTTAAAATTTGCTCAATATTTTAACCGCATGGATTTCCCGATACCGTTTAACAACAACCGATATTTTCAACCAAAAAACCCACAAGTTGATCTTTTTGAAAAATTTATCTTCAAATTTATTTTAATCGTATAGTTCGTTGTCGTTTTTGTAAATGCTAAACTTTTCTAGCGCATTGCAAACAATTTTAAACGCTCCCATGGAAACTGCACTTCCGGTACACAGATTTTCACCAAGTTTCGCAAGGATCTCTAAATTAATGAAAAAAGCTTAAGTATGAAGTTTTATTCCGAATCAATTCGCCTGGACTGTAGAGATACCGAATTTCGGTTAAATATAGTTTTGTTTATCAAAACTCGCTATTTACGGCTAAAATGATCTGAACTAAAATTTGTATTTATTTTTTTATTTTATTATCTCTGCAACCTGTTCTGGGGCCAGGGCTCGCTTTTTCCGTCCTTACTTTACGCCGTTGCCAGCTATTTCGAGGACTTAAGGCTATAGGTTCGATTTTCGTCGATCCAAGCGCCAAAGCTTTAACCACTGTGCCGTTTGGTCGGTACTTACTTTGTTTAAAATTAATGGGATTCCAATTTATGGAAAAAGCGTAGGTGTGAAGTTTCATCCCGATCAATTCGTCTAGACTAAAACGTATCAGCAACATTAAGTCTGTGTCGTCGAATATTGCGAGTTAACTTAGAGAATGTCCTTTCGATTGACACATCCAATATGTGATGATGTACAAAATCCACTGAAATAAATATTTACCAGCTCACAGAATTATTCCGGGGATGCGGCTTGTGTGATAAGCATTCGTTTAAGCTCACTATGTTTTCTGAATATCCGCACTTCTAGAAGTAAATTATTTTGATCTTTTTCAGATAGTTCTGCGTATAGTTATATATGTTGTAAAATCAGATTTCTGAACATTTAAGATTTTCTTAATCTTTCTTTCGATAGCCCATGACCATAGGTAGATTCTGAGTATAGGGTTGGGTAGGTCTGATGGGGTTATAGGGGTGAATTTTTGATTTTCTCCATTTTTCAACGATAAAATCGTTCGTCATTCGAGATTTTGGCATTTAGACACCAATCTGACTATGCCGATTCGATAGCCCATGACCATAGGAGGATTCTGAGTATAAGGTTGGGGTGGGTCTAATGGGGTTATAAGGGTGAAATTTTGATTTCTCTCATTTTTCAACGATAAAATCGTTCGTCATTATGGTGAAATACCTATGTTCATGGGCTATCGAATCGGCATAGTAAGATTGGTGTCTAAATGCCAAAATCTCGAATGACGAACGATTTTATTTACGAAAATGGGGGAAATCAAAATTTCACCCTTATAACCCCATCAGACCCACCCCAACCCTATACTCAGAATCTACCTATGGTCATGGGCTATCGAATCGGCATAGTAAGATTGGTGTCTATATGCCAAAATCTCGAATGACGAACGATTTTATCGTTGAAAAAAGGATTAATCAAAACATCACCTCTATAACCCCAATAGACCCACCCCAACCCTATACTCAGAATCTGTTTATAGTATTGGGTTTTTGAACCGCCATAGTCAGATTGGTGTCCATCTGGCGTAATCTCGAATGATAAACGATTTTATTTCCAGATGAAGGGAAGAAACAATCTTTCACAATTGATACGAAACAATAAATTAATATCGGTTAAATTGAAGATTTTAATTGTTGTTTGTTATAATATAGTAAATGTTTTGACTGATTTTTTAGGTTAGTCATTTTCGGCTGGGATAGTTCAATTTAATACATAATTTGATACTGTTAAAGTTAGCCGAAAGATAATGCAGATAGTGTCTTGAATACAGCAAAAATCAGTAATGAACTCGAATTAAGGATCGGGTTACATCATTCAGGTGAAGGGGAAATTATTTCAGTTTATAGGAATTTAAAAATCGATAGGAGCGAGAGTATAAAGAGAGTTTTACTTTCGGCTTCAATAGTCAAGGCACTATCTGCATTATCTTTCGGCTGGCAACTTTCGGCTAACTTTAACAAGCTAGACCAATTTTAGACTCTAACGACGTCGTGTTAGTTCAAAATATGCCAGTACGAACTTCACCATCCAAATAACTTTTTTTTTTTCAAAGAAAACCACTCTTCCCAATCTGTTGTCCACACAGGTAATTACGAACAAATTTAGGACGATTAATCTTATGCATGGCGGTTTGGAATACGAGCGATGTGTCGAGTTTTTACAAAAAGATTCAGTTTTTCCTTTATTTGCTTAGAAGATAATCGATTTTTTTTAGTTTCTTCACGTCTTTGGCCTTTCTTACGAGCAAACACATGTTGATGGGTATGAGTAAACAAAAATTCTGAAAAATTGTGTGCTCCACTGAAATAAGTATTGGCCACATCGCAGAATTGTTTTGGGGATTTGTTATAAATGACCAGTTAGCTTAGGAATTGGGTTTATGGTGTATGTGAATAATTTAGGAAAATTTTGTGGTCCGCTATAACAAATATTGATCGGTCAGAATAATAAATATTGATTGGTTAGAATTAGGTAAGTTAGATTAGGTAATGCCCTTTCGAATGCAACTACCAACATATCGATGAGATAAAAAATCTTATTAAATGAGCAAAATATTTTTTTCCAATTTTTTTTTTTTTTTCGTTCTGTAAGTAGCGTCATTCGAAATGGAAATTCCTAAGCTAACTGGCCTTGTACTACTATACATATCCGGAACATGTCTGTGTGTAGGCTTTTCATGTAAGTCATTATAATAACTAATTATATAATTTTAATTTCTTTATGGAAAACTTTTTGCGGCTTTACCTCGAGATATTTGCAGCTTTAGCATTCGCTATATCGCCGAAGTCCAAAAGTGGTTTTTAAAAAATTCTCTGTGTGTGTTTGTGTTTATTGTGCCGTGCAGAATAAAAGTTTATGTCCTCTCAATATAGCCCAGACGGATTGACTGATCAGAGTAAATCTGCATACGAAAGCTTTTCCATAAATTTCGAGGTCCCAATGATTTTGGCCGAAGTCCTTCCACCGGAAGTGGCAGATTATATACGAGCTTTTTCGTTTTTTGCAAATATTTTGAAAAGTATTGTATATAATTTATGAGAAAATGACAGTGAAGTAAACGATTCAAATTCATTAGACGTATGTATATAAGGGGCCAAGGTAATTCGGTTACCTCGGCTACCAGTCATTATTTCCTTGTTAAATTGTTTGCTCTGTTGAACAACTCAAGTAATTAGCTGAAACTGGTACACGTGTACTCTATTGTTACTTCCACAACAGCTGAGGAATCAAAATCCACAGACATCTAGAAGATTTTTGGTTGTAATCTGAGATAAAATCAATCAACTCAATTTTATTTATTTATACATTAGGTCATATACACTAATTGAGGTATCACCACAACATTAAATACATAAAAATTATTTTTGATATTTTTTTTATTCTCCGAACTGCGACCATGAAATATGCAATTAGCCATATAACGCAATTTATATAGGTAATGTACTATGTACATAATACGAGTAATTAGTACAAAAACCAACATGAAAATGGTATGGCTGTACATTGAGCGTGTAAACAAATTACATAACACGAAGCAACGCATATAACAATTATTACACAGTGTATGGTCAGTAGTAAGTAATGTACTCGTATATGAATATGTGTCCGCGTATAGATACAGTACCCAAACGCTAATACAATTTAAAATTTTAAGCATTTCATGCAATAATGTCATTGAGCTGAAAATGAGATAATAAAACCAATTCGGGCAAATGTTATTTTAAATGTAGGCCTCTAAATTAATTTAAAGCGCATTTTTGGGTAACTACAAAGTAATTATGGAGAAAAGGAAAAACTCTTGACCTAAACTCAGTAATTGGATGTACGCAGAATTTTGTTCGGCTTCATGCTGTTGTGGTGTTATTGAGTTGTTACGAATAAGCATCTTATTTTGTGTTTACTTGGTTTCGCACAAATTCTTTCAATAAATTTGTGAGTCACGACAGAAATCTCATTTTGGATATCCCGCGGTTTTCTTATTTTGTCCGGTAGTATTTGATTGTGCAATTTTGAGCGTCTAATACAGGCGTGTCTTTTGTGCATAGCAAAAACAATTTATTTCTCCTCTAGAAATAATCAGGATTTTTTCTAGAACGGCAATATCTGCGTATTTACATGCGATATGTACAACGTCTATTGAAGTAGATCAACTATGTAAGAAAATGTCGAAGTTTTCTAGTCACAATGTTTAATGCAGATGAACATAACCTGATAAGTGCAGGATTCACTGGTGACATCCTATATTTACAAGTTAAATTTTGGAAATACATTTTATGAATGATATTTGAAAACCCACCTTTATTAATGAAATCACTTAAACTGCTCTTACTGAACATACTGATCTCAATCCTAATTTGGAGAGCTGCACGTTCTTGATATTTTCATTCTACGTCTTCTTAGCCATTTGTGCATATGTTATGCCTTCTCTTGCTTTGGTGCTATTTAGAGGGATTTGTTTTGAGTAGGATTGCATCCTAGGTTGAGAACTCTGACTTGTTTGATTTCTCTTGTTGTCTCTCATTCTTTGCAGCTCTTTGACTACCTCGCAGCCTCTGTAATTTGCTGGATGATGATTACCCCGTGTATGCATTTCACTATGGTTCGTTCTTACTTTTGTTCAACTCTTTTGATAGATGTTTTCCACCGCACTTTACGTTTTTGAGCTCCCTATTACAGTATTTGCGTGTGTGGTTACACGCCTGACTACTAAAGTTATTTTTTAATGCCTCAATCTTAACTTTCATATATTAAGGATTGCTTTGTTTCTATATACCCCATCAATATTGGTATCAGTGTTGTCAAATGTAAGCATGAAAAGGGGGAGACCATCTTTGGTTGTTTCTCGTTCACCGTTTGCGTTTATAGTGATCTTTTTCTTTAATATGTTCACAGCGTTTAGGATTTTGAATCCTTTCTGGCTAAGTTCCTCAATTAATTTCTTCGTTTGGGCATGTATGATGTAGCCCTCTGGCCATGACTTTAATTGGCTGCTCAGTTTTGCTTTCATATGTGAACCATACAATGTTTTGAGCGGTGATTGCATTTGATAACATCCTGTAGGTTTCTTGGTTGGATAAGGTTAGGTTAGGTTTCAGTGGTTGTTATCGCACACTTAGGTCAATTATGTCTCATTGTAATACCACAGGATCCGACATCTTAAACTCAGCTTACAGCTTTCGAGATCACAGAGGCTGTCCATAGTGTATTTATTTAGAAGTCATTTGCATCCAGACCCAGCCTTCTCGCATGATCTCCGAAAAGGCAGTGCCCGGTAATTATCCTTACAATTCTACCTAAATCACGCTTCCTCAGCGTGATTAAGATCTTGTAGCGGTTCAAGTTCAGCTCAGGCCATACTTGTTTCGCTACCCTGCCAGTGGAACAAGCGATCCACCTAGGATTTGCCAAGGCAATTGCTTCACTATGGCTTGCCGCTTTCAGCACAGACATAGGCCTTGCTACGCATTCTCTTTCTGGTTCCAGTTGGAAAGTCGTACCGTACCTTGCTAACTCGTCTGCACTGCAATTTCATTGATTACTACATTCCAAAGAACGGGAGAGAGGACACCTTCCTGGAGTGTTCTCCGAATGACCCGTCTTCTCTCGGAAATTTCCCCCACCCTCGCTATGACCATTCTGCTTCCTAGCAAGTGATCAATCAGCTTGGTTACTAGGTCTTCGATCTCAGAAGGTATCCTTTCATAATTGCCTCCACCTTCACGTTGTTGAACGCGCCCTCAATATCGAAAAACACCACCAACGAGAATTCCTAAAAATCCAGAGACTTCTCAATTCCCAGAACCTAGGTGTGTAGTACCGTATCCACGGATTGACCCTTTTGGTATGCATGCTGAGATTGTGCCCAGTTTCTGGGTACAATTGTCGATCGAATATAGACGTCCAGCAGCCTTTCCTTCATTTTCAGCAGAATACATGGCAGAGATATTGGTCTTAAGTCCTTAGGGTTGCTTTGCGAGATTATAACCGCCTTCGGGATGAACACCACTTTAGCCTCCCTCCATTTAAACGGGATGTACCCCAGCTTCAGACACCCTTTGAAGATTAATTCCAGCCACTGAAGTAATACTTCCGAGTTCTTCTGAATTTCTGCTGGTACAATCCCATCCGGACCAGCTGACTTAAAAGGCTTAAACTCTTTAATAGCCCATTTCATCTTCCGTGTATTCAGAATATCTTCTGTGCGTAACAGTTGGACCCCGCAGTCATTCCTAGACCCACAGTCATCCAAAGGCCTCGCAGTTAACACTTCCTTACTTCCAAGGAATTGAGTTTCCATCAAAAGATCAAGAGTCTCTTCACTCGACACCATCCATTCACCATTCGGTTTTATCAGATAGCCTGGAACAGCTGGACTAGTGGAAAGAATCTTTCTTACGCGCGAGGTTTCTGAGATCCCTTGCATTTTATCACACAAGCGCCTCCACGACTTCCATTACGCCTTCCTTGTTTCCCTTTTGTAAACTCTGAGGCATTCTTTATAGAAGTTCCAGCCCTGAAGTTCTCTATAGATCTTTTCGCTCTATTGAAAGCAGACCCGCAACGTTTTCGGTATTCAGCGAGTGCCGAGGTCCATCAAACAGGTTTTCGCTTTCCCCTCAGCTTTGTTAGAGATATTGCAAGCCCTAGTAAAAGTATCCACCATTGAGTCCAGTTCACTACCTGTGTCGGGGAGCCCTGGAACTTTAGATAGAATTATACCCTCAAATACCCCCCTATATACACGTCATACTGTCCTCCTGGTATTTCTAAGCTTAAACGTTAAGCTATTTTACGCTTGTGGGACGGACCACTAGTCGTGCTTCCTCTTCCAAGCTTTCTTCCCTATTTCGGGATGTGCAGTACTCGTTTTTAGTACGACTCCGTCTTTTCTGAACATTTTGAGTATAATAGAACCGAAGCCGCAGTTTATATCCCGTTTGGTTTTTGACGGGGGAGCCAGGGATTCCTTGTTGATCACTATGATTGATGATCCGAAACTACCCTTAGGCTCCTTCTGCTTCACAATCTTTCCTGTCGGAAGATCCGGATTACAAATCTGGATAATCCTCATAGATTTATCCAAGTTTGCCGGCTTCGTTTGAATCCAGACGATTGCCATAGGTCTGCTCAGTATTTCCTCCTTTATAACTGCTCTAAGCTTGGCTCCTTCCAGTATAAGAAAACCGATCGCTGGTCTGAGCATGGGTCAGCTTCGGCCGTCGCTGATGCCATCCGGTGTCCCTACAAATTGGCGGTAGTCCCGGAGATTGTCCCTACAAAAGAAAACTAGTTTAAGTGCCTTACACACTAACCTTCATTTTTTCCCGGTGATGCTACCATCTTCATGGCACTCGTCCACTACGGCTAGCAGCACCTCCCCTTCCTTCACAACGTCGCTGAAGAGCTTAAGCCCATTTTGTGACTGTTGTCCTACCTGAAGCTTAGCCCATTTCTTCATGCTTCTGTCTTTTAAACCCAAGATCCTCCTTTTTTTATTTGTGCAAGAACCTAACCGAATGTCTCTATTACCCAATCCATTGCTCCTGCGGGACTGCTTCCTCGTCTTCCTTAATATTGTGGAAGCGCTGGCCAGTTCTTTGTTATTTTTAATTCCATATCTGGTTCCCACAAGTAACGGAGAAATGATGGTCCAGGTATCCATCCGCCAGGTATCCAGAGGGCTCTGTTCAGGACTGAGCAATTACTTTTAGATACGTTCCCAGCCTGGCTGATCATCGGCACGGTTCGCATAACATCTTGGTCCAACCCATCCGCCACTATTTAGCGTGACCCGCCCAACACCTTGTTACGAATGTGTTGTCTTAACAAGACATTTTTTTGTAAATTTGTTTCTATTCTCCACGGTTTCTTGCGTCCGGGTTTTTTGTTGTCTAAACGTGGTTTCTTGCGTCCGGGTTTTCGCTGTGTGAACGTGGTGTCTTGGTGGATGGATTCTTGTGTGTTTTCTTCTGTTATGTTGGCAACGGAACGAAGATGGGAGAGAAAGAGAGAGCAATGCGCATCGAGTGTGTGCAAAGTAAAACGTTTTGAGAAAAATGTTTTTTTCTTGTATGTCTCTCTTTTGTACCAACGAAAATTTGGTATAAAGGAGAGACAGAGAAGAGAGATGCATTTTCTTCTAAAACGTTTTATGAGCTGTGCGACGCTCGAATTTTATTTTGATTATGACATTCGAGCAGTGATTTTCATACAGTGTGTTTGTATGATTTTTTTTTTGATTCAAGTTTTTTGATTTTTTTTGTGAGAAAAAAAAGTCTAGTTTTGGATGTTATAGTGTTGAGTTTTTGGATTAGTATAAAGTAGAGTCGAGTCTTAAAACGGAAAAAAAATTACAGTCGAGTTTTTTGAGTTGTGTGCTTTTGCAACAAAATTATTGTTGGCATTATATTTAGTTTTGTAATAATTTTATTGGTTAATAGTAAATAAAAGTTTTATAATTAACGTGAAATTTTCGATTTACTCATTGTACCTACCGCAACCTGGTTTTTTTAAGAGTGGCCTAGTTTTAATAGTCATACTGTGAGTACCACATTTATCAAACGGGTTCGGCATTTAATTAAAGTGAGTCCCGCATTAATTCATCGGGAACCGATTTACGATTTATCAACGAGTATCGATTGAAAACCAATTGAATGATGGCGGCCGAGTTGTAATTTTCTACGGGTTACGTATTATTAACGGGTCCGGGTGTGGCGTCATCTGTAGCAAGACGTCTACAAGGCGCGAGGAAAGGCGAGGTTAAATATTTTTCCGGGTGGCCCGTTAGAGCCACATTTTTTTTTGGGTTTGTGCGAGCCAACGCCCAACCTATTTCGGCGAGAAATTTTTTTTGGTGGTATCGGTGGTCTGCCGCAACGGTATCGGTGGTCTGCCGCAACGGTAATCGGTGGTCTGCCGCAACGATCGGGTGGCCAACCGGTTACCCGACTTTGTTAATTTTTGGTATCGGGGAGAGGCCCCGCAACGATACGGGTGGCCAACCGGCCATTTGTATTTATTTGGTAACGGGGAAAGGCCCCGCAACGAACGGTAGCCAACCGGCTATTGTTTTGGTTTTTGGTTTTGGTATCGGTGGTCTGCCGCAACATTTTGAGTCCCAACCGGGCAAAATATTTGAGGATCGGCGAGGCAACGCCCAAGTTATTTTTTTTGCGGCCAGTCGAGGCAAAATAATTAACGGCACCAAAGCCGCAACGGTCCGGGGCGGCGACCCTGAGGCATGACGGCCGCGCAAGGCCGCAACAGTTTTAGAATTAATTAAGGTACCATTTTTTTTATTTTATTTTTTTTCCATTTTTTGATTTCATTTTTTTTATATTTTTTTCATTATATTAAATTTAAAAAAATTTTGTAATCGAGCGCCGCACAGCGGGTGCGCGCTCGGTACGTATTGTTCTCTCTCTCTCGCTTCTCTCTCGATCCCTCCCTTGCTTGTTTTCCTCGTGGGAAGTTGTGTTTTCTTTTGTTTTCTTTTTTTAACATAAATTAAATAAAATGAATTTCTAAGTTCTCGGTCGGTATGATGGGAGCGGAGACTCCCTCTGTGTCGGTTTAGTGTCTGCGGTCCCTTGGTGCCCGCATCCGATTTCGTAACCGGGGCTTTGCCCTGTTTGAATTCGAATGGATGCGCGCACCAAGGCACCTCTACCGGTTTATAATTTTGTTGTGTTCGTTCCTCAGGTTCCGGCCGACGAATTTCGGCGGAACTCGGTTTTATTATTATTTGCGTTCCCCTAATTTTCTGTTATCACGGTGTAAGCCAGGAGCCCTGTATGCCTCAAACCCCACGACCTTAGCACTTCTCCCTGAGAACGTAGCCGGCAAAATATCACCGTGGAGGCCTCTGCAGGTGCTTAGTGAAATCTGCAGGTTGGCAGTAGCCAGCCTGTAACAGTGGCGCACAAGCAATGTCGCGAATTTTGATATTTATATTTTTTTATGATTTGTAGCTGCACTCCCTTTGGCGTGCGCGTCCAGTGTCGAAACCGGTGTTTTACACTGTTTGAATTCGCATGGATGCGCACACCAAAGCCAGTCTCCCGGTTGACATTCCCTATCTACGATCGCAACCAGCACGGGCTGTTTGATTGCGCGTAGATGGGGGGTGTCATCCCCTATTCTTTGGACATCCGACTTCCGAGCTCTTTCCCATTTCCACTATGTTGTGTCTGTTTGTGGTGGAGCTCGGATGTCATTTGTCTGGAGTTTAGTTTAGCTTCATTTCTTCTCTTCCCCGCAAGTTCTTGACCGAAATTTGAGGAACAGAACACTTTATTATTATATTATTATTATTTTTTTTATTATTTTATTATTTTAGCCGATATGGTGTGGGGTGTCCCTCTCTCATCATACCACCGTATTGTCGTATTTGATTAAAAAAAGAAAAAAAAAATTTTTGATATTATATTTGATTTTTTTTTGATATTTTTGATTGTTTTGGTTTAGCTTGGGTTGTATTGGAACCCACGGGTACAGTTAGTACTTCATTTTATATTTTTTTTGCATTTTGATTATTTCTTGGTTTTCGTATCGTTTCAAATTTTAACGAGCCCCTCCAAATTAGGTTCTCATCGAAAAGCGCCACTTTGGGGGGTATCTCGTCTTCCGTCGTTAATGCAATCGTGGGAATACGGGACCCACAAACCACCACAAGGTAACCATTCCTTTCTGTTATTATTATTATTCTAGCCTTATTTTCTTTGCAATCTTGTCTTGTTACTGAGTTGTATTATTCACTATCGGCGTACTATTGGGTGTGTTGGTAGTTTGATTTTCGCGTTATTATTATTATTATTATTATTTTTCTTTTTGGATATTTAAAATGCTTTGTAACGAGCCCCTCCAAAGGAAGGTTACGATAACGTGCCGCTTTCGAGGGTTTCTCGACAAATATCCTGTCGTTAAATTTGGGGATTACGGGCCTCAGGTTTCTAGTGGATCGCGGCTTCATCCCTAGTACCAAATTTCTTATATTATTATTTCATTTATATTTCATATTTATATTTATTTTATTTTCTATATTTTTTTGTTATTGTGTTTGTGGAATTATTCCGAACTATTTTATTTGAAACTTTCTGTTTCATTTAAAAGTAATTGAATTATTTTTTTTGTATATTATTGATAAACTTAATAAAGATTGCATTTTTGAGTTTAATTTTTTTCGCCAAATTAAATCGAGCGAGTTTAACCATATATCCTTTCATCATCCAAAATGGACCTAACAATACTAGAGCAAGACGATTGGGAGCAAGATTTTATCAATGGACCATTTTTATCTGAAAGCGGACTAAATTACACAGGATCCCCATCGGACATCTCCATCGACATGTTCCTGTTTCAGGTAGACACCATCGCTTCGTCCCGTGGTTTATCCAATCAAACCTTATTATTTGAGTTACACACCATCTTGAAAGAGATTGCAGTGGTATTGGACATTCCGCAAACATAATCCGAAGGCGTCATGGTCAGAGTTGCGAGACGGCATGAGCGAACGATTTAAGGACCGCCGAACCAATTACGAAATCAGACGAATGGTCGAGTCGCGCAAACAACAACCCGACGAAAGTTTCACGGATTTCTACGATCAAGTGTGGAGTTTAACGCTACAATGTCGTACACCGTATTCGGACGTAGAGCTCATCGAAATTTTACAAGCGAACATGAAGCCAGAACTCCAGTACCATCTTACCGATCGTCAGTTTAGCAGCATTAACGAGCTGATTAAAAGCTGTTCTGCTTGGGAGGAGTCTTTCAGGCGGATCAAAGCTACGGCGGACCCTGCAATCCATCCACGACGCGTGATCAATGAGTCATCAGGCAGTCCGTATGATGATGCTGGAGCGTATGACTCGTATGAGAATTACCCCTTTACTGATGTGATAACTCAGTATCCGCAATTCACACGGGGAGCAGGTTTCCATCGGCAGCGGCGAGACGTCCTGGAGGACAGATTCCAGCAGACAACTCGAGATCAGTTTCGAAATCACAGTCGAACTACGGTAAAAATGTCGTCACCACAACTGCCACTCAGACGAAGCCTACAGAGAATAAATCCACAATCGCAACCCAGACTGATGTTACAACGGACAAATCCACTCAAACCGATTCTGGAGGATACAGCGAGCAATACGGACGCGGAAATCCGCTCCTATTCGAATCCGACGAAGAAGTAAGCTCGTCTGCCAGTAATGATTCCTTTCCCGATCCTTCTTCCCCATCCAATCCTTCTTCCCTTCCTGTCGCTCTAAAATTTTTCTATAATGCCCCATCATTGGCAAAGTTGGATCGTTTAAAGCGTTCCAAGAAATATTGGAACCGTCGCGACGCAATGAGAAATGATGTGATTTCCTCCGTTCTATTCTCCGAGGGTAGTGACACTCGGCCTTACGCCCAGATCTCTATAAATAAGATTCTTTTTAAGGGTCTTCTCGACAGCGGGGCGAGTGTCAGTGTTCTCGGGAGTGGATCGGAGAAACTTATGTCAAATCCATTTGTTGAATTCCATAACTTTCCTTCCACTATAACTACCGCGAGTGGCCAAGTCCAACGAGTCTTTGGTTATATAAGAGCTAACGTCGAATTTAACGGAGTTACTAAATTTATGAATTTTCACGTTGTCCCTTCTTTGGAACAACCGCTTTATTTGGGTATCGATTTTTGGAATCGTTTTGGAATTTCCCCAAAAATCTCCGCGTTAAATAATTCGGACGAATTAGGTGAAACTACCAACACACCCAAATTCCATATTTTAACATCTGATGATCGTCGTAAATTGGATCTCATTCGCGAATATTTTCCGAGCAGCGATATTTTAGGTTTGGGCCGCACATCCCTCATCACTCATATGATCGATGTCGGTTCCGCAAAACCAGTCAAACAACGTTTTTATTCCGTGTCCCCAGCTATCCAGAAACTCATGTATGCTGAGTTGGATAGGATGTTGTCTTTGGGGGTTATCGAGGAGTCACAAAGTTCCTGGTGTTCACCGGTCACGTTGGTGCGTAAGGCCAATGGGAAAGTTCGTCTGTGCTTGGATGCTAGAGAACTGAACAAGGCAACCGTCAAGGATGCGTATCCGCTGCCCATAATCAACGGATTGTTGGGTCGTTTGGGACACACCCGATTCATTTCGGCGATTGATTTGAAGGATGCCTTTTGGCAGATCCCACTCGACCCAGCATCCCGCGATAAAACGGCGTTTACGGTTCCTGGACGGCCCTTGTATCAGTTCAAGGTGATTCCGTTTGGCTTATGCAACGCCCCACAGACGCTTTGTCGCTTAATGCACCGCGTGATCCCGTACCAACTGCACGATAAGGTCTTTGTGTACCTCGATGACCTTCTGGTCACATCCTCCACTCTGGCTGAACATTTCGATTTGCTACAACAGGTTGCTGGATATCTGAAGGACGCTGGTTTAACAATCAATTTGACCAAAAGTAAGTTTGTGTTGAAAGAAGTAGACTATTTAGGTTATATTGTGGGTGATGGCTGCCTCCGTACAAACCCAGATAAATGTAAAGCTATTCTGGAGTACCCTATTCCGAAAACGACGAAACAGATTAGACGTTTTCTGGGAATGTGCGGATGGTACCGTTTCATTCCAAATTTCGCCTCCTTAGCTTCTTCTCTCACCGATCTTACTGGTAAAAACACTAAAGTATGTTGGTCGGCAGCTGCTGATTCTTCCTTTAACGCTCTCAAAATCGCCTTGTCAACTGCCCCAGTTTTAACGCATCCTGATTATACAAAACCCTTTTTTATTCAGTGTGATGCCAGTGCCGTTGGGGTCGGTAGTGTCTTATTTCAGGTGGACGCCGAGGGGGTGGAGCGGCCCATTGAGTTTTATTCCCACAAGCTCAATGCGGCGCAGCGAAACTACTCGGTGACCGAGCTGGAATGCTAATTCCGTCCCTACGTGGAAGGTTATCCATTCGTCATTTATACCGACCATTCCAGTTTGCGCTGGTTAATGAGTCAAAAAGACCTCTCCGGACGTTTGGCGAGATGGAGTCTTAAACTCCAAGCGCTGGATTTTCAGATTGGATACCGAAAAGGTTTAGTTAACGTTGTACCTGATGCGTTGTCTCGAGCTTTTCCGGATGAATCCGCTCCTTGTGAGGATGATTCCGAAAGTAAGAGCACGCCTGATCCTGGTGTTCAATTTGGAGATCCAGCCTTGTCGAGTAAAAACATCGACCCTTCCGTGAATGCGTTAATACCTTCTTCAGTCCCCATTCTGCACGTTGATCAAAATTCGGTTGCGTTCCAAGATCCAGATTACGTCGATCAGATCGCGAAAGTTCGTTCATTAAAAGATTGTTCGCACAACTATAAGATCCAGGATGATAAATTGTTGATATCCCCTTCGTTCGGTTTTAAATATACGGATACCGACCTTTCGAATTGGAAACTTGTTATTCCTAATTCCTTAACTTCAACGCTTATCGAACAGGCTCACGTACCTCCCACTTCAGCACATTTAGGCGGCAGCAAAACTCTCGAACGCCTTCAGCGTCAATTTTACTGGCCTCATATGGCAAAACAAGTTAAACAGTACGTTGCTAGCTGCACTAAATGTAAAATGAACAAAGCTGTGTGTTACTCCACACAACCAGCCATGGGAGCTCAGGTCACGTCAACTCGCCCGTTCCAAAAATTGTATGTTGACTTTTTGGGTCCTTATCCACGTTCAAAACTCGGCAATACCTGCATCGTTATCATCTTGGATCATTACTCAAAATTTGTAGTTGTAAAGCCTTTGCGTGAAGCTTCCGCATCTTTGCTATGTCGATTTTTGGAAAACGATGTATTTCTGTTGTTCTCGGTCCCCGAAATAATCACCTCTGACAATGGGAAGCAATTTACCTCGAACTTATTTAAAGATTTGTTGTCTAAATACGGTGTAACGCATATTCGTACGCCGGTGTATTCGCCCCCAAGCAACGCATCCGAGCGTGTTAATCGAACCCTAATTGCCAGCATTCGATCTTATTTGAGCGATCACGACCATAATTTGTGGGACAAAAACTTACAAGAAATTGCGGCTGCTTTACGTAATGCCATTCATGATACCTTACATTATTCCCCTCATTGTGTCGTGTTCGGTCAACATATGTCGATGCACGGTTCGGACTATGCGTTAAGAAGATTACTCGATGAAAATGATCCCAGCGAAGTCCAGGTGTGGGCTAAGCCAGATCGAGTAAACTTTTTAAAGGATCGTATAACGCATTATTTACGTGTGGCACACGAAAAGGGGGCCCAACATTACAACTTACGTAGTAATAAGCGTTCTTTTCGAATTGGACAACCCGTGTTTATACGATCGTTTGCTTTGAGCGATGCGTCGAATAAATTCTCCGCCAAATTGGCAAGCAAATTCAAACCCGCCATAATTACCAGCAAAGTCGGGCGAGTAGCGTACACCGTCGAAGATTTGAATGGCAAAAACTTAGGTACTTACCATATTAAAGACATTCGTGTCTAATCATCTCGTTCACATTGTTTGTTTTAGGCCCGGCTTATGAGACATCTCAGGGTGTGGGACGTTCCCACGTTTGTTACGACTGTGTTGTCTTAACAAGACATTTTTTTGTAAATTTGTTTCTATTCTCCACGGTTTCTTGCGTCCGGGTTTTTTGTTGTCTAAACGTGGTTTCTTGCGTCCGGGTTTTCGCTGTGTGAACGTGGTGTCTTGGTGGATGGATTCTTGTGTGTTTTCTTCTGTTATGTTGGCAACGGAACGAAGATGGGAGAGAAAGAGAGAGCAATGCGCATCGAGTGTGTGCAAAGTAAAACGTTTTGAGAAAAATGTTTTTTTCTTGTATGTCTCTCTTTTGTACCAACGAAAATTTGGTATAAAGGAGAGACAGAGAAGAGAGATGCATTTTCTTCTAAAACGTTTTATGAGCTGTGCGACGCTCGAATTTTATTTTGATTATGACATTCGAGCAGTGATTTTCATACAGTGTGTTTGTATGATTTTTTTTTTGATTCAAGTTTTTTGATTTTTTTTGTGAGAAAAAAAAGTCTAGTTTTGGATGTTATAGTGTTGAGTTTTTGGATTAGTATAAAGTAGAGTCGAGTCTTAAAACGGAAAAAAAATTACAGTCGAGTTTTTTGAGTTGTGTGCTTTTGCAACAAAATTATTGTTGGCATTATATTTAGTTTTGTAATAATTTTATTGGTTAATAGTAAATAAAAGTTTTATAATTAACGTGAAATTTTCGATTTACTCATTGTACCTACCGCAACCTGGTTTTTTTAAGAGTGGCCTAGTTTTAATAGTCATACTGTGAGTACCACATTTATCAAACGGGTTCGGCATTTAATTAAAGTGAGTCCCGCATTAATTCATCGGGAACCGATTTACGATTTATCAACGAGTATCGATTGAAAACCAATTGAATGATGGCGGCCGAGTTGTAATTTTCTACGGGTTACGTATTATTAACGGGTCCGGGTGTGGCGTCATCTGTAGCAAGACGTCTACAAGGCGCGAGGAAAGGCGAGGTTAAATATTTTTCCGGGTGGCCCGTTAGAGCCACATTTTTTTTTGGGTTTGTGCGAGCCAACGCCCAACCTATTTCGGCGAGAAATTTTTTTTGGTGGTATCGGTGGTCTGCCGCAACGGTATCGGTGGTCTGCCGCAACGGTAATCGGTGGTCTGCCGCAACGATCGGGTGGCCAACCGGTTACCCGACTTTGTTAATTTTTGGTATCGGGGAGAGGCCCCGCAACGATACGGGTGGCCAACCGGCCATTTGTATTTATTTGGTAACGGGGAAAGGCCCCGCAACGAACGGTAGCCAACCGGCTATTGTTTTGGTTTTTGGTTTTGGTATCGGTGGTCTGCCGCAACATTTTGAGTCCCAACCGGGCAAAATATTTGAGGATCGGCGAGGCAACGCCCAAGTTATTTTTTTTGCGGCCAGTCGAGGCAAAATAATTAACGGCACCAAAGCCGCAACGGTCCGGGGCGGCGACCCTGAGGCATGACGGCCGCGCAAGGCCGCAACAGTTTTAGAATTAATTAAGGTACCATTTTTTTATTTTATTTTTTTCCATTTTTTGATTTCATTTTTTTTATATTTTATTCATTATATTAAATTTAAAAAAAATTTGTAATCGAGCGCCGCACAGCGGGTGCGCGCTCGGTACGTATTGTTCTCTCTCTCTCGCTTCTCTCTCGATCCCTCCCTTGCTTGTTTTCCTCGTGGGAAGTTGTGTTTTCTTTTGTTTTCTTTTTTTAACATAAATTAAATAAAATGAATTTCTAAGTTCTCGGTCGGTATGATGGGAGCGGAGACTCCCTCTGTGTCGGTTTAGTGTCTGCGGTCCCTTGGTGCCCGCATCCGATTTCGTAACCGGGGCTTTGCCCTGTTTGAATTCGAATGGATGCGCGCACCAAGGCACCTCTACCGGTTTATAATTTTGTTGTGTTCGTTCCTCAGGTTCCGGCCGACGAATTTCGGCGTAACTCGGTTTTATTATTATTTGCGTTCCCCTAATTTTCTGTTATCACGGTGTAAGCCAGGAGCCCTGTATGCCTCAAACCCCACGACCTTAGCACTTCTCCCTGAGAACGTAGCCGGCAAAATATCACCGTGGAGGCCTCTGCAGGTGCTTAGTGAAATCTGCAGGTTGGCAGTAGCCAGCCTGTAACAACCTAGGTTACTTGTTTCACCCATTCTTGTTACCAAGATTGAGAACCCGGAGGCGGTAGCGATTTGTGAGACAAAGGTTTCTGGGTCAAGTGCATTCACATTTCAAACGTTATTATTGAGTGCACAATTTAGAAAATTTTATAATAATATTTTGAATTAATAGTTACGAATAGCGTTTTATAAAATTTTTAAATATATAATTAAAATATTTTTCTTGTTGTTTGTTTACATTTTTTTTATCATTCTGACAGTTTAAACACAAAAAAATTAAAACAATCTTTTTAATTTTAGTGCTGCCTATAATAGCTAAAGAAAGAACTAACGACATAAATTGACGTCATATAGCAAATTTTTTAAAGCAATGTGGCCTGTAGTATTCAAGTGCACCGATAATAAACAATTTGTCTTTATATTAGTATTTTTCTTTTGTTCGTATTTGTGTCATTTTTGTGATGAACAGTACAAAAATAACGCGATTCGGGCGAATCGGTTTAGTTGGCATGGTGCTTTTTTCCTTTTCTCAACACATTACGTCTGCTCTCAAGCTGTGGAGTGGCATTATTTAACATGCTAATATATTTTATCACCCCTATTCTCACAGTCGCATCACTTCAAGTATAAATTGCAATTGTATACATGAGTACATATTTAAAATGAAAATTTGTTTAAAATTGTTTTTATGTTTTAGAGAATAGCAATTTATAACGTCCCTTAAGCTATCAGAACCCATACAGCAGAACATTACAAGATAGTATCGATAATTATAGCCTAATTATAGGCTAATTGAATGCTGCATTAAAAAATGTTGGGCTACATCCCTTCCAACTAAAACGCGGGTTCTGCTAGCTGTAGAAAAAGTTAGCAGAACCCATATCAAAAAATGATTTAAAAACAATTGGAAAATTAAAGGTTAATTTTAAGCTAATTAAATGCCCTATTTAATTTTTTTTATTCTGCTCGATCTAGAAAATGCAAAAGGCTTTATCATTTCAAAGCTAGCAAAACCCAAATCGAAAATCGGACCAAAACCGAAATTAGAACGCAAAACAAGATCAATTGACAAATAAATAATTTTAGGCTCACTATGGGCTAATCAAATGCTCCATTAAAAAATGTTGGGCTCCACCCGTTTTTGACCAGACTTCAGGTCATTCAATCTAAAGCCAGCAGTTAAAGTTGCCATGCGCGTTTATGTTTAAAAATCATTATATTTATAAATAATGATTTAACCTACGAGTATGGCATCATAAATGGTAAGTTTTTTTACATTTATAATTTTAAAATAATTTGAGAAAATTGGAAACGAATCTGGAAGTATTCGTATTTTAAAAGTTAAGATTATTAAGTTGATTATGTCTTTCAGAAACAATAGTTTTAATTTATATGAATGGTTGTAAGTACTACAGGCTTCATTTCATCAAATAAGCGCTCAAATTTTTTATGTGGTTCATTTTCAACTTAATCTTCATGAGTCACCATAAATTATGATCGGATTGGAATTAGGTGACTAAGATGGCCAATCCAATGTTATGATGCCCTTTTTGGGTTTAAATTCCAAACAGAGTATGCTATGGTATTTGGATCGTTGTCTTCTTGCAAGAACCAGTTAGAGTTCCCCGCTCCAAACAATTTATAGACAGATGGTAACAAACCTCGTGAATAAATTTTATTCATGAAAAGTGCGTTTAGGTTCGTGTGGAAATGATTAATTTAGCAAAACATTGATTGGTAAAGCATCCCCATACATGGAGGGCCGGTGCTTCACAGTTCGGACAATCCTTTTTTTTGCTTTTTGGTCAAACACGCATTTTAACATTAAAACCCCAAAAGGATGACTCGTCGGTAAACAAAATATTCGCAAAATCTTTGTTTTTATCTTCATTCGCACACTGTAGTGGTGGTTTGGATTTTTCCCCTAGCAAATTGTCAACATTTTTATTCATTGAATAATGTGTAATCCTCTTCTGTGTAACACAGCGCTGTCCACCACTGGTTTACAACATTCAGCAAATACAGTGCTCGAAGTAGTTACGTAATTAATTGTCGTGCGATACATCTACACGAATGCATATTCGTGTGTTTATATTATAAATAAAAATTTCGGTTTTGGTTTTGGTTTTGGTTATCGATTTGAGGTGGTCAGTAATTGTTTTTGAATAAGGACAGTCAATTTTTTAATTTTGGATCAGTCGAATTCAGTTCAGTTTTGTTTTGCTTATGTATACGGGGATATACCGCTAAATTCGTGTAAAATGTCGCGCTAACGAAAAATTATATGCCCCAGCAAAATTATATAAGCGAACACAAATTATATATTTGATAAGACCGTGTATTATAATTACTATAGTTAATATAAGAGTTCTGTTAACGTAAATAAAATCGTGAGGTTGTACATAATTCCAAACTGTGACTTACATACTATTCGTAAATTGGAAAAAATGTGGTCGCAAGGACATTGATGAAATTACGCGACAATTATCAGTGTGTGCCTCATGTGAAAAATTTTGTAAATTACGAACGGTTAACAACAAAATTATAAATGATAATTATAATAAACTCTAATTAATTATTGCGCAGTGGATTGATTAAAATTACTGTGAGACCGAAATTGAAAATATACGAACTGCAATCTTTCACTTCTGGTGAACAGTATTTTGTGTACAGGAATACGCTCAAACGATATTCTAATGAGTGAAAATATACGTTATATAAATATTGTAAAATCTGAGCATTAATTCAACCGATTCCTAAGATTAGTGTTAATCTCGATTGGGTGAAAATAACCTAAAACTAAAATCATAATATAATAAAAATTATTAAAAAACTATATCATATAAATCTATACATAAAACTAAAATTAAAATAGACGGTCCAGTTAATAAATAATATCCCGATTATAATAAAAAAGAATATTTTAATAAATCGAAAATCAGTAATAAAACCGACATAATAATTGTTTGAAAATAATGAAATTAATGTGAATAACGTCAGTATTATCGTCACCATCAGTTTTAACTTCGACACTATAAAATTGACGATATTCATCCCAAGGAGACAGTAATCAACAATAGCAACACCTTCATCAACATTTCGTACGGATTATTTTCTGCGAAACCAAGTAACAAATTTTTTTTATTTAAATCATAAAATCATTTTTCTTATATACGAGTATGTAATTAAATTTTTTTTTTGTGAATAAATTTTTTTTAGGCTTAGTTAATTATTAAGTAGATTAGGACTAGTTTAAGTTTAGCTAGTATAGGTAGCACTAGAATAGAGTGTTCGTCAAATAATTCATTTTGGTGCCTATAATTTTATTACTATATGATTATTCCCTTTAAATTACTTTTGAATTATAATTTCACTATCGATTTTTTTTTAATTGATTAAATAAAGTATCATTATGTTAATGTTTGGAATTAATGAAAAATTATTAATAATCATTAACATGAGATTTTAAAGCAATTATCGTGAGATCAGGTAGGTAATACAATGGCGGGTCAACTTTTCTACAGTTGTTCTTTCTACTATACTTACCGTAATCAATCTAGTTTTTTTTTTAAGCTTTACTTTTGTTGATAATTCCCGTTTTCTAAATTAATATTCTGTCGTGATGATCCCTCCCAATGAATCAGTATTCTATTTTCTGAACACGAAACGACGTTCTGAGAGATCCTTCCCCGAGGAAGAATCCATAGGAGGTTTCGTTACATCTGTACAAACGTTTTCGACTTTTTTTTATATATATTTTGCTGCACTTGTAACCGACATTTTTGGTCCTTTCGGATGTGCACTTAAAAACACCGCTTCAAATAGTTTTTTATAGATCGCACTCATTTCTTTCATATATGTTATCTGCAGTTGCAACCGTTGCTGTTAAACTAATGTTTGTTTTAAAGCGTACAAGAGAAATCAATAGAAAACCGATATAACGCTCTTGTTGAACATACTGTAAGTATAAATTAAAAAATCTCAACATCTCTCTTGGGGAACCTGTCTACTAGTTGTGATTGTTTCCTATGTTCATGGTTTTTGCAAATATTTTGGCGATATGTCTTAAAATTTCAGAGTTTGTATTTTACTTCACATGAAAAGCCCTTTAACATTCATAATTAATAAAATGTCTATATCAAATCGTCACACCCAACTTAACACATTTTCATATTATGTCTATTTTAAATTTTATTTTTAGCTAAATGTAAATGTGGAAGCACACTTTTCATCCGTATTCAAGACTTTGATAATATGGTTCGTTTTGACGTTTCGATTTAATGTTGCCAGGTGACCCAAATACACCTTATTTACCGTCTTCTAATGTTTTGCATGTCGCCAGACAAGAATATATCGATTCAACTTTAATAAATAAAGATTCAGTAAAGGCCTTGGATGTAATATTTCAGGGATCATTCAGGGAAAGGTATTATTTGGTGTATTTCAAAAATTCCATTTTTTGTCTTATACAATACCAACCACCAAAGACACATCTATAACTTATACGCAAAGTAAAAGTTCTAAGTCTATTCCTAGACGCTACAGGAGATATGGTTAAAACAATTCAACATATAGACGGCAAATTTAGTATTCACGTGTTTCTTTATTTAATGGTAATAAAATGTCGTAATGGACAATTTCATATTGCACAAATGCTGTCCGAATGTCAAAAAGTAAGTGTAATCACGTATTGGTTGAACACGTGGTTATCGAGCGTTGGAAAGTTTCCAAAAGAAACAGTTGCTGACTATTCTCGAGCATTGCTGACAGCAGTAATAAGAGCATTTACAAGAGCTTTAACTGTCGAAGATTATGCCGATGGTTTCTTTAAAGAATTACCAAGATGTTATGTCAGAATTGATGTCGCTCATTTTATAAAAATGTATATAAATTTCATGCGCAGTTATGCAAGACTCGTGAAAAATTGTATGCCGCTGTAATTGGCAAAATAAATATTTCTACGGATTTGTCAGAAGGGCGAGGAATAATTAAATCGATTCTGATAGTTGCACAGTCAGAAACTAGCGGATTCAAATTGGAAGATCCGCAAGTGAAAACTATAACGGAGTACCATAAACAAAAAATTATTCAATTAATTAGTGTAAGAACTATCGAAACATCGATTTTATCAATGGCGAGATAATTAATTAAACAAATGAATACACGCACGTTGAGTGACGAAACTGAAATTGTTGATAATGAGACTAATGATTTCAATTCCTGGACGAAATGGGGAGACGATATTAACAGAGAAGTGGCCGCCCTTGAGGAACAGGGAACTGATCTAAATCCATATTTCTTTGCGCAATTTGCAAAGAAACTTTTAAAAGACATTAGACATTTACCTTTATGGTCATGTATTTATCGAAATCAATTCGGCTAAGGTCACATACCTGCATCGAGTGCACCCGTTGAAGGAGAATTTAATAAAATTAAAAATTTTATAATCAGTGACGGTGAAAAGCGAGGAAAAAAACGAGTAGATAAGTTTGTTCGAAAACATATTGAATACCTAAATGAAAAATTAAAACTAGTTCAAAGCGCATAAAAGTGTACAAAAAATATTATTTCCATGCAGATGGATTTTAATGGGGCATTTGATTAGCTCATATAGTGAGCCTAAAGTTATTTGTTTATCAATAGATCTTGTTTTGAGTTCTAATTTCGGTTTTGGTCCGATTTTTGATTTGGGTTCAGGTGGCCTTAGATTAAATGACCTGATGTCTGGTCAAAAACGGGTGAAGCCCAAAATTTTTTAATGGGTCATTTGATTATCTCATAGTAAGCCTAAAATTATTTAATTATCAAGAGATCTTGATTTGCGTTCTAATTTCGGTTTTGGTCCGATTTTCGATTTGGGTTCTGCTAGCTTTGAAATGATAAATTCTTTTGCATTTTCTAGATCGAGCAGAATAAAAAAATTTAAATAGGGCTAATTAACTGCTATCTTCCGAATTACTTGTATTAAATATTTTTAACCACATTTGACTGCAGTTTCGCAAACTCCTCTAAAATGAGGGAAAGTATAAATTATTTTTGCTAACAAATCCCAAGTGTCTTTTGTTGCTGACCAGTTCAATGAAAAAGTGAATTGTTTTTGTTGTCATGCAAACAAATATTATTATATATGCCTTGCATTGTGCGAATCATAATGGGTTACGCGAAATCAATTCCAATTCTTAAATATGATGGTGGTATTGTTCACGAGCATCTAGTAAATTGCTCATAATTTACGTTATAGGTTGCATACATTTGAAAAAGAAATGCAATGTTGGGTACCTCCATGCAACGTACATTCAATGATTATTTGGAACGATAATAGTATATTTTTCATTATATGCCCAAACAGTTAGTTGTTGAATTCGTCAATCAACTTGCTTTATCCATTAACGAGTCTTTAGTAAACGGAAATTTTCCAGATTGTTTAAAAATAGCAAAGGTGCATCCTATACACAAATCGGGGGATAAAACTCAGCCGGTAAATTATAGACCAATTTCAGTGCTTAATGTATTTTCAAAAATTTTCGAAAAAATAATAGTAAAGAGAATCGAATGTTACTTTACAAAAAATAACATAATCAATAAATATCAATTTGGTTTTGTTGACAAATCAAGTACTATATCAGCAGCATCCACAGTAATCAATGAAATTTTTTTTGACAATGGAAACGAAACAGTATGTATCAATTTTATCGATTGATCTTAAAAAGGCTTTTGATATGGTACCACAAGATATACTAATTAGTAAATTTCTGACACTTAATCCGTCAAATACAGTTGCCTTACTTATAGCTTCTTATTTTGAAAGGCGTGTACAGTATACAATAGTAAATGGATCGGAAAGTCTACCATTGCAAATAATTTCTGGTGTACCGCAAGGCTCTGTTCTTGGGCCATTAGCCTTTAATTTTTTTATAAATGATATATTTAATGTACAATTACGTGGTAGACTTATAATGTATGCAGACGATGCTATTATTATATATCAGGCAAAAACACCGATAGGACTTATTGAAAAAATGAAAAATGATCTTATCAAAATTCAAGATTGGCTATCTGCTAATCGAATGTCGGTAAATAAACTGAAAACAAACTACATGATCTTTCAAAATAAAAATTTTCCAATTGCATTTCCTCGCTATTTTGATATTGGTACTGATAGATATCACCAAGTACAGTCCATTACTTACCTTGGTTTAGTAATTAACGAACATTTAAACTGGCAAAATCATATCACAAAGGTTAAAAAATCAATATGGCCTTATGCGTTTGCATTAAAAAAGAATAGGAAATATTTTAATATCCAAACTGCCTGGATGATATATCATGCATACGTCAATTCGCGGCTTTCATATGAGCTCAATATGGACCACTGCATCTTCATGCGCTTTAAAAGAATTACGTGTATTACAAAATCGAGTTATCAAAACTATAAAATACCTACCGGCTTTGCAACCAACTCGAACAATCTACTCTTCGCAAATTTTGCCTATTGATATAATTGGAAATTTTGACCTTCTAGTGTTCATCCGGAAAATTCAACTAGGTTTAACCAAGTGTACTAGCTTATTTATCACAGTCAAAGACGTTCATTCTTATAACACACGGCAAAATACTGAAATAAATTTCTACATCAATACAGTTGCTACGTCACGGGCTCAAAATAACCCTTTCTATAAAGGTCTCATCTTATTTAATTTTCTGCCTGATAAAATCAAGACAGAGATAAACATAAGAAAATTTAAGTCCGCACTCAAAGAATATCTGTTTAATAAATGGTTAGATTTTCAATAGTGATCTAGATATCTGAACACAATTATAAGTAACCCTCTCTACATAATATGTTTAAGAATATGCGGGAAATCTAAATTTTAAATTTTATAGTTAAATAGTGTGCATATTGTTTGGCATTTAGTATTTAGTTTTTATATACATGTCTATATGATTATGGTTAAGACGTTGAATTGATTTATTTTAATGAAGTTAAATAGAATTAATCCAAAAAGTATAATGCAACAAAGTCTAATGAAATTTGAGATTAATTTTGAATATGTATGTATTTCAAAAAAAATTTTAATTACTAATACTTATATTGTAAAATTTGACTTGTAATTAAACTTATAAAATTGTATAATTAAATATTAAGAAAAAAACATTTTTTTTTTTTTACCTGTTATAGTCTTGTAAGACTTTTTGGGTAATTGTTGTTTACAACAAAGAATAAATAAATAAAATAAAATAAAGAATGAATAATTTGTAATATAGAAGAATTTCGACAGCAGGTTGGTTTGACGGTGTCTTCTTCCATTGCAGCTTTTAGTTTACTGGTTATTTGTTAACCATTTCTGGAAGTAAAATTAAAGTTGTAATTGTCAATTCAATGGTAGCATATTTTACATATGTAACTTCGAATTAAGACACATCAGATAATGGTCAACTTCAATTAATTCCGATTGCATGTGACAGTGACTGGATAAGACGCATAAATCGGATACTTGAACGAAGCGTAGCTCCCAATCTTTGAGTAACACTGTAATCTACGAACTCAGATTGAACAAGGGTTATTTAAATGTTACATTTTGAACGTAAGTTTTGCTAAACCTTTACTAAAGTTGCTATTTTTAAAGTAATAGTTTCCAAAACGACATAAACATTTTTCGTGGTCACTTCAGTGCAGTGAGAATTGTTTCTACATCAAAGTATTAAAGAACGGTGATCTTTAATATCAGGTTTCGGCTTATTTCCACTATTGTTTCTCCCTCTGTATAAAAAAGGAGATCGGTAATTATTTAAAATGTATAATCATATATAAAATATTAATATTGATGACGCTATCGTTAGCACTTCCAACTATTGAACTGCCCTGACAAATAAGAGTTTACGTAATGCACAAATAATTATGAATCAAAATTATTGTGTAAAGCAAATTAATACATCAACAATGTGATCCATTTCCCAGACAAAAATTATATTTTCCTTATGCACAAATATATTTGAATCGGATAGTATTTAATTTTCAAACAAAAATTTAAATTTTCACTTTCAAAGAACGTGCTTTAAGATTTATTTTTAATTTGTGTATTTTATTAAGACATTTAGGCGAAGAAAAAAGCACAATAAGCTCATATTTCATTAAAATGGATAGCGCCTGAATGTTAATTATTTTGTAGTTATATAGATACACAAAACATAAGAACTTCTTTAAGCAACAAAGCAACAAAATATTTTATATACAATCATATTATATTTTATTAAGTTAAGACAAGACGGTTCACGTCTCATCATATACCACATCAACAATGGCATCACCCCGCTATAGCAGCACAAACGCTCCCATTAAATTTTCATCAAGCGCGCATTGTAGAGACCCGGGGAAAACCCAAAAATATTTTCATCAACTCAAATTACAATTAAATGTCTTATTTCATTTATTTTTGTTCCCCAAAATAATAAGCGCCAGCAAATACTCATCGTCTCGTATATACATAACTTAATAATTTACTGTGAAGAACGGTACATTATGTTCGTCTTATACATAACAGAAGTGTAATAACAGTAAATTTAAATTAAAATTAACAAAAAAAAAAAAAAAACTTTTATATAATAGAAAAATAAAGATAACCTCGAATATGACTTTGCTTTCGGTGGGAAAGACACAGACAATTTAAAATTGTGGGCTTGAGTCGAAATTGCGGTGATATACGTTTAACCCAACAAAACAGTGTAAAGCGTGTAACAACGGCCGTTAACTATTCTAGTCGAGTCGAGATATCAATCGTTTTGAATTGAAAAGGTTCATTTTCTGTCCTTTCGCCGTGCCAACGACATACCGTACTCCAATCTTGAGAATTGACATTTTAAAGCAACGTGTATGACATCTCGAAGAATATTTTAAAATTAGAGAAAAAGACAATCAAATACAGGTGGCTGCATGATACGACGGGAAATCGATTGTAGATTTTTTTATTGTCGATTTGGAGACTTACAAAGAAACAGCAAACGTTTCAGATGATATCGCTCCTCGAGGTTTTCGCATTTACGGGAATAAAAAAAATCAAGTATATAGTACATTCCTACGGCGAAGTGAAAAAAGTATTGTTAAAAAGGTAACAGTTTTTGTAGACCAGCATACAAAATACAAGGTATTTCAGGAAATTTTCAACCTGAAACAAGGCAGTTATGAGCGAACTGACCTTTTTGTTGCAAAACTATGAGAATTGTTTGCAAAACTTAATATAGTGGAGAAAACACAATTTGATGTGATTTACGGTCATTTGTCGCGAAAAAGTCGAGCACGAGTTAAACGGACCGACTTTGAAACATATAACCAATTATTACAACTGGCCCGAGTTGAAAAACTATTTTGGCGAAGTGAAGGTGGCGAATACAAGCGAAGGTCAAGTTTAGCACGAACGAGGAAAGACTGAGCCAGAGCCATTGCGTAAAGATCGGTGTAATTATGGTAAAACTGTGGTCACACCAAAGTTTATTGTTTTAGACTGAATAAGGTAAACCGTCCTCACCCGAAATAAAGTGCTAAGGATGTGGTACACCAGGAGTAGTAAGGACAAATTGTCTAAAGTGTAAATGAAGGTCAACTGCCTCATTAAGTGCAATAAATTTCGATAGTTTAGACACTTGTGCAATTGATTTGATATTCCGCGACTGATCTACTATATTTTAAACATAGCCTGTTAGGCAACAATGTTAAGTTGAGTTAAGCTGGTGGATGGGTAATATAATTGAGAGAAACGTGTTTCATGTACTCTTACTTTCCCCGATACAAACTACAATTCAAGGGATTAATTTTTTCATGGATGGTGGAATTGTTATCGATTCCAGACAGACCTATTCTGGTTTAACGATGATCCCAAAAACAATCATTTTCTCAAATTTGAAACGTTTCAGCAACCGGTTTTGCTACATTTTGCAAAAATCACAGCTATGGAATGCTATGCGTTACCTATAGAATCGATGATCTTTTAGTAGCATTGTAAGGTAAGCTATGAAGACCGGGCTAAGACCGCGTTTATTACGCCATTAGGTTTATATCCAAACTCGTTATTTCAACGACTCGACCGATTTCGAGGTGGTCTTCCTAATGTTACAATCCTACGATTTTGGACATAAGTCCACCGGTGAGCGACCTTTTTACGATGCCGCTCGACCACTAATTTGACAAAAGTGTACCGTAAACATGCAGTGAAGCTGAAAATTCTGCTTTTGAAAATGTATTGCGTTTAATGGATCCCAAGCATTGTTTACAATGACTGTACAATGACACGGTGATTGAGATAATGAAAGGCCAATCGACTGTATGGTACTATGGGCATTGAAGAAATTCCGAGGCTACATAAAGGGTGCTGAAATCATAGTCCGGTTGACCATCAACCGCTGAAATGGCTTCTGATTAGGCTTCCGACTTCCCACTACCAGGGGGTAATATTAATTCTATCATTTAATTTGTACTGCAATGAAGTCGAATGTGGTGGTCAACATAAAGTCTCCACCACCCACAACCAGCCAGGTTGCAATCACCAACCGTGTTAAAGCAAGTGCAGGTGGAAGTTGAAGAAGTATCGAAGATTACCCATAGCCATGGAAAGCGTGATAACTTGAATCACGAAAATTATATTTTTCGAAGATATAAAATATCCCCGGAAGGGGATGAGCAATTTGTACTTCTGCGCAGTAAAGACGAAGAAGTCAGCTATGTAGTCACACACGTCTCTTTGAAACCATTTTTTACAGCGCTTTCATTCCGATACCAATATCCAAACACCGGACATTTTGGTGTTAACCGAGCTCTGTCGAAGATTGAGACGAAATATGTCTGGTCGGGAATGTACCGTTCTGTTACTGACTTTTGACGTAATAATAAGGATTGTGAGAAGTATACAGTTTTACATTACAGTTTTACAAAACCTTGCGGAATTTTGAAAACCCCGATAACAGCCAAATAAATGTACGTTATGGCTGTTGACCTGTTCGAACCATTATCTTAAGGAGATGTTGGGCTATCGACACAATTTGTTGTCACACGGTGGGTGGAACTATTGCGTTCGTCTCAATAACTGCTCTGGATTGTACAAAAAACTTTGATTGATGAGGTGTTCTGACGAAATCATTCAATTATGTGTGCTATTTGGGAATTGGCCAAGGTTTAAACCACAATATAGTATCTCCAGCACAATCTAGTTGAACGCCGTAATTAGGACCCAAAAACTCAATTGGGAAAAACCGCGGCTTTCAAACATTCGAACGGGAGTTGCAAACACTCAACCTGCGACTGAGGTCAGAAATGACATTTGCAACATTATTCAATCGAAGAAATTCAAGCCACAGATTTCTCAGTAGTTGCTGAAGTTACAAGGAGTTATATTGTCGTGTAGTCGTATGAGGGTTTTCGATAAAGTGTTCACCGGATAGCTTGATGTTCTACCTAAAAACCATTTCAGATGGTGGAACACTTAAGACCTTGTTTAGCTGTTGCTCTGCTTCCTCTAGAATTTCTGAGCTTTAATTATTGTATCGCCTCTAACCCAGAAAGCGCGTTAAGCTATCGATGAATTTGTTCGATCATGTCACTCACTCGCGGATGATATGGTGTCGTATGCGATGTGATCCAAGAAGATCCATTAATTCGGAGAACAGTTTGGACTGAAATGGCGATCCTTGATCACTTGTAATATTGTGTGGAACGCTAAATCATAATACGTAATTGTTGAAGAACGTTGTGGTAATAATTTGTGCCGACTCAGGTTAACAGGTAAGTTAATACCCCTTGGACGGATTACCCGCAGTACATCCAAAGGAATATTTTGGAATCGTTTAGGTGGAATTTTAAGAATATCCAATCGGCGCCTATAGGCTAAAAAATATTGTGTCAAATGGTTTACGTCTTCGTTTTTATTAGCCAAGAACATCGAGTATCAGCAAGCAGTTGCGCGGTCACCATGTTGTGGAATTATTATATAAAGTATCCAATATTTATGAGCGATTCGATTATGTATGAGCAGTTCGTATCCTTTGGCGTTTGGTAAAGTCACGCATTTTAAAAAGATTAAAATGAATTGCTCTAGACAGAGACTTGTTGTCGATGCCAATGGTGAAGTCTCGGCAATACTTGACAACATATTGAGTAAAGTCACAGCCAACGCTATGAAAATTTTGAACTATTGAACTATTATTATTATTCGCTAATCATGATGCCAATGTTGTTGGCGGAGCTAAAAGCGTCCATTATCTGATGAGCAAACAAACATAATTTAATTTTTTCGTCAAAATTTTAATTGTTAACCAATTTTTTAACTGATTCACTAACGACCTAAGTCAATCATTATGTACACAGGTCGTCAAAAATTCCGGACATTTGAATTTCTTCATAAATATTTTTTCTATTTTGTTAACGTTGCCAATAATTATTTGGATGAAGTGGGAATTGATCGAATTGGTTGCCCCGCTCGCACCCCTGACCTTAATATATCTTAATATACATATTATTAAAGTTAGCCGAAAGCTGTAGGTCGCAAATAAAAAACAAGACAATGCAGATAGTGTCTTTGGTTTGATAGCCGAAAATAAACAAATTCGACAATGTTGATCAACATTTTTCAGCCAAAACTTACCAGCCGATATTTAAGCAGAATTACTTTCACCTTTCATTTATTGATTTCTTTAAGTTCATATAAAAATTTTAATTTACGATATGTTATGTTTACTCTAGCCCAATTGGGAATAAATTTTGATACGGAGGTATAATTTGACAAGATTTCGATAGTTCAATTTCTTACAAATTCATTTAATGGCCCGCCGCTTTAGTTAACCAAAATCCGCATTCGTACCACTAGTTTAGATCATTTATTTTTAGTATGTACAAATGCGCTCCATTTTTGATTAGCACAAACATTGAAATCGCTGACACAACCACATCGACGACACCCACCTCGATAATATTAACCAATAGGCCAATCACATCCCCGACAACTAGGTAATCCTGCTATTGGGCAGTTGTGTGACAGGTTAACAATCTTCTCTCTCGAAAACTATTAAAGTGAATGAGTTTACAAGTGCAATACAGAATTATCATAACGGATGAATCGCAAAGAGGCATTACACACTGAGACTATACTTTAATGAATCTTATACCTGTGACAGACTAAGGATTAATAAAACGCGATTAGTGATTTTTTCGAGTTATATCCCTGACAGACTAGCGATTAGCTAAACGCGTTTAGTCGTTTTTTCGAGTTTATCTCTTAATGTGTCAACTTCAAGATTAGCTAAACGGGTTTGGCTTAAGGTTTAGTAACTAAACCGGTTTAGTGCACTAATCTCTCAATATTTTGAAGTTTATCGCATAAAAATGGGTTTAGCGAGAGCGCCATCTATCAATGAAGGTTAGAATTTATAAATAGGACAATGTCATTTAGTGCTGTGATACAATGATAGGTGCCGCTTACTTTTTGAGTTATTCCTTTCGAGTTCAAAAATTTTTTTTTGCTTCAATTCAAGTTCAACATACACAAATGTGTATATAAATTATGTCAGGTTGTAATGTCTTCCGTATTTTAACGGATCTTAGTTAAATGGGAATTCTTAAAAAACAACATAATAATTTGATAACACATAAATTATATAACATATTAATTATTTGTTTTTGGTAACATTAATTATTTTATTATTATTAAAGTTAGTGTTATTTTTCTGAACAAAACAAAATTAAATGGTATGCACAAATGTGTATACTGATATCCAATTTACACATAATTCTATTCTGACACATTCGTTTCTCGTAATCAAAATCTGCATGCACAATTGTGTATACTGGACGGGCAAGGTTATATCCCTTTTCCTGCTTGCCATCACAATTGTGTAGGTAACGAAAACGAATCATGTCAAAAATTGATTTTTGTATGTGATATGGACTAACATACACATTTTTCATTTTGTATGGTTTTCTTGTAATATCGTTGTTCTGTATAGTTCTGTCAATGACATTTTTTTTTAGTACCGATTCCGGACAAACATAGCGCTACCGTATTTTATTATTGAAACAGGGTTTGCTAAGCATCTTAGTGTGTCAACCTAATTGGTTTTGTAGTAGATTAACTAAACTAGTTTAGCTAAACGCGTTTATCTAATCGCTAGTCTGTAAAGGGTATAAACGGGTTTTGTTTTTGGTATAGTAACTAAACCGGTTTAGTGCACTAAAATCTCTCAATATTTTGAAGTTTATCGCATAAAAATGGGTTTAGCGAGAGCGCCATCTAACAATGAAGGTTAAAATTTATAAATAGGACAATGTCATTTAGTGCTGTGATACAATGATAGATGCCACTTTCTTTTTGAGTTATTCCTGTCAAGTTCATTTTTTTTTGGTTCAATTTAGGTTCAACATACACAAATGTGTATATAAATAATGATAGGTTGTAATGTCTTCCGTATTTTAACTAAGATCCGTTAAATGGGAATTCTTGAAAAAGAGCATAATAATTTGATAATACATAAATTATATAACATATTAATTATTTGTTTATCATAACATTAATTATTTTATTATTTTTAAAGTTAGTGTTTTTTTTCTGAATCAAATTAACTAGTATGCACAAATGTGTATATTGGTCTTCAATGTAAACATAATTTTATTCTGACACATTCGTTTCTCGTAAACAAAATTTACACAATTGTGTATAATTGGTCGGGCAAGGTTATATCCCTTTTCCTGCTGGCCATCACAATTGTGAGGGTAACGAAAACGAATCATGTCAAAAATTGATTTTTGTATGTGATATGGACTAACATACACATTTGTGCATTCTTGTTACCGTAGAGTGCGTATTATAATACCATGACAAATAAAAGCTGTGTTGTTTTTTAAAACAATCGAATAGAGTTCTCGATAGCTTCTTTCAAATTGGTCCAATTTAAAATTAAAAATTTAATTTTTTTTAAAGTAAATAATTTTGATTTAATATAAATCTATGTACATATAACCAAAAAAATCCATTGTATGGTTTTCTTGTAATATCGTTGTTCTGTATAGTTCTGTCAATGACATTTGTTTAATACCGATTCCGGACAAACATAGCGCTACCGTATTTTATTATTGAAACAGGGTTTGCTAAGCCTCATAGTGTGTCAACCTAATTGGTTTTGTAGTAGATTAACTAAACTAGTTTAGCTAAACGCGTTTAGCTAAACCCTAGTATGTCACGAGTATTAGCCTTTTAATATCTGCAGATCTTCATAAACTTTCGAATCGTGAAAAGATTTACACATAAAACGTGCTTGCATTACAAGTTTTTCTTTGGTCTGCGCTTCACTATTGATTACACCTTCATTACATTGCCGATCAAGCGGAGAAGAATTTAAAGTCGGCTTTCTATTATGAAATTTAAAAGCGTGATCGATACTGACCATACGTATCTACCGAAGAAAATCAGATATCGAAATAGAAGAGGTCTATTCCCATGTCTTTAAAATCACAGTTGGCAACCTCAATTCCGTTCCACTTACACCCCGCCAATAAAAGCAACGGCCAACGCACATTGAACAGGTAATATTGTATTTTGCTCCTTCATGGAGAATTCTTCAAAGTAACGTAAACTTGTGTTAATTTGCTTATCGTGTACAAATACAAATGAAAGAACACATTTTCAACAGAAGACTGTAAGCTGGAACGCCGATGAATTCATTCTAGCATATGACGAAACGAATACAAAACATCAGCTTCTGATGCGTTAAATCTCAATAAAGTCGTCGGCTGCCGATTTATTTTAATTATACTTCTAAGATGAACTTATATGGCCAACATAAACATTACTAACACCGCTGTGGCAAATTCACAAAGTGCCAATTCTCGAATTCCTATATCCATATTTTTATATGTGGCTTTCGGCGATGTTTATTTTGGCGGTGGTAATGTCGGCGATCTGGTTAAGTGTGTTTTCGGCCAAAATTCCTATCGGCGATGTGGTTGTCGGGCATCTGGTCACACATACACACACCCATAGATTTAAAAAAAAAACTGCTATTTTGACTTCGGCGATATAGCAAATCGTAAATCTGCAAAAATTTCGAGGTCGAAATTTTTTACTTCGTAAAAGAAAGTAAAGCTTTTCATCGTAGTCAGTATATTTTTTGTAAGAATAAATTAATTTTAAATAGTCAGATTAACTTATTTAATTTATATATTAATTAAGAACTGCATACAAACTTCAATTTTTAATATTCAAGTACCCGTTTGCCGCTGAGTCTTCTAAACGGTGAATATACGCTTGGTCACATATACATTTATTTACCGTTTAACTTTTAATACATGCAGTTGAAACTAACACCTGAGGCTATTTCAAATTATTTCAAATTAAACCAGAATAAATTAAAAGTTATAATTCAAACGATGGAAAGGATCCAGAAAGATAATTTTGACCATTTTACTATACAAACAATAAAGTAAAACAAAAAGTAGAAAGTTTTACATTTTCAAAAGGCTATACTATACGGTTATAAATTCTAGGGAGAGGGAAATTCAATTTTTCATTATGGAAATGAAATTCATCTCCTTTATTTTATATTATTTGTGGATCTACTATGTATTTTCGAAAGACATATACACAATTTTGGCAAAACTAAATAGAAATAAAAATTCCGAATTAAACGGATGATAAAAAGAAGAATGATGTTGCTGCTGGATAATACCTTATACCTTTTGTTGTGTTGGTTCCATAAACATTTGCTTATTTTTTGGTTAACATAAAAAACACAAAAATATTATATCCTAAATAAA
The DNA here is from genome assembly GCA_947310385.1 of Nephrotoma appendiculata. Classification (NCBI taxonomy): domain Eukaryota; kingdom Metazoa; phylum Arthropoda; class Insecta; order Diptera; family Tipulidae; genus Nephrotoma; species Nephrotoma appendiculata. Next base: position 237,828,097 of record OX371223.1, on the reverse strand, counting down.
TTTTCTGGAAATTTTTTTTTTTTTTTTATGTTCTCGAGTTATATGGGATTTAGCATTATTCATTTACTGTACCTTAACCTAAATTTAGTGTGTACCCTATCCATCCTCTTCATCGTCATATAATCATCGTATAGTGCATGTACCAAGCACTACACAGGTAAATTATGTATTTTTTACTGATTAATTTTATATCCTGGTTTGTGTGTGTGTTTATGCGGAAAACAAACCAAACTATCAAAAAAATCTTATAAAGGATATACAATGGACACCTTCTCTATATACTTTAATCAAATTTAAAATGTTTATACACCAAGATGAGAATGTATGTAGTTGTTGTACCGCATGGTATATATGATTTCATTGTATATACGAAAGATTTACACCGGCTGAAAATTTTGTGCCACAATTTAAACATAATTTGTCTATGTCGTTTACTAAGTAGTTCCAAGAATGCTAACATAGAAAAGGAATTTAATTTTGCTTGAACTGCATGCCACCTAATTACTAGAGTTCGTTCTTTTATACCACATGTTCACACCAATTTCACCTCTCAACATCCATCTCTTCCAAAAGTCGAACAAATGGAATAATGTTACATTAAATTATATTAATACTAGAATTAATAAAATATTTATCTTGTAAAGCTATTCTGCATTAACTCAAACTTAAAATGATGAAAGGCTAATTAGATGCCAACTGAACCATGTCAATGAAGTGTGTCCTAAATTAATCCTAAATTATAAAAATGGTTATAGTACTATTTTAGGAAAAAATTCGAAATTATACTGAGAAGTATGAAGTTTATACAATAATTCAAAATAAAACGTCCCTTTAGCTAGCAGAACCCATACAGCAGAATATTACAAGATAGTATGGATAATTATAGGCTAATTAAAGGCCTCATGAAAAAATTTTTGGCTCCATCTCTTCTAACAAAAAAGCGAGTTCTGCAAGCTTTAGAAAAAGTAGAATCCATATCAAAAATAATTTAAAAACAATTAGGAAATTGCAAGTTAATTTTAGGCTAATTACGAGGGCAAATCAAAAAGTCTTGCAATATCATATGAAAAAAAAGAGTGAGAGAGACAGCAATATTTTTATTTTTCGACATAATCTCCTTTAAGGTTTATACATTTGTCACATCGATCAATTAACTTACCTAAACCCTCTAAAAAAAAACATTTCTTTTGCTCCATAAAATATTCATTTACAACAGACTGTACTTCATAGTCACTGGAAAATTTCCGGCCCCTTAGTGTTTTTTTCAAATTGGGAAAGAGAAGTAGTCACTGGGTGCCAAGTCTAGACTGTACGGTGGATGCGGAATTTCCACGAAGCCGCAGTCCTTTAATGCAGCTTGAGCAATATTAGCCTTGCGCACTGGTGTATTGTCGTGAAGAAGCAAGATTTTTTTCCTAACTTTCCTTGGCCGTTTTTCCCGGATCGCTTTTTTCAATTTTCGCAAAACCTCTGCGTAATATATGCCTGTGATTGTGGTTTTCGGTGGCATATAATCGATTATCAAAATTCCTTCAGCATCCCAAAAAATTGTTGCCAAAACCTTAAGAGCAGACGGTTGAGTTTTAAATTTCTTTGGTGGTGGTTCACTACGTTTAATCCATTGCAACGATTCTTGTTTGGATTCCGGATCCCAGTGATGAAGCCATGTTTCATCGCCTGTTATTATGTTATCCAAGAAATTTTCTGGATCTGCTTTGTACATATCTAAAATCGCCTTTGAAGTTTAAACACGCATTTTTTTTTGTTCAGCATTCAACAAACGGGGAACCCATCGCGCACTTACTTTCGACATGTGAAGGTGGTCATGTAATATAGTATATGTGGTACCGTATGAAAGAGAAAGTCTCCACGCTAACCGCGGAACAGAAATACGCCGGTCCTCCAATACAATAGAATCAGCCAAAATTACGTTTTCATGGCTAATAGCATCTGCTGGCCGACCCGAGCGGTTATCGTCTTATAATGACTCCCAACCACTTTTGAACAATTTTACCCACTTTGTTACTGTGGCATATGATGGTGCAGATTCGCCGTAAACTTTTGATATATAGTTGAATATATAAATTGCATTTCGTCCATCTTTATAGAAAAATTTAGTAACGGCGCGATATTCAATTTCATTCACTTTAAGAAAAATTCAAAACACATGTTACTAAATTGACAAAAACAAACGAACCGTAAAATTTACATCGAAATGTTCTTCTAGAAGTTTCATCGTGACAAAAAATGGTTTTGAAAAATATATTGTTGTCTCACTCACTCGTTTTTTTCATATGATATTGCAAGACTTTTTGATATACCCTCGTAAATGCCATATTTAAATTATTTTATTCTGTTCGCTCTAGAAAATGAAAATAGCTTTATCATTTCAAAACTAGCAGAACCCAAATCGAAAATCGGAGCAAAAACGAAATTAGAACGCAAAACAAGATCAATTGACAAAAAATAAATTTAGGCTCATAATGGCCTAATCAAATGCTTCATTAAACTATTTTGGGCTCCAAATGTTGGGTTCCACCCGTTTCTGACCAAACTTCAGGTCATTTAATCTAAAGCTAGCAGAACCCAAATCGAAAATCGGCCCAAAGCCGAAATTAGAACTCAAAACAAGATCAATTGACAAACAAAAATTGTAGGGTCATTATGGCCTAATCAAAAGCTTCATTAAACAATTTTGGGCTCCACTCGTTTTTGACTGGCCTTCAGGTCATTTAATCTAAAGCTAGAAGAACCCAAATCGAAAATCGGACCAAAACCGAAATTAGAACTCAAAACAAGATCAATTGACAAACAAATAATTTTAGGCTCATTATGGCCTAATCAAAAGCTTCATTAAAATTTTTTGGGTAACATACCTAACAGAAATAACTGCCAAATTAATGTAAATTTTGAATTTTATTTTAATTAAAAATTAATTTTACATAAAATACTCGCGGACTATGTTTGATTGAATTGTGCGCCCTTCATTCTATCGGTTGGAGTCCCCAATTATTGGCGGAGCCAACTCATCCACCTCTTCGCTCTCAATTTCATCAGGCAACTCTCGCTCTTATTAAAATGTTGTGTGGCACTGCACACGCATTAATAATTTTCCCTGCCTTTTCGTGCGAGTAGTATAATACCAATACCTCTCCTTAGATAGGCACCGCAATCGATTTTACCATACTCCAATGCATTGCTTTACGATGGATCGCGTTTTCTTGTGGGCTATATTGAATCTATGGTCCGCCTCCGAAACTGGCGTTAGTATTGGCGTCATCAACCACGGCTGTAATGGGTATCCACTATCTCCCAGCAACCAAGTACTTCTCTCTCCATTCTCGTATCTTGATTGCATTTGTTGTTACAAATTTGACCGACGCCAAATATAGGCATCATTGGCGGTTCAACCGAATCTCGTATTTAAATTTAAAATTAAATAGTCGCTGTCGCAGACTATTTGATCATTTTTTGAATGCCCTCCTTATCGGCAGTAATATACGTGCTCGATGCCACGATTTGGGGCACAAATCCGTATATGGGTACCGTCAATAAGCCCGATAACCCCAGGAAAATTATATTTCTCGAAAAATTTTTGTTTGTTCCGATTAATTTCGGCGCCCTCTGGGAATTTCACATATAAATGTGCCACTCGATTAAGTGCTTCTGCCACCTCATTGATAATGCGACAAACAGAAATTTGTGATATGATTGACATCGCATCTTATCCAACGATACGTTGGAAACTTCTAGTTGCAAAAAATCTAAGCGGTTTTAGAAACCGAGATAAATTAAAAAATTCTGTATCCGATAGCATCTCGAACGGATTTTGGGTATCTCGCAATCGCCGTCGCAAAATTCTCATATTGTTCCTGAAAAAAAAAATTGTAATTTTTTATTTATAGTAGTTTTATTTATTTTTTACAGTAGGTATATCAATTTTAAACATAACATAACACAATTATAACATAATTACCTTTGACGATCTGCGCCGCTGGATGATTATCTTAATCGCGATATTCATTATTTTGATTTAAAATTAATAAATTTTTATTAAATAAAACAAAATATGTTTATTTATTTGCGACTACAAACATTTTTCGTAAATTTTTTGACAGACAAAAGAAAATTTTAATTTACCCAAGAAACAGAGAATTGATAAAAATGTATTCAGCAATGAAAAAAAAATTATTCTGTATTCAGCACCTCTTTTTATTGCACCAACGCGAATCACATAATTTGGTTGTGTGAAAAGAAACAACGAGAATATAGTTTCACAAAAGCAATGAAAAGATGATTTTCATTCAATTTTTTGTTAAGTTTTAAGTTAATAAAGAAAATTTGTATTGTTAAAGTAATTGACAAAGTAGAGTTTGGAATCTCAAATTTTACAAATCTCTGTTTTTTATCGATCGCCTCGATCAACATTTCCAGATATTCAATTTTGTTTACCGTTAAAGCGTTTTTTTTTACTTCCGCTAGCCATTTGCTTTGCTTATTAATCACTGAAGAAGCAAAAACTATTTTAAAGAATCCTAGAGAACACAAAATATTATTTTTAATGGCATCCACCATTTTCGACTTTTCTAGTCGTATAAAACAAAGAGGCCAAATACTCACAATATTTCTACAAAAAGTAGAAAAATGCACTCCCCTCCCATTTTAACCCCAGGATTCTGGTGTAAGAATACTCAAACTTTTACAAAAATGAGAACTTCCTTAGGTCACTTCTTGGCAGCTTGGTTTCGTACTGATATAAAGTTCAGGTTGCAACAACCAAACTGAAAAATTTAACTTTTGCTTTATACATATAGTATAAAACAAGAACCTATCGATTTGGCGAATTATATCACCAAATCAGAAACTTCTAGAAATTCTCACTATGTATGTGTGCTAAAGTAGAAAACATAGATAGAATAAAAAAATAACAAGAATAACGTAAGAGAGCGACAGATAGGATTTATATGTATTCGATCATACTCAGAATAAAAAACATAAAAAAATAACAAAAATTGCGATTTATTTTAGTTCAATTTTGCTGTCACTTAAAAAGAATAAAGGGCCATCCAGTCAAGAATAAAAACTTTAAAAAAATAACGATACCAATTGTTTTCAATTTAAAACTATGAATTAAATAAATAAATAAATATTTAAATAATTATTTGCAGAAATATTTGTTGCGTTCCGACTTCGCCTAAATGACTGCTGTAAACCAGTGCACTCTCATTCATTTTTATTTCCGTTGGTTTAGGATTAATTTAGAATAAACTTCAATTGGGTAGCTGAACCTTACGATTGTTTATTGTTAAAAGGTTACAATTTTAGGGGAAATAAAACCGTTTTATGGTTATGGTGTTTACCGCAAGGCGGTTATTTTTTCTATTTTTTCCGAAGGGGTTTCATCTTCTTGTAAAGAAAGACATTTGTTATTTGTCAGCAAAATACCGAATTTAATTTGTTCTATTTCATAAAATAAAATAAAAACTAAACTAAATATTAATAAAATGAAAAATTAAAAATTAAAATACACAAATATTTCAACACAACACACGATTTACTATTACCGCAGGTTTAAATATTCCAAAATATGGTGGAAATTACGATATAGTTTGTGAAGCTGCAGAGTTGATAAAACATGAAGTTCTAGCAAGATCCCGCGACCCACGGTTAATCCGATCAATATTACCGAAATTATATAACGATATACGTCCAGATGGGCTATTAAGTCCGCCAATAAAGATTTTCCCACAATTGAAGGATTTTTGAAACTCTTAAAAAAGCAGTGCAATGCCATCGAAACGTGCCAAGCTAAAGTCAAGCAACCTACAAATTAGCAAACCAACTACACTACATCAAAAAAAAACATACACCTTATTTCTTTTTTCACTAAACTAATATACATATTTTTTTTCTATTTACTAACTGATAATATATACCCTTGAGGTTTGTTCTAACTTAGTCCTAAAATTCCAAAAACAAAATATAGGACAAATTTATGACAAACTTCACGCGTGTGTCCACGAGCGAGAAGTTTGTCCTAAAATTGTCCTGACTATTTTCTTACGAGTATGTATTCATGTCACGTTATAATGAATTATCATATTTGTAATATTTGAACATACGTATATAAACAAATTTGAAATAAAGGTATAGTGAAAAAATCGTTAATTATCTTTTCTTATTCAGCATTTTATTTATTGACCAAGCAGCAATATTGTAAATGATTTTAAAAATATGAAAGTGTGTCTATATTGTGGCTTATGTCAAACTTCCCTTATCAAGAATATGTACGTTTACTGAATTTAAACTTGGCCGTACAACCACCGATGATGCACCACGATCTGGACGCCCAAATAAGACTGTGACTCCAGAAAACATAAAAAAAAATCCACGAAAATAGTTTTGTTGTTAAAAAGGATTTCTTGTGCGGTATATGACAATGAATGAAACATGGATCGTCCGAAGCGACCAAAAGCACAGCTGTCGGCTGGGAGGTTATGGCGTCTGTATTTTAGGATACACATGGTATAATATTTTTTGACTACCTCGAGAAAGGAAAAAAAATCAACAACGAATATTATATCGGGTTATTGGAAGGAAGAAATCGCTGAAAAACGACCACAAATAACGAAGAAAAATTGCTCTTGCACCGAGATAATGCACCACGTCACAAGTCGATAGCAAGAATAATAAAATTCCACGAATTTCACATTGAATTGCTTCCGTATCCGCCATACTCGAGATACATACTCGAGATACGAGACTTGGACCCAGCGATTATTAATTGTTTGCAGGCCTCAAAAAAATCTCCAGCGAAAGAAATTTGGCTCCTCTAACTACAAAAATGCGATTAATCAAAATTTCCTTCATCCTCAATTTTTCGAAAGATTAATAAGACTTCGATCGAGGACCTTGAGATTTTTGCAGATGTACCATTCGTTTTATCGGCGATGATCGCAAATTTGCTCTTGAAAAAGTTCTTTATGACTCTGTTATAAGGATTGAGTGAGCGGTTTGAAATTGCGGACTTAAGCTTGGCGGCTTGCATATGTGACTTCTACGTTTTCCATCATATAGACTCTTTTCCTTTATTGGAACAAATAATGGGTTGATACTGTTAAAGTTAGCCGAAAGATAATGCAGATAGTGTCTTGAATACATTAAAAATCAGTTATGAACTCGAATTTAGGATCAAGTTATATCCTTCGGATGAAGGGGAAATTATTTCAGTTTATAGGAATAAAAAAATCGATAGGAGCAAGAGTATAAAGAGAGTTTAACTTTCGGCTGAAATAGTCAAAACACTATCTGCATTACCTTTCGGCTGGCAACTTTCGGCTAACTTTAACAAGGTAATGGGTTGGGGGAAAAATCCATTATTTTTTCGCTAGATGGCTTTAGTGACAAAAATCCCGTGATGTATTTGTCGCCTTATACCATACTTGTACTCGTTAGAAAGGGGAGATTCATGCACTAAACATTTCTGTTGTCATGGTTTTGATTGATCGTTTCAGTTGTGAGTTATAGCGTGTCAAGGATGGAGGTAATCAAAAACAAAATTTGCTATATTTTACTATTTTACTTCGATAAGGCGAAAACGCAAGTCAGGCGGCTGAAATTGTGAATGGTGTCTGTGGTCTTGATACTGATCACAGCCAATTATGCGCAATTTTGGTTTCGTTGATTCCGTTCTGGTAATTTGCGTATTAAAAATGTACCACGCACTGGAATGTCTGGAAATCGAAGAAGACCGGCATGCCAGCTGTCGTAGCATTGCTCAGGAGCTGAAGGTCGTCCTTCAAAAAGAACCTCAATGTTTGGTTGCCGACGAGTTGACGCAAAAACTTGATAGGTCATGATTCCATTTGCGAATACTTAGCCAAACGGAAGGAAATCGAGCCATTTCTAAAGCGGGTGGTAACCGGCGACGAGAAATGGTTAATGTATGACAATATCAAGCGGAAACTATCATGTTCGAAGGCCAGTGAAGCGAGCGAAACGGTGGTTAAACAAGAAATGAACTGCACCGATTGAAGGCAGCAATCGACCATAAGCGACCATAATCAACCAATAGGAGAGGTGTCGCGTTCCATCAGGATAACGCCAATCCCCCCTCCCCCCCTCACACGTCCATGATGACCCGCCAGAAGCTCCGGAAGCTAAGTTGGGAAGTTATTATGCATCAACCGGACCCCGCACCAAGCGATTATCACCTTTTTTGTCCATGGCAAGCGCTCTTGGTGGTATAAAAATGGCCGACGGGTAAGTCATTTTAGAAAAGCGGCATAATGAAATTGCCTTCTAAATGGCAACCAAAATGGATGATTCTAGGCATGTTAAATAAAATAAAAATATTAGATTCTTTTTCCCCATCCTTATATTTCTTTTTATGTAATAGGTGTGCACGTAGAAACTGTGCTTGTTTTAGTCAATTCAAATCAAGTATCGAATTATTCGCCATTACTATATATTTGATCTTTTGCCATTTATCAGGTAGATAATGAATGCTTTCGCGATAGAAGCTTGATGGTTTCGACGCCAAACAGACATTGAGCCATTTTTGAACAACTTCAACGTTCCGATGGGCTTTGAAATTGACGACATCGATCTGAATAACTAATTATCAGAGAAAGCCAAGTCTGGAGAATACGCCGCATGCTATAAAACTTCCCAGCCGGAGACGTTGAGTTCCTGAGTCGATTTTGCCATTAAATTGTCTTTTTTCCTCCAGAGCATCACTTCGGTTTTTGTTTTCTGCGGTCTGTTTGTGATGAACCCATTTTCCTTTCTTTCTGTATTTTTCCCATTGCTATTGCATGCTTCTTGAGTTGTGAATATTCGTCTACAAATTAATTTTACTACACCTGGATGTGGATCGTCCTCAATCTATATTTTTCAATCCCAATTTTTCTATCTTGGATACGTTTACAAAGAAAGCTGCTTGGGGAAATCGGTACTGCTATGGTAGTATGTGATTAGTGATTTCACGAATTATGTTTAAGATCACTAATGGATTTATACCAATTTTTGAAACAAATGCACACCAAACAATAGAAGATTTCCTCGGTTATAAATTATTTTGTTAATTGCTTCGAATTTAACAATAGTTATTATAAATTTACACTCTGTATTTTACAATATTAATGCAAGTTACAATTTGTATTTTTAAATATTTATTACAAGATAACAATTCATAATTTTAGATATTTATTACAAATTAAAATATGGCGGAATGAATTTTTCTTTTTCAGACTACGCCGGTGTGTTATTATTTTTGAACTATCTTTTTGCTCGTTATGAAATCAACTAGTTTTATTTTTTCACAAAACCAATGACCATGTTAATCGAAAAAATGAGTAAATCGTTGAGTTGCCCGATGTGTAAATGCCCTACGCGCCACACTGCTATGACTTCAGCCATCCTTTAGTATCAATATACAGCCGGATTCTTTTGAATTACGCAGGAAGCAACTCGACTCTTTTCGATTGTGCAAGGTCTAAATTTCAGGAAACAAAATGTACAGGGTCCTGCGTCGGGACCCGGGTTTCACCTTCTTTTTTTAAAGTGCAAACATTTTCGATGAAAATTACCTAAATGATGTTTTGAGTGCCAGGAATCGGTTGAATTGGGTCTCAGATTAAGGAAATTTTGTTTAGAGGGTCCTGCGTTGAGGCCCAGGTTCCGTTTTTAATTTTTTTTTTCTAAATTTGAACATTTTTGGTAAAAAATATTGAAAGTGAGTTTTAAGTACCAGAAATCGATTATGCTAGGTCTAAATTTCGGAAAACAAAATGTACAGGATCCGTCGTTAGGACGCGGGTCCAACTTTCGATAAAAATAGCCCTAAGAATGTTTTCGAGTGCCACAGATCGATTGTGTTGGGTCTTAGCTTAAGGAAATTTTGTTTACAGGGTCCTTCGTTGGGGCCCAGGTTCCGTTTTTAAATTTTTTCGAAGTCTAAACGTTTTCGATAAAAATTGTTGAAAGGCGGTTTTTAAGTACCAGGAATCGATTGTGCTGTCCGAATTTCGGAAGAAAACATTTACAGGGTTCCCCTTCGGGACCCGGGTTCCATATTTATTTTTTATAGTTCAAACATTTTCGATAAAAATTGCCAAATCTATGTTTTCGAGCAAGGGGAATTGATTGCGCTGTTTTCAACTTTATTGGGTTCGTTTATTGGGCCCACTATCGAGGCGCGTGTCCCGGATTCCGTTTTTAATTTTTTCTAAGTCAGACGATGGAATTGTTGAGAGGTTTTTCGTGGACAACTAATCGATTGCGATTAGTCTCAATTTCGGGTAAACTTGTTTATAAGGTCCACTGTCGGGGCTTATTTTCTGTTTTAAATTATATCATCGTCGAACGGTTTTAATAAAATTTGTTTGAAAAATGAGGTTTCAAGTACCAGGAATAAATTGCATTGGGTGTCAGTTTCGGTAAAACTAATCTACAGCGTGCTCCGTCGGAACCCTAGTTCCATTTAAATTTTCTTTTATATGCTGAATGCACACTTTCGAGCACCAAAAATAAATTGCGTTGGGTCTCAGTTTCAAAAATCGCTTCTAACCTTAATATCAGCACATCTGCAAGCCCTTCAATCAATACTCGTAAATCACATGGAAGGTATTACTGAAAATGAGATATTTCCGTAAAAAATCATAGAATTTCTATGTATGTTGGTCAGATGCTAGAGGACACTTCAACGAGTCTAACGATATACATCACCATTAAACGTTTTTGTGTGTTTGAAAGATTACGTCTTCGGATTTCACTTAAAATCTTTGGCAATGTCCTAAATTGCATTTGTAGAAAGTTCTTATTCGTTCAACATTAATAGTTTCTATATTTGTTGAATCGCGAAATTTATTTGTATATTAATTTAATTTTACGCACAATACCATCTTGTGGTCATTAAATATTTTTCTGCAATTAAAAAGGTAATATACGACACCTTTATACCCAAATTGCATATAACATTATTTTAAATTTTAAAATTCCTTATAACGAGAGCTTAACCAATACATACTCATTTCAAAAGATTAGGACAAAGTTAGGGCATACTTCACACCCATGATAATATCACATTTAAAAAAATAAAAAATAAAATATAACAATTAATTCATTTACTTAACAAAAATAAAACAAAACTTATGCAGGACACACATAGGCAGAATTCTGAACGCAGAAAAATTAGAATACACACGTTTATATGGTGTAAAATACGGGTATTCTGCTTTGCGATCAGAATTCTGACTCATGTCCCTATTTCTAATTTGTATGCCTCGCAGTAGGCTGCGCTACGTAGAAGGAAACAAATCTAACAATCGCAACTATCTTCTTGCGATTTTTACTTTATTTTTATTTTTATTTGGACGTATTACCATTGAGCTATCAATCAAAATGGAATGAAATATTATAGAGCAATAAAAAAAACCAATAAAAAAAATTCTGCTTCCAAAAAAGACGTTCAAGTAGTTCACTTGAAATTCTGAAGGCAGTGCTGCCGGCAGAAAATCTGCTCATGTTTCCAGCATAGTCAAAGAAAAAAACTTACAGTTCCTAGTATTATTACTAATAAATATAATTAATAATTTGTGTGCTACCATTTCTGAGCTATAACCTATTTAAGGCTATTCTGCATTGAATGCACCAGTTATCCTGTTCTTCCGACGTAATTTCGTGCCACTCGTCGATTAATTTAGATTTTAAATCGTCTTTTGTTCTAATATCATCTAGTCTCACCTATTTTTCCAAAATATTCCCAAATATAATCAATGGAGTTGAGATCTAGCGATTGTGGAGGGTTCGGTAAGATGTATTTGACATTGTAGATTAACTAAGTTTTTACCAAGTGGGATGCATGTTTCGGATCGTTATCTTGAACCAAGCTAATATGTCCAGATATTTCAATTTTTGTCGCACTATTTTAAATGATTCTGTAAAATTTTCAAAAATTGTTCTTTATTCCTGGTAGTCTCAACAAACAGTAGATATCTGACCCTCTCACGGTTCCCATTGCATTCCATACCGTGACGTTTCCTCCATCTTGTTTGACAGTAGGGATGATATTCTAATCGTTATTCGTATATATTTGAGCTAGAGTAAGACCTATTACTAGGTCCAGCTTCAACTAGCTTACGGTAAGTAGTAGTTGGTGAGTAGAATAAATATAATAAAAAAATAAATATAATATAATAAAAAAGACAACTAACGCTAATTCTCAGAAACCAAAGTTGGTGTATTTGCTCTACATTGCCATCGTGAGATCCATAATTATACGGAGTGACTGTATAGAAGCGATTTTTCACAAAATCACATATAGCAGGATAATAGAAAAAATCGAGAGAATGGTCAATGTTGATATTACCAGTATACTGATTACGACATCTACGCACGCGCTTCTTGGAGGCTGAGCGGTATCTTCTTCTGGTTGATATTTTCGGTAGATAAACGGCGTCACATTCGACTACATTGCTGTGAGCGGAAGGTCGGTAAAAATATCTCTGCACAGGGCACTCAACGATAATGCGTCGAGCGAAACGACGGCGAAAGGCCGAGCTGGAGAACATTGATTACATTATACCAATACTCAAGCTTCGAGTCAGCTCAAGTAACTTAGTCTTGGTGGGGGCATAATTTAGTATCCTTGGTTGAAAATAAAATTTATGTGGGCAGTCAGACGTGAAATCTATACAGTTGAGCTGAGTAAGAGATGGGTGAGTATTTTAAAATCTTGATTCCAGGTCACTCGAGCTCAGACGAACTCGCAAGGCATGGTACGAAGTTCTATTGCGACCTGAATGAATGGGCATTACAGGAAGACAACCTGGTCAAATGCGAACCTGGACCACTCAAAAACGCATATTTTTGATTAGCTGCATATTTGCATTTTGAAAGCTGCAATGCCAAAGTGAAAGAAGAGATTGTGGTTCATTTTTGCTGTTTCTGTCCGCCATTACCACTCAGAAGGCACAAACAAATATTGGGTTCAATTCAGAATGGATAGACATTTTCGTGACTCGAAAATTGAGCTGCTAGCTATTAACTAAAGTGCCGATATCGAAATTATTGCTTTTCCATGATTCTTCTAACGATATGCAAAATGATTTTATTTGAATTACTTCAAGTCCTTTACAATGCCACGAATTTATTCGTTAATAATCTAATAATCTTCCACTAGTGCCAAAACGATGGGTTTTTCAATTAAATACTGAAAACACAATATTTCCAAAGTGGCATTCTTCTTCTTCTTCTTCGAGTATATGACGTGTTCTACAGTGACTTAACCATTTCCCTTTATTAGAGACTGCTGCTTTTACTACCCTCGTGTTTTACCAAACTGTTTTGCTTTATTAGGTATCATCTTGTTTTTTCCATGTTCATGGAAATTAACACAATTATGACGACCCTCTGTCGGAGTGCACAACTCATGGGCCGACCATTACTGTCAGTACTATGGCCTCTCTTGGAACTATGCAATGTATACAGATGGTTCTACGTAGATCGGACCTATATGCAATGCGTAAGGTAGGACCTTAGAACCGAAGAACTCTTCCATCTATTTAGCGGCCGATTTTCTGTCGATGGACTTAGGCCAAAGGTACTCTTGTTTGTCTTGTGTTTCGTGGTTTGGGAGATTGAGCTGGAGCGTTTCGAAGACTTTGTGGGGTCAGTTTTTAAATCTCTCGATATTGAAATACGTTTCACCTGTTGATTTAACCTTGAATGTTGCTATGATGTGTATTCTTGTTGCGCTGACACTTTGTAAGGAGTTTAGGTATTTCTTGTTAATTAAAACATGATCAATTTGATTCTTGGTTTTTCCATCTGGTGACATCCAAGTGTATTTGTGTATATTTTTTATGGAAACTTGCTGTCATCTAAGGATAGCTGATTTTCGAAACAATAGTCGATGAGCCTTTCTTTATTGTTTTTTTTGCTAGTTAAGTTGACGTAATGCCGGTGTGTTGTCGGTGCCTCTTTTAGTGTTGAAATCCCCTTGCCCAATCTTTTATTTTATGTTCATTTTGATGTTTGTAGATACCCTTTTTCCGTATAAGTTCCAATCACTGAATAATCGTTATATTTATAATTTTTGAATGATATCCTTCTGTTATTACTCTGCTTGTGCTTGTTGTTAAAACTCCGCTATTCACTAGTGCCTAATATATCAATATAAAAAATTGAAATATCAGATCTCGGAAACATTAAGAGTAGTACAAGTTGAGAAATAAATGAAGCGTACATAATGTCTTTCTCAACTTGTGCTCGCCTTGATGCTCCCGTTAGTATTTTGATAGTCCAAGTCGTGCCCGGGTACATAGCCAATGGTTAAAAATTGTGCTTACTGTTGTATATTTTTTCTTGCATTTTTCGTTTTTGTATCAATTCTAGTTTCAGAATAACAAATAACTGTCCATTGAATCCTCATCAACTTCAAAGTCTGCTGGAAAAGACACGCAGACATATTACGAGGGTAGGTTTTATGTGGTTTTATTTTTCACTTTTCTTCTATGAAAATGCGATCAACCAAATTTGTACTAACTCTAGCAATGTTCGCTTAATGTTGGTATTGTAGTTAGTGTTGCTTTGCATTTTGCTGCCACTACCTACCATGCGAGAAAAAAAATTGATTTAATAATGGGCGTGTTATTGAGAAACCATAAAGTCTAGTTGCCAGAATGCTCTTATGCCCAACCTCTTAAAATTGTACATCCCTCTCAAATATTTCAGTCGTTGAAACATCTTTGAAATTGAAGACACCATATTTGCCGGAATTGACTACAGTAAGTAAGTATGAAAATATTTAGCAGGTTAACTAAGTCCATGAACATATGATGGAGTGTACCCATTCATGAACGATGTGATGGTCTTAATAAAGCGGCAATCTAAAATTTGTACACATTAAAATAGGTCTGACCATCATCATTTCAGTTTTCGAAATCTATGGCCCAATAATTTGAACATAAATATTGGAGGAACATTACGCGCCATATTAATCTTGTTCAAGTCAATTATTTTCGCACAATTTCCATTGTAAATTCCCAACACAAAAAACGATCAACCTAAACAAGAAAATACTCAAAACAATTATTTAAAGATTAAAACTTACAATTGACGTTGATAAGAAATTCCATTGTGCAGTATAACCTTAATGCATGCTAAAATGTTCTCGAAATGATAACAGGCTCAATCATTGTTTTGATGTATGAACAGCTACAGTAGATAATTAATAAGAAAAATTTGCGGGAAACTGAATTATTTAAATCTATTTATAAAAAAAAACAGTCGTGCAACTGTACATATTTTGTTGCAATTTTTTTATTTAATTTGCGCGTAATCTCAAACAGAACGTTACATAATCGCACATAACGGCAAAGCGTTCGAGTTTTTGTGTTAAATATAAGTTCAAAATTTTCAAAATTTACTTAATTCCGATAACAATCAACAGTAACAACATCTAAGGCGAGTATTTTCTACATTAAAATAAAATATTTTTATTAACATATGGCGCTTGAATCAATATTTTCAGATGAAATTACTGATCATGTTCGTGATGGCTATTGCCATTTTAGGGTTGACGGATGCTGCCCCGGCCGGAAACCAATTTACATGTCCGACCGGCTACACAAAATTCAATACTTTATGTGTTACAACCACTGTGGGACCAGGTGTATGTCCACGTGGTGCTTCGTACAACGCTAATATGAGTAAATGTGTTTTAAATTGAATGGGTGAAGTAGAGAACCCCGTTAAATGTGGCATGGTTTTATTAAATACCAAGTGATTTTTGAGTTTTACAAGTTATGTATTAAAAGTAAATTGTTTTACAAATAAATAAAAAATTTAAGTAAAAAGCATTAAGTGTTTAACATTTCTAATGAGGTATACTACCAATATGTAGTAAATTCTTGATCCTCAAGCATATCACGATCATGATGTGTGTTATTCGATTGATTGCGGTGTGGATGATCAGGATGTGTGGATGATCTATTTTCATAAGTATGATCATGAACGTCTTTTAAAAGCTTATGCTCCGCATGCTGTGCTGTATGTTCAATATGAACGTGACCGTTCTCATTATGCAAATGTTCAGTATGATCTTCATGTTTTTGACCGTTTTTTTCTTCATTTTGGTTTTTTCCTTTATTTTTATTATTACCTGATCGATCACGGTCCTCTGTTGGATGTTCATGTACATGGATACACTTTCCTAGCGCCTCACTGTACAATGTGTACGGTGGGCAATTAGTTCCAGAACGTTCTATTACACAAATTCCGTTTTCTTTACGGTACCCGTCTAGACACATATCATGATAATGATAATGATAATGAATACACTTTTTTAATTCTTCACTGAACACAGTAAATGGCGGACATGAATCACCGGATTTAACATTTCGGGCAACACAAATGTCTGCATGCCTCTCAAATCCTTTGGGGCATAAATTAGGGTCGCCCAGCATAAATAAATAAAGCGTTACGAATGTTGTTAACATGATTTAAGATGATCAAAATTATTTTATTATTATTATACCGTATATCACTAGCACAGAAATTGACACAGTGATTTCCACAAGCAGAAAAAATCTTTAAGTCTCTATGGAAAATTAACAAATTTGTCATCCTATTATCAAGAAAATTTAATTACATATTGTCTTAATAAATACTGATAAAAGTGTAGCGAAGCTTCAACAATATTTTTGTTGACAATATTGTTTTCAATGTAACAAATATGTTACATTGTTTGTCATATTAACATAACAACAACAAATCGTACCATTAATGATGAAATGTGTTATCAAAAGTGTGCCGAAAGGGCATACTGATACAAACGTTTCAAAATAATGTCGTCAACGAGAATTAAAAATAAATATATAACATTATCAGTTGAACGCGGTACTCATATGATTTTTAATCAAGGTCACGTAGAATAGGAAATATTGGTTAATTTTTAGTGATTTGTACTTACACTAATTGTCGAGCCTCCAAACACATTTGCACTCCTTTATACCTCAACTGTGCACAATTATGGATTTTTAGTTTGTTCCATCGGATGAAAATCGTTCGAAATGCTGTCATATGATTTTAACAAATTAAAGATTGAGTGCATAAACTCTCCAAATTATTTTCATGTGGAAATAATGGCTCGGCACATTATTTTTAAGTGAAATTTTGACATTTGTTTGTCTTTGGAAATATTTATGACGTAATAACAAAAAACAAAACGCAATTTTTATTATGGAAGAAAAAAAAATCTTGACATGTTATGTGACGGTGCGTTGCTTTCGCAAAGCCGAAGAAGATTACAATAATAATTGCATTGTATAAAGCCGAATTGGCTTTAATGTAAGCCAACATATTTTTAGGTTTAGGGAGGAAAAACCATTTTATGGTTAATGCACCATCGGCATTTTTTTTCTATATATACGTATCTTATAGACATATTGGCATAGGTATTTTATAGTTCATTGTTCTTGGTAGACTTATACAGATTGCCAATAGTAAAATAGATTAACCTCGAAATGTCTACATGAGTCCTCTTATGTATATTTTACTCTATGATTACATTTATTCAAGACACAATTTTGGAGACATTTCTGTGCAGACGCACTTAGGCCCTTTCACAAACACCGAATTATTACAGAAATATAGACTTATTGGCTTATTTGACGCCATCTTGAATAACTCGGTGAATTCGTTCCAATTCATTGTACTGACTTATTTGTGACGTAATGACAAAAAAACAAAACGCAATTTCTATTATACATATGTAAAAAAAAAAATGTTGACATATTGGTCGTTGCCACTAGATTTGAAAAAGAAACTGCGTGTATTACATCATAGAGCAAAATATACATAAGAGGACTCATGTAGACTTTCCGAGGTTAATCTACCTTACTATATTGGCAATCTGTATTAGCTTAACTATAAAATAACTATGAACTATAAAATAACTATGCCGATATGTTTGTAAGATACGTATATATACATTAAATATAGAAAAAAATTAAATTTGTGTGTATCCCTTTTGTGTTTTACTGACACAATTGTGCGGGTAGGGCAAAAGTACCATGTCAAAAATTTAGTTTTGTATGTTTTTTGAACCAACTTACACATTATTGTGAATTCCTTTTTAACTTGTTTTCGTCCGAAAAAAAACACTATATCTGTACACACAATTGTGTTGGTTTTAGTTCAAATCAAGCGAATTTTTTTATCGACAACGCCATTACATACAATGGTTTTTTACTCACACATTTGTGTGGGTTGGAGTAAAATTTAGCCGATTATTTGTTTTTCTTGGTTGAAAAAGGGATATAAATATATTAAAACTATAAAACAAGATTAATTTCGGTAATAATCTATCTATATATATATATATATATATAAAGAAGTGTACATTTTGATTGTCACTCCATAACTCGAGAACGGCTCAACCGATTGGCATACCATTTTTAGGGAAGGTGCAAAGAGAAGTGATAATGGTTAGTAGATTTTGAAATCCAAAATTGGTGCAGCCATTCTCGAGTTATGATTTTTTTCCTGAAATGAACTCGCCCTTTGTAAAACAACAACAAATACAACAAATACGTGCGTCTGTGCGAAAAAATAAGGTCACTTCCCCCCCAGGCCCCATGCACACACTTTGTGATCGCTTGAGTATGGTCCCAGCCCCCCCTTTTGAGAAAATAGAAATTCAACTTTTGAAAAAAAAAAGTTTAAATTTCGGTCCGACCTAACGAAAAAATCGATCAAAACTAATACACAAACCAGTGCCGTATATGTATACGGCCGTCTAGCAAAGTTTTGAGTATATATGTATGCAGTCCCAGAAAAGGTAAACACGAAAAAAAATTCCATACAAATGCTATGGAGAAAAATTTTTGAAAAGTTTTTTTTTTTTTTTTACTTTATTTATTTATATTTCGTAAATGTGGCCGAAAAATAAATTTTCATTCCCCTGAGCATGAACTTTGTTTATTTATCATTAATTTTGAAAAGTTGTTTTTCATTTTCAAGATAGTTTTCATTCAGAATTTCACCATTTTCTGAAATAATGCCACTAATTCTGTGATTGCTGTGTAATATATAATAAAAACGTATCCATTAAATCTAGCATCGAGACGAACGACACGACTTTCACGTCGTGCTGTGCAATAGATCTAATTTGCTGCTTTCACTTACAATAGTGAAAATGATTATAGTGAACATGCCAATATTGGTGGAATGACGGTGAGATGTCCACATAGTAATGCAGCCAAATTTCAAGGTGCAACACGTGGATGTCTGTGAAGTTAGCCCAGGATTTCATCCCAGAAAAATAAAAAATGTCATCAGGCAACACTAACACTGCATTATCATCCCAGCTCAGGATTTATTTACTATTTCTGTTAAATATGATTAAATATGTAGAGCATCGCAAAAAAAAATAATATAATGTGAATACTTATCCCAGAAAACATAAAAAATCACAAAATATTGTACATTAAAAAAATAATAAAAAATTGTAATATACATGTTTAACTTTATAATATTCGTACTGTTATAGCGCCAATCTCAACATACGGATCGACTTGTGATTTTAACTGTGAACAGTGGTCATCATTACGAGTCAATACGGCTTGCTTCAGTTTCCGGAACTCGTGGTTCCTGGGAACCATAAATTAAATTCCGTCATCCTTGCGCCATACAAATAAGAGCCTCTTACGCCAATCTCAACATGCAAATCCACTCAGGATTTTTAGAGTAGACAACAGTCATTATGACAAGCCGATATGAGTTGATTCAATCAGTTTCATAATAAAAATCCCAAGTCGATCCGTATGTTGAGATTGGCGCAATAGGCCCATATGTGTATGGCCCAGTACATGAGAACCAGTTTTTTATTAATGGTTCCCAGGAACCACGAGTTCCGGAAATCGAATCAGTTCATATCGGCTTGTCATAATGACTGTTGCCTACCCTAAAAATCCTGAGTTGATTTGCATGTTGAGATTGGCGCAATAGGCTCTTATCTGGCCCAAGGATGACGGAATTTAATTTATGGTTCCCAGGAACCACGAGTTCCGGAAACTGAAGCAAGCCGTATCGACTCATAATGATGACCACTATTCACAGTTAAAATTACAAGTCGATCCGTATGTTGAGATTGGCGCTATAACAGTACGAATATTATAAAGTTAAACATGTATATTACAATTTTTTATTATTTTTTTAATGTACAATATTTTGTGATTTTTTATGTTTTCTGGGATAAGTATTTTTTTTTTGCGATGCTCTACATATTTAATCATTTTTAACAGAAATTATAAATAAATCCTGAGCTGGGATGATAATGCAGTGTTAGTATTGCCTGATGACATTTTTTATTTTTCTGGGATGAAATCCTGGGCTAACTTCACAGACATAACACGTGGCATGTGTTGTGCTAATGGCAAAGTAAGACTGCCAGCATTTGAATTCCCCCCCCCCCCCGATCCACTTCATTCGTTCATTTTTGGAACGTCGCAAACGTCTAAGCATTTTTTGTCTCACATTCAAGAATACAATGCAGCGTTTGAAATGATTTCTTTTGGTGCGACCAAAATTGTAAGAGACAATTTCATGCCAACGTTTAAGGTGCTTACTTCATGCGGAATATCATATGAAAAAAGTGATCTGAGCAGCAATTTTTTTGATGTGTTCAAGAATTCTGCCCCAGCATCTAATTACATTTCACAAATATTACAGATTCAAGGTTAGATTTAACATCAAACTGGTTCCTTATTGCCATATCCTGATACTGATCATCAATTTTTTGCAAATCTATTTTAACCGAGATGGAAATCGTGAATTGGATTGGCGTTGTACAATTGCTGCGCGTGAAAACATAGATCAGCACAATGAATTAATTCGATTGTTTAAAACCGCTCTCGATCGTATGCCATCTGATGATCTCAGAATCGTTATCAAGGCTGACAAACGCCCTTTGGAGAGCATGCGAGACGATTTAATGCACCAACAATTGATGAAGTGGCCATTGTCATTGTTACATCGAAGAAATTAAGCTATGATGCATTACAATATCCATTATTGCACTGGAAAGGTGACGACGGCTATCATATCACTATACGAATGATAGATCCACGAACAGGTAAAATATATATGAATTCAATTTATTTATTTCAAAACAAGAAGACAAGATTTTAATTTTCTGATAATGTATTCATCGTAGGTCGTGAGGTAGAAAAAAAGTTAGTGGGATGAATTATTATTCGTATAGATTCGAGATTCGCCCCACAAGAAGACAACTTTATTATGCGATGTGGCAAAGTTTTCCACCAATACGCTGTTGACATGTATGCGAAAATTGAAGCAGAACGCCTTAATTACCTTAGATTCAATCAAGCCAAATTGCGATCGCAAGAATACACACACTTGCGAGATGCAATAGTAAATGATGGTAATGTTAATGATATCGGACGTTTAACAATATAACCATCGACATATGGTGGCAGTCCGCGCCACATGCACGAATATAGGCTAGAAGCAGTGTCATACGATCGCAAATATGGTCGTCCCGACCTATTCATAACATTCACAAGCAATTCACAGTGGGCTGACATAAAAAACAATTTATTTGATGGTCAGAATCCAACAGATCGACACGATATAACAGCACGTGTATTTCGACAGAAGCTAAAAGCTCTGATGGATTTGATTATCAAATTGTGAATTTTTGGAGAGGTGCGTTGCTGGATGTAATCGATTGAATGGCAAAAGAGAGGGCTGCCGCACGCGCACGTCTTGATATGGCTGGTTCATAAAATAACACCCAATCAAATTGATAACATTATATCAGCTGAAATTCAAGATGAAATCAGCGATCCAGAATTATTTGAAGTTGTCAATAAAAATATGATCCATGGCCCTTGCGGTCAAATAAATATGAATTCACCATGCATGATTCATGGAAAATGTACAAAACGGTATCCAACAGCATTAACTTTGGATTTAATTGCAGGTGACGACGGATACCCGTTGTACCGACGTCGGTCACCGGAGGGTAATGGCCATACAACAACAATTAAAATGCGCAATTAAGACATTGAAGTTGATAATCGTTGGATTGTGCCATATTCTCCACTATTGTTAAAAGTATTTCAGGCTCACATAAATGTTGAGTACTGTAATTATGTGAAGTCGATTAAATACATTTTAAATATGTGAATAAAGGCAGTGGCTGTTTTTGGAGTAGCTGGTGACAATAGCAATGATGAAATCGCCCAATATCAAACGGGGCGCTACATTAGCACTAATGAAGCTCTTTGGAGAATTTATTAATTTCCAATTCATGAGCGATATCCTGCTGTTGTTCATATGGCTGTTCATCTTGAAAATGGCCAGCGTGTGTATTTTACCGATGCAAATGTACAGCAGAGAGCAGCACAGCCACCAGCAACAACATTAACTGCATTCTTTCAATTGTGTGAAAGCGATGAATTTGCCAGAACGTTGCTGTATTCAGATTTAACCCATTATTTCACTTGGACTGCAAAGAAATGGCAACGACGTAAACAAGGAACACCTGTTGATGGCCATCCGGGTGTTTTTTTTGCAGATACCATAGGAAGATTATACACGCAGTTCATCCAAACAATTCAGAATGTTATTATTTTCGGTTGTTGTTAGTAAATGTTGTTGGACCACGATCATTTCAACATTTGCAAAGAGTAAATGGTCATTTATGTGTGACGTATCGTGAATCATGTCAGCAATTAGGTTTACTTGAAAATGATGCGCATTCGGATTTAACGCTTCATGATGCATCGATTGCTTCTTCGCCACATCAAATGCGTATGTTATATGCCATAATCATATCAACATGTTTTCCATCAAATCCACCTGAATTGTGGAATAAATACAAAGATTTTATGGGAGATGACTATTTGATTGGAATGCGTCATCACACAAGAAACGCTGATTTGCTGATTTCATTGGAAATGTATAACGAGGCATTGATAGCGATTGAAGATATGTGCCTAACAATTGCAAATAAAGCATTAGAGCAATTAGGTTTGTTAATTGCAACGTGAACAACAGTATGGTCCCAATGAATTGCAAACATTTGTGAATTTGAATGTTGCCAAATTAAATGATCATCAAAAACATATCTATAGTACCATCATGCAAGCTGTACAAAATGAAGTCGGTGGATTATATTTTTTGGATGCGCCTGGGGGTACGGGAAAAACATTTGTGATATCACTGATTTTGGCAACCATTCGATTGCAACGAAAAATTGCATTGGCACTTGCTTCGTCGAGAATCGCTGCTACTCTATTGGATGGTGGACGAACAACGCACTCTGCATTAAAATTGCCGTTGAATGTGCAGGTGTGCTTATATTTATAGATTGATCACTTTAAAATTTAATCGATATTATTGTAAAATATAATTATTCTCAAATTAACAGGTGATTGAACATCCCACGTACACAATATTTCAAGAAATTCTGCGATGGCAAAAGTTTTGCAACAAGCAGCAATTATTCATGGTATTAAATTTTTGGTGGTGCATTGATGTTATTGTCAGGCGATTTACGTCAAATATTGCCTGTGGTTCCACGATCAACACCGGCGGATGAGATCAATGCATGCTTAAAGTCTTCTCTTCTGTGGCGACATGTGCAAAAATTGATATTGAATATAAATATGCGCGTTCAATTGCACAACGACCAATCTGCAGGTCGGTTCTCGAAGCTTAGATATTTAGATATTGGAGATGGCAAAGTTCGAGTCGATAGTTGTCATCATTTAACAGCAGTTTGCATTCCAATAGATCATTAACAATATTTTCAAATCAATTTCCCGTTATAATGTTTACACTCTAATACAATGTACTTATTGTATTAAATGCTGTGACATCTATTTAAATCGAGAGACAATACAAAAGAAAAGGTTTACTTAGGGCCAGCAAGGCGGACCGGGCTCACAGCTAGTGGCTTATAAAATTTGCACTACTTGATTTCTTTTATATTTGTAGAAAATTTCACAAAAAATACAACTCTGTTAAATATAAAATTTAAATCTTGAAATGGCTAAATTACTAGCTCTCAAGATTTATATGTTAACTTAAATTCTAATATCCCATAGGGATACTTGAAGTCGTCAGGTTGTATTTTATACTAGTTATTTAGAAAATTCTATACAATAAAATTTTTTGTTTGAAAATTAAAAATGCTGAAAACAATTCTCATTCGATTTCTTTTTGTATAGCTTTGCGTATCATTTGACTAGAGAATTAGAAGGAAGGCGCGATGTTATCCTTCAGATAAAAGTCGATTTTTTAAGGATAGATTATCAAAAGAGGTAAGGCCTCACTTATTTTATATTCCTTATATTTAAAAAAAAAACTTATCAAATAATGGTTATTATATTTCACATATTTATTTTTTATTTTTTTATTTAAATTATTACAACTGAATACAATTCATCTAGTTATTTTTCTTTATTTAGTCACTTGTGAATGAGAAGAGGCCCATTGGCCAACTCCATTTATAGGTTATTTACTGAAGTAGTCTTTGCTCTGGTGTCCTTAATCCATTAAATCAATTAGTTTCGTTCTCTGAAATCGTCTTACTGCAGGTGAAGTGGCCAACATACAACGAAGCTCTTTATTTACGTGTTGATAGATACGTTGTCCATGAATTACTACAACTTTTTTTTTTATTTCTTCTTGAACTATCGGGATATTTAGGTCCCTATGAAGTTCATCATTCCTAATATACCACGGAGCGTTAACTATACCACGTGTTACAGGCTGGCTACTGCCAACCTGCACATTTTCACTAAGCGCATGCAGAGGCCTCCACGGTGATCTTTAGCCGGCTACGTTCTCAGGGAGAAGTGCGAAGGGTAGTGGGGTTTGAGGCTTGCATGTGCTTCTGGCTTACACCGTGATTAATACAGAAAGTTGGGGGGGGGGGGGACGCAAATAATAATAAAATATACCCAGAGTTCCGCCGAAACTAGTCGGCCGGAACTTGAGGAACGAACAACGAAATCATAACCCGAGAGCGGTGCCTTGGTGCGCGCATCCATCCGAATTCAAACGGGGACAAGCCCTGGTTACGAAATTGGATGCGGGCAACAAGGGACCGCAATCAACACGCCGACACAGAGGGAGTCTCCGCTCCCATCAAACCACATCCAAAAAAAATAATATTTCATCTTATTTAAAGGGAAAAACAAAAAGAAAACAACTTCCCCCTCCACCAGCACCACAAGAGAGAACGAGAGAGAGAGAGAGAGAGCAATACGCACCGAGCGTGCGACACGCAACCGCTGTGCGGCGCTCGATTACAAAATATAAAATTTTTAAATTTAATAAAAAAAATTAAGAAAAATAATCAAAAAAATTAAAATAAAAAAATTAAAAAAAATTGTACCTTAATTACAAAAATTAATGTTGCGGCCTTAGTGCCGTCATGCCACAGGTGTCCACCACCCGGACCGTTGGGCGTCTTCCGCCGTAAACCAAAACAAAATAATAGCCGATTGGCTACCTTTCCGTTGCGGCAGACCACCGATGAATTAAACCACTAGCCGGTTGGCCACCGTTAGTTGCGGCAGACCACCGATAAAATAAAAACCAATAGCCGGTTGGCTACCGTTAGGTTGCGGGGCCTTTCCCCGATACCAAAATAACAAAAACACGAGGGGCCGGTTGGCCACCTGTATTGCCCGGTAAATATTTTGGCCTCGACTGGCCGCCAAAATAAATTGGGCGTTGTCTCGCCGATCCCGTTTTAATATTTTGCCCAGTTGGGCCTTAAAAGGTTGGGCGTCCTTCGCCTTATTGTCGCCGCCACTGTGCCGCCCGGCACAGGTGCTAAATCTTTACGGTGTCTCGGCTGGATTACTCGATATGGTTGCAAGGAATCAGTACTTACGCCTGAATAGGCGGTCACAATTTCCACAAAACACGCTTCAGTGTAATAAGCTGATACCAAAATATTTTGGCTGGGTGAACCTCAACACAATTTTAAGTACACGTTTTTTTTAATGACCAATTTTTCTGTTGCCATTTATACGTTGGTTGGTTGCAGTATTTTGTGGTTGCCCCCTTTGATACTGCACCAAAAAAAAAATAGCAAAACTCACACACCCCGTAAACATATGGAATACAACGGTGTAGTAAAATTCACTCGCGCCAGCCAATTGTAACAATAAAAACAGTTAAAATTCAATTTGTTGTTTTAGGAAGACACCCACCACAAATTATAATTTTAAAATAACTTGTAAGAATTTGCAATAATTGAAATACCTAAGTATCACAAAATGGTGTTTCTGTTTTTAATAAAAAAAAATCGCTCGTGGACTTACGCCACTTCACTTCTCACACTATTTATTTTATTAGTTCAATAAAATGCTTCGTTTTTATTTTGTTTTGTTTTAATTTTATTTATATCTTTGAAAGACAAACTAGATTCCAAATATTTTCACAAAACCAAAACTCTAAACACGACTATGTATAATCAAAAAAAAAACTGACTCGAATTGCAATTTTATTCATTAATCAAACTTGAATCGATATCAATCTACCCTTTTTAAAAACCAAAACTCGAATCATTGAAAATCAAAACTCTCATGTCAAGAAAAAAAAATTCTTGCGCCACACAGCGACGCGAAAAAAAATGTTCTAGAACAAACATCTCTCTTCTCTGTTTTTCATTTATATCACATTGCATTGATATAAAAGATAAGCATATAAGAAAAACATTTTTCTAAAACATTTTACTTTACACATGCTCAATGCGCACTGCTCTCTCTCTCTCTCTCTCTCCCATTTTCATACAATTACCAACCAAACAAAAAGAAACACACAATGGAATCCATCCACCACGAACCACGTTTAGACAGCAATAAACCCGGACGCAAGAAACTGTGGAGAATAGAAACACACAAATTTATAAAAATGGTCTTGTTAAGACAACACAGTCGTAACACACGTAGCATTTTGTTTTGAAAAGTTTGTATTATTTTGGTGTTGGTTTATTTGTACAGCTGTATTCCGTAAGTCCATACAGGCTTTGGCACCTTTTGATACAATAGCAATTTATTTTCGGTCATCCGGACAATTTCGAATTTTTCCCGAGCAGCCAATACATTTTTCGATATTTGATATTAAGTTCATTTTAACGTGATCTTTCCATCTGAGCCTTGTATCTAAGGTCATCCCTAGATATTTAGCATTATTTGCATACGGAATGTGTTGACCTTTAATGTTTACAGGTTAATAACTAACTTTTAGATTGGTGAAATTTATATGCGTAGTTTTCGATTCATTGAGCCCGATACGACACATTTTTGTCCATTTTATGATTTTGTCACATACTTCTTGAAGTTTCGTTGCCGATTCCTCGATAGTGTCCCCTACTCAAAGAACTGCAGTGTCATCAGCAAATGTTGCAACGGTAACATCGTTTAAACGAGGTAAATCTCTGGTGAAGAGCAGGTAAAGAATAGGCCCCAAAACACTACCCTGCGGGACTCCTCCCGAAATCTTTTTAGCTCGGAATATTCATCTTCATAAGTCACCCTAAAGTGGCGATTCTCTATGTATGATTTTAAAATCATATAATATTGTTTTGGTAAATCTCTATGTAGTTTGAAGAATAAACTTCTGTGCCACACCTTATCGAAGTGTTGCACCACGTCTAAGAAGATACTAGAACAAACCTTTTTCATCTCTAATATATTCTCAATGGCATCTGTAAGCCTATGAACCTGCTCAATTGTTGAGTGTTTCTCTCTGAAACCAAACTGATATTTTGGGATAACGTTTCTTTGTTCTATGGTTCTTTTCATTCTTTTAAGCAACAGTCTCTCAAAGCAACAGTCTCTTTCAGTAGTAGAAGTGAGATTGTTGGTTTCGAAAAATATGATAAATGATTGGGACTCCAATTTCGTTTTGAATGTATTTGTTCGTATCTAAATAAATAAAACATTCTGGAGGCCGGAAGTCAAATTCTATATAACTTTTGTATATAGTCATGTCAGTTAAGTCAGGTCCATAAATTAAAGAGTTCTCTCGATTCCAGCAGCACCGTTCTATGTTCTGTCTTATTAATTTAATTATATGTGAGTCAATACGTAATATGTTCGCGCAATTGTATAATTTTTTATTCGATATAACTATATTCTTATAAAGATTATATGACTTCCTATATTTAGATGTGCATGCTCTTAAGCACTTTCGTTCTATCACTCTAAACTTTTCTATGAATGAGCTGCTTACATTAAACCAGCAAGCCGCCGCGAATTTTAAAATTGGTCTGATGAGTGCTGTTTACGCCGTTTTTTTACTTTTTGATCAATATGTTTCGAGAAAAGGAGTTTGTTTAACATTTTGAATGTTACATGAGCCTTACTGATTTGTATTTGAATATTTTTGAATAAGTGTTTATTGAAATATAAATATTGATCTAAGTTAACTCCCAGATATTTTACAAGTATTTGCTATTTTAATTCTACACCGATTATTGCTATTTTTAAGTTTTTCCAATTTTTTCGTATGTTACAGTTTGAAAAAGATAAATGACGACAAAATATTATAGTTTCAAATCTATATATACAAAAATAATCGGGTTAGTTACACCATTTATAACTCTAGAACGGCTGGACCAATTTTTATGCTCTTTGTTTTGTTGGATTTGACTCCGTTCCGAATAGCATAATAACTATTATAACATTGGAAAAATTCACAAAAAAAAAATTATCAAGAAAATTCATTTCATCATACATTTAGTACATTTTGTTTTTTTTATTTTGTTCGTCTCAATACAGTGGTGGTTTAGGAAAAAAAGAAAAGTCGGAAAAACTCAAAAGGGAAGCCCCAAAAATCTAATAAAAAAAATCTTTTTTTATATGAATTTTATAGGTGACGAGTGGTGCAGTGGTTAAAGCTTCGGCGCTTGGACGGCAAAGTACTGGATACGAATCTGACTGGAGGCTGCATGCTCTATGCACATTTCTATTTTATTTTTTATCCAATTTTTTTTATTTCATCTACTTATCTATTATTATATAGATAAAATCTTCGTCCGAATTACGATTTCAGTACGAATAGTAGATATTTTGACAGCTCCGAAAAAAGTTTTTTTCCTTTGCGATTTTAATATTAAATTTAATTTATTTTTGGTTTTGGTTATTTCATATTAGTTAAGTGGTTTGTGGTTTAGCATATAATATTAAAATAAGTGGTGGAATTTAGTGAAATGAGAGATTGTGTGGTGTATGCAACCAACATCAAGAAAACAGTACTTTTTTGCGTACAATTGTACGTAATTTGTTTAGTGGTACAGAGTGTCCCAACACCGGACACCAGATTTTTTTTTTTTTATCTTTTTTTCATTCTGCGTAATTCTATTTTCGATCGAGATTTTTAAACGGTAAGTTCCCTTCGAAGATGTTCACTTTGTGAGGTTATCACATTTATGATTGTGCGCACATCGATAATTGATTATGTAATTTCGGATTGTGTGATTAATTTTCTAGTATTATTTACAATGCCGCGAGCCAGAAGATCTAATCTTTCACCACGAAGCCGTAATGCAATTAGACTTCGGACTATTGCGAATCAATCCACTGCAGATGAACAAGAAATCACACGAGAAGTGCGCCGCGTTAGTATGGCCCGACTTCGCGCTTCACAAAGAGAGGCAGTAAATCAAATGGCTCAGTTAGCAATGAGAAATCGTCGAGCTTATCGCACAGATCAACAACGGGATAATTTTCGACGCGCAAGAAGAAATCCTTCAAGTGTTGATTTGAATCGAATAGCGTTTCAATACGATTGCACAATTGACTACAACTCGCATCCTTTCGTTCGAATTGGCCCAATGGAGTTTGTGTGCGACCATTGCGGTGCATTGAAGTTCGCTGGAGAAACGCCTGGATTGTGTTGTCTCAGTGGCAAGGTGAGATTGCCATTATTGCCTGCACCACCAAAACCGTTGCATTCATTGCTTCGTGGCGAGACACTAGAATCACGACATTTCCTATCCAACACTCAAATATACAACGGATGTTTTCAAATGACTTCATTTGGAGCAGACATTATCGAAGAACGCGGATTCAATTCAACATTCAAGGTCATTTCTGCTCGAGAGAGTAAACATTCATTTTCTTTTGGTGATCAAAAATCTATAATTCTGACTTCGTCTTCGACTTTACAGTCATTGCTTTACAGTCATTGCATAACATTAGTCACCTATGTATAACGAAAAAAATCTATCATAAAAGTTTTATGGGTTTCTTGTAATATCGTTGTTCTGTTTAGTTCTGAACTACTCCGTTATTATACAGAATAACAATATTACAAGACCAAACAACTTTTATTATGGATTTTTTTGGTTATACATAGATTGCTATTAAATCTAAATTATTTAATTTAAAAAAATGAAATTATTAATTTTAAATTGGACAAATTTGAAAAATAGCTATCGTGAACTCTACTCGATTGTTTTCAAAAAAAACGCAGCTACAAATAAAATCGATTTTCAAAAATAATCAACCTTTGAAATGGATAAATTAATTAAATATTAAAAAATATTAATTAAATATTAACACCATGAATATATTCATGAAATCCAATGTACACATCAATGATATTGTGCAAATAAACCAAAATGTTATTCAAGTTACTGATTAGTTAGATAAGTTAAATTTAATTGGTACCTATATTGTTAAGTCGGGTTGTAATTCCTAACTTAGCTTCGTAGTGAGTTGTTATTATCTTACCACTGGTGAGGGATAATAACAGTCTGAAGTGTATTTAACTACTTAACTTTTATTAATTTTGCCTTGGTTTATATACAAATTTTATAATATTGATAACAGCAACAAAATATAATTGCTTACAGTATAGTTTACTTAATTTTAATATAAACTAGCTGACCCGGCGAACTTCGTACCGCCTCAAAATCAATAAATGTTGTTTAAAGTTATTATAGCTTAATTAAATTGAGTTTTTTTATTAAGATTAAATGAATTTCTCTCTCTCTCTCTCTCTCTCTCTGGCACTATATCCCATCAAGAGATTTGGCCGCCTTAAATGAGGTTTAATAATCATATTTTCATTTTGGATAATGACTAATGAGTGATTAATTCATTGATCCTAAACCAGCCGTGCAATTTTTTCCTTGTCACTACCGGGAATTGAACCCGAGACCTCCAGGGCGGATAAAATGAATACTCCAAATTAATTAAATTCAATCAAAATGAAATATATTTTAATTACATTGAAATGAATGTAATTCACGTGGCAGCAAGGCTTTCGTTTTATTGAATTGATTCGAAATGATTCGCGTAGCATTGTTGCACTACTTCCTTTTAAACTATTTCTTGAGTAGGTTGCAATAGGGTCGATTCCCTTCAGTAAAACATCTTGTGATATACGACATTTTTTGTTTTATTGTCAGGTGCGAGAACGAACAAAGCGCATGGTTTACCGACACGTGAACATGCTATGTACAATTGGCCGTGAGAGAAACATTCATTTTCTAGATTCAGGCCACAAACACTCAAGGATGGGCCTTGTGATTTGTTGATCGTCATGGCGAATGCAAGACCAATCGGAAATGGAATTCGTTTAAACTCGAATGGCATATCGGTTGGGATCATCAGAATTCTCGGAATGAGAACTTCCTCACCTTTGAACTTTCCTTGAGATTTCTCAAAATAAAACGTGTTCCGTTATATAGTTTTGGTTGATTCAGGTTTCGTAGCATGATGATTACCGGCAACACACCAACTTTCAGTTGTAAATTGTGTGGTGGCAAGCCAGCCAGATCCAATGAGTTTAAAAATTCAGTTGGACAGTTGGTCGATTCGTCTTTGTTTGTCACACAGTCGATAGATTTGAAGGAATGAAGTGGACCGACGATTAGATTTTGAATTGTGAAATTTAAGTGATCCCCATTTTTGTTCTTTGCCGCAAGAATTACTCGTTCACTCACCCAATTGTGATTTTTGTGGTTAGTAATATTGTTCGGGAACACTTTGTTGATGAGCTCGTCCTTCGTTGAAACAAAATTCAAAAGTTCTGAGGAAACGAAATCAATCTGTTCGATTCGTCGACCGGAACACGGCCATTACCGATAGTCAGCAATTGCTTGGAGAAATCTTCGGCAGATGGATCGTTTAACCACAGACAATCAAATTAAATTTTCGTTCGAGCTAAAAAATGAAAACAAAATATATTTCTGACAATTCCAATACCATCGTTGTATCTGTCATTTTTCGTTAAAATGCGTATACGTAATGAACTCGCAGTTTAAATTTTTACGTTTACATAGAATGAAATATCTCTGTTAAGTTGTCTCTGGTTTAACAATGCAACTCGCATGTTTGTCCCCAGCTGAAGTTTCATCACATAGCGCCACGCAGAGTCGATGATTTGAGGCAAGCGTTTATTTCATCGACAGCGGTCAATCTTGGAATCACTGGTATTTTTTGACGGAAATTGCCGGACAGTTAAATCATTGCGCCTCCAAAACATCTTGAGTCATTGCGTAGATCTTTCATAGTTCGATTGAATGCTTCAAATGCGCATTTGTGCGCCATTGTACATTCATAATCGATGATGATTTTACTTGCTACCAAAACTTTCGCCATTGCTGAATGTTTCGCAATGTTGCAAGTCGGGTTTTCAGCCGATTGAAGATCTAACGACAATTTCAACGCTGAGCAACTGCTACAGCAATATTGGATCTCGCACGAACAGTGGTCAAAATCAATGATATGAGGAATGCTTTCCCAGTTCCACTGGGCGCATCGATGAAAAATAATCCTACATTTCCATCAAGAATTATATAGATAAGTAGATGAAATAAAAAAAAATTGGATAAAAAATAAAATTGTAAATGTGCATGCAGCCTCCAGTCGGATTCGTATCCAGTACCTTGCGGTCCAAGCGCCGAAGCTTTAACCACTGCACCACTCGTCACATACAAACTACAACTACAAAATTCATATAAAAAAAAAGATTTTTTTATTAGATTTTTGGGGCTTCCCTTTTGAGTTTTTCCGACTTTTCTTTTTTCCTAAACCACCACTGTATTGAGACGAACAAAATAAAAAAAACAAAATGTACTAAATATATGAAAAAATGAATTTTCTTGATAACTTTTTTTTTGGTGAATTTTTCCAATGTTTTAATAGTCATTATGCTATTCGGAACGGAGTCAAATCCAACAAAACAAAGATCATAAAAATCGGTCCAGCCGTTCTTCAGTTATAAATGGTGTAACTAACCCGACTTTGTTTTATATATATAGATAAGTAGATGAAATAAAAAAAAAATTGGATAAAAAATAAAATGGTAAATGTACATGCAGCCTCCAGTCGGATTCGTATCCAGTACCTTGCGGTCCAAGCGCCGAAGCTTTAACCACTGCACCACTCGTCACATACAAACTACACCTACAAAATTCATATAAAAAAATGTTTTTTTATTAGATTTTTGGGACATCCCTTTTGAGTTTTTCCGACTTTTCTTTTTTCCTAAACCACCACTGTATTGAGACGAACAAAATAAAAAAAACAAAATGAACTAAATGTATGAGAAAATGAATTTTCTTGATAAATTTTTATTTGGTGAATTTTTCCGATGTTTTAATAGTTATTATGCTATTCGGAACGGAGTCAAATCCAACAAAACAAAAATCATAAAAATCGGTCCAGCCGTTCTTGAGTTATAAATGGTGTAACTAACACGACTTTGTTTTATTTATATAGATTTATAGTTCGTATATTGAACTTTATAGTTGCTGATTCGACACATAAGAATTATTGACACACCGTCAAGAATGATTTGTAATCTATTTGGCGTATATGCGATTTAAGTGCATTAACCTCTTCGTATACTTATTTATGCTGATGACATATTTGTGTCGCTAATGTTATGTGCTTGAACATCATCCGGGCCGGCATTAGTTGAAATAAACCGACGTGGCAATGGACGTGGACGAACTCTTTCACTAGATGATTGTGGTTTTAAAGATGTTACGGCTTTATGGCAGCAAATCCATGCAATGATGAATCCTATAAAGGCAATGATGATCCCATATAGAACAATGTAGTGGTGAACATCATGGATATTGAATTGTTGATCTTTATCATGTATTGAAGTCCTCAGGTGGGTAATATTAGTTGACAGTTGATTTAAATCCATGAGTATATCACTGAATTCGTTATTTTGTGTGGAAATTCTATTGGTAGAGTTCGGGTACGTTACGATCTCTGCTTGCATGAGAAGGCTGCTGAGATTTGTCGTTGGCTGATAGAATACTGCTACCTTTGTATTAAAGTTTTGAATGGAATGTATAATTGCTGTTCCATCGGTATGTGGGAATCCACATATTTCACTGTGTTATGAATCGAATCTCGCAATTGTCTGTATTTATTTCCCTGTCCATGACCAAATTAATCTCACATGGTGTTGGTTCCTTTTGCGTGCTCTGAAACACGTTGTGGATCATACATATATATTCAGTGCTCTTTATGGTCTTGCAGGCCGAAAGTTCGTCTTCTGATATTGCGTAGTAAGATTCTCTATTTAAGCTTATCAAAAACAATTCACTTGATGGGTTTAAGTACGCAAACATGTCTTTGTGTCTGGTTGGAAAGCGATTGGTTTGATGATTTGATATACGTTGTTGGTCAGTAAAGGCATTTTTAGTTCAAAAATTAATACGTTGTTTGCTTGTCCAACCTTAGCTGTCATCATTTGGTACAATGTTATCATATTGTTTTCTCCATATATGGTAGCATCGGCTGGGATCATTTCGTGTAGTTTTTGCAGTTCCATCTTAAGTTGATCTGGTTTGAGAATGAAAGTATTTATTTTGCTATGATGGATATAGGTAATGACATCGATTAGTTGTTGTTGTGTTGAAGTGAAGGTTGTCATTTCTATTGATAAATGTATCCATAGCGCTATAAATTTTTGTATTGCTAGGTTCTCATTCTCATTTCACTGTACTAAATTGAGGATTGACGTTGTTTGTTTCTCTAGTTCGTGTAGATGATTATTGACTGCTAACCAATCCTTTTTTATAATATTCACTGTTGATTCAGTGATTGTAATTTGTTCTTTCAGTAGTTTAAGCAACTGTTCTTCATTATTTTTTATTGAATTTATTTCATTATCGTATCGTTGTGCATCGTCTTGGTCAAGGATCCCAAATAGTTGGTTGGTAAGTGTGCCAACTACATTCACCAAACCTCTTTTTATCCGACTAGATTTATATGTAGGTTGAAATATTTTGTTACTGTGATTTATGTTGATTATTTGTTGTTTTAGTTGTATGATCGCGGGCCTACACACTTGCCTTAGTTGTAACCACCCATTATCTTCTTGGCAGAAGTTGTTCATTCTTTCGATCGCTGCGTTATATCCTTATGCTTCTATTAACATTGTTGATAGATTGAAATATGATACAATCGTCCATTGTTGGTGCGACAACTGAGCTGTCCCAATATTTTCAAAGTTTGTAGTGTTTAGAGTGGTGATATCAAATTTATAGTTGTTGGTTATCGCTGAGCATACCCCAAGTAAGCTTATTAATGGAATCATAGTATAAAGCATTAATCGAGATTGATAACATGGTCGAATTTTCCTTCTTTTTATTTGAGGTTGATGAATCGGTTTGATGTTTCTTGCAGCCAAAGTCTTGGTGGTTTTTTCTCTTCACGTTAGAGATCTTCGGATGATTTGCGCTTCCTGGATTTAGACTTATTAATAACCAAGGTTGATAATGCTGTAGTTGTTTGAGTAGCCGAATTCGCACCTTGCTCTTTGATGCTATCATCGATAGGAAGAGGCGTCAATTTTGTTATTGGTCTTTTTATAAGAACCCTTCCGGGGCCGCGAAGTGTTACCACCCGAACAATTCCGTATTCTCCTGGATGAACTTCTGTAATCCGTCCAGTTACCCATCTTGATGGTGGAATGTTGTTATCTCAAACAAGAACTAATTGTCCGATCCTTAAATTAGGTGAACTTGTGGTCCATTTTGCTCGTTGTTGTAATTGATGCAAATAGTCGTGTGACCATCTCTTCCAAAAGTCCGCCTTCATTTTTTTGATTAATTTCCATCTGGTTAACAAATTCATATTTTCCCCTGAAATGCTTTCTTCTGATTGTGTTGAGAGAGATTCTCCAATTAGGAAATGACCGGGAATTGAGAATGTAGGATCAGTTGGATCATTGGTCATTGGTGATATAGGTCTTGAATTAAGACAGGCCTCTATTTGACATGTTAGGGTTGTTAGTTCTTCAAACGTCAATGTTGCTTCCCCTAACACTCGTTTCAAGTGATATTTTACAGATTTTACAGCTGCTTCCCATAAGCCACCGAAGTGGTGCTCCTGGAGGAATGAAATGCCATTTCGTTCCTTGGTCGGCGGTAGAAATAATAATATTGGAAGCTGTTTCTTCTATTGTTTTCAAAGTTTTTAATTCCATTGCCTTTCTAGCACCCACAAAATTAGTGCCGTTATCGCCAAAAATATCTGTGCATATTCCTCTCCGTGAAATGAAGCGTTTGTATGCCGATATGAACGCGTCGGTTGTTAGATCGCTTACCACTTCAATGTGCACAGCCTTTTTTGACATACACACAAAAATTGCAAGGTATCCTTTATAAGATTTATTATCTCTACCTTTCGATACTCTGACGTTGAATGGCCCAGCGTAATCCACTCCTGCTTTTAGGAATGGTCTGGTGGGAGTTATTCTGGCTTCTGGTAAATTGGCCATTAGTTGGTTTTTTATAGTTTTGCTGAAACGATTATATCTTAAACATTTAGATATTTGTTGTCTGACAAGATTTCTGCCATTAATAATCCAATATTTTGTTCGAATGTGTGCTAATGTTAATTGGGTACCGCCATGCATTGTTGTTTTGTCGCCCTCTTGGATTATCAAGTTTACTATTGGATGTGATTGCGGTAGAATGATAGGATGTTTTTCATCATATGACCAGGCTGTTGAATTGTGTAGTCTGCCCCCAACTCTTAATAGTTCATCTTTTAAGAATGGAGACAATGGTAACAATTTGCTTTTAATGTGAAGTGGTTTGTTCCTTTTTAAATTGTATATTTCACCTTTATATTGTTCTAGTTGAGCATTCTTAATTAAATGATGCAAAGCTTCTTGCATTTCGGTTGGTGAAATTATGTTGGTTGATTCGTATTTTACTAATTTCAACTTATTAATGAAGCGTTTACAATACGACACTATTCGCTGAATCTTTTTTAAATTTGAGTGTCTTAAAAAAAGATCACTAAAGGGGTCATTTTCTTTGACAGGCGTTGTTATTGCAGCTACTGGTGCTGCGAGTACCCTTTGATCTGGAACGTCTTCAGGTTGTACTTCCGAATTAGTAGTTGGCCATATATTTCGGTCGTTTGTAAGCCAGTCTGGTCCGTTCCACCATAATTCATGATTAATGAGATATTCGGCTTCTACCCCTCTTGAAGCGCAGTCTGCGGGATTTTCAGGTGATTTAACATAGTTCCAGGCTGTTGGATTTGTCAAACTATGAATTTCGGATACTCTGTTCGCCACAAATGTTTTAAATCGATGTGGTTTTGATTTGATCCATGCGAGTACAATTTTTGAATCCGTAAACGCATGTGTATTTATTTTGGCTATCCGTAGGCTTTTAATTACCTTTGCCAATAGCCTAGACAACAATAATGCACCACACAATTCTAATCTAGGAATTGTTAGTTTGGACTTTATTGGTGCGACTTTAGTTTTTGAGATAAATAAATAAGGGTGTCCTTTACTTCCGTTATTGTTGCCTTGGAGGCAATATATTACAGCGGCATAAGCATTTTCTGACGCATCACAAAACCCAAACAATGTTACCGGTGAATTGGCAGTTGTTTCAATCCATCTTTGCACCTTTATTTTTTCTAGCGCACGTAACGAGGTTTTATAGTTTTTCCTTTTGTTGCTATGTTTTCTGGTACTGGTTTGTCCCATTCTAGTCCTGTTAACCATAGTTTATGTAGTAGTATTTTTGCTACGATGATGGTTGGTGGTAATCAACCGAGTGGATCAAATAATTGTGATACTTCAGATAACAGGCTCCTTTTCGTGATGACATCCGATCTATTTGTTCTAATATTTATTTTAAATTTAATTTGTTACCGGACAAGTGGTGCATTGGTTAAAGCTTCGGCACTTGGACCGGGAGGTGCTGGGTTCGAACCCCATCAGAGGCTAGATGCAAATCGAATTTTCATCATCGATTACAATCGATGATGTTAATAAACACAACTAAGACCCTCTGATGGAGTGCAGAATTCAGCGCCGACCCACCGTCCACGTCAATGACTACAGGTTGACATGGAGCATTGTATAATCATTATATAGTAATGTAATGGTAGGTTCGTGAGTGAAATGTTAGATACCACTACTGGTATCGTTTTAAACTTTTTAAAGAATTTCTGCAATTACCTATCCGCCTAAATAGCATAACCTTCTCCTAAATGTAGCTAGAATATTTTATAATGCAACATGCAGAAAACAAAAAACAATTCTATACATATACTTACAATGCGATTCATTACTATTTATGATACGAAAAAAATTTAGTTCTCATTTCTGTTTCTTTTCATATCAAATTGACAAATAAAATAACATATATAATAATAATTAACAAATACATAATTAACAAATAAAATAGTAATAAAAATAATAATTTTATATGAAAACAAACAGAAATGGGAACTAAATTTTTTTCTTATCATAAATAGTAATGAATCGCATTGTATTACTCATATAATGACGCTCTCATTATAAGTCAAAACAGTTTTTACGCTCAAAAGTAAATAGAAAATGTAACAAAGATGATGGAGAGAAAATACCGATCGCAACTAAGTTGGTTTTGTTTTGAATTGCAACAATGTTTTCTAAATTATAGACAAATAATTTTGAACGTTAAAATATTCGTTGAAAATTATAAAAAGCTAAAATAATTGAAGATTGTCCATAAAAACGATCTACATTTAAATCCAATTAAAGATTATTTTAAATGATTTTGTAGGTACAACACATACACATATTTGATTTATTTGTGGTTTTCGTTTCGATAACTATTTAGATAGACCACCGATGATATACATACTTATTTACACGCACACACTCAGCAATTCAATATATGTAAAAGGAAATCATACATCTACACACTACAAAGATTTAAAAATTGTTTGCAAGTTAATTTCGTAAATTTGTTCGTTTAAAATTTTATTGCTTGTCGTCTAATCGTAACGCATGTAGCTTTGTGTTTTCTTATTTTTAAACGTTATAAAAAGTTCATTTTGAAAATTTGTGTATTAAAACTTTTGTGAATTTGCGTGATAAAATGGTGTGTGCTTACAAAAACTGCTTAAATAAAAATGACTGTAAATCCACCAGAACATTTTTTACGGTGCTGCATGACCATCGTCGTGTGTTCGACAAGAATAAAGTTACTTCCAAACGCATAACTATTATGAAGAACTTTAATTTTAATGATTTCAAAATAAGTAGTTTTAGAACAAAAAATATTTAAAAAACTGTCTTTCCCCAGTCAATTAATAATCTTGTTTGTAAGTGTAAGGTCAATGACATAGATGCACGATGCAAGCGTTTATTAAAATTCGAATTTTTTTTAAATAAAAAAAAATTGATTCCAAAAGTTTCGCGTACGATTTCCAACCAGACACACAACACTGAGAGTCAAACAACAAGAATATTGAAAACACCTGATTTCCCACCTATAACATTGAAATATGAAAAAGGGCCTCCAAGAACTTATTAAAAGAATTATCAAGTTCCACAAATTCCTCATGAATGTCCCATCTCACCATCTCAATTTCCTAG
This sequence comes from Nephrotoma appendiculata, assembly GCA_947310385.1. NCBI lineage: Eukaryota > Metazoa > Arthropoda > Insecta > Diptera > Tipulidae > Nephrotoma > Nephrotoma appendiculata. The sequence continues at coordinate 237,788,167 of OX371223.1, read as the reverse complement.
TCCGCAACATCAAATTGAAGACGAAAATAAAGAACCCGTTCAACCTTTAAACAAAATTCTCAGGTTTATATTAAATACCCCTCAGAAAAGTAAAATGCAAACAGAAGAAAACACAATAAAAATATTAATTGATAATACACTTGACGATCGACCACAAGTAAACACATTTTGTACTTGCACAAATATTTCATAAATTAAAATTATCTTGGACCCAAGTTGAACAAAAAATGTATTTGGAATTTGATTTTAAATCTCCTTCATGTTACAAGCATTTATTAAAGAAAGGTTTTAATTTGCCAGATAAGGATAAAAAATTGTATTATTCAGTATAAAAAAACTAGTACATGTTTTAAAATTTTTGTATGGGTTAAATTTTAATTTTATTTTTATATGACTTAGAAGGGTCTTAGAAGGGTATTATGAAAATTGTAAAGAGATTAAAACTCTAATAAGCAAGTTAAAAACTACCATTGGCGATTGCTTTCCTATTTAAAATACAATTTAGATAAAAATATTATTGTTTTATCTTATGAGAGATTAATTTGTTTTTTAAGATAAAATAAATTACAACAATTTAAGCTATTGTAGCAACAAGAACTTTCAAGAGCCCAACTGAAATCCCATTTAATTAACCTAATTAAGGTTAATTTAATGGGAGCTTTTATGAAAATAATGCTCCCATTTAATTAACCTTAATTTTTATTTAGCTCTTTGGTTCTGTTCAAAACGGCTACTTATTTCATTCTAACGCCCGTTGCACATTTCAGCTAAGCTAAGCAAGAAACGTAGTTTCTATTAGCATAGTTTAGCTCGCACAGCTCATTCCGCTGCACATTTGAGCTAATTATATCTCTCACGCATACATTTTAATACAACTAAAATCCTATGTCTGTCAAAAATTAATTAACTAATTTTATTATATTATTTAAGAATTCAACCACTTTTTTGAATTTGATCCACAATACCAAACACAACAATACTCAAATGTCATCCAAATTTCAATATTTTATAAGTACACATAATAATAGCAATGTGAGAAATATAGCTGACTTTTGCAATCCAAAGACAACCCGAGCTAAGTTAGTTTGTATCGCTCAAAACAGAAAAACATAGCTCGCATAGTTTAGCTCAAATGTGCATCGTTCCATTAGGCCCGTTGCAGATTTGAGCTAAGCTAAGCTAAGCGATGTCAGCTAAGTTCATCGCTCTTGGTTGAAAATAAAGAGTTTTAATGAAACGATGCACGCTTGAGCTAAGCTATGCGAGCTATGTTTTTCTGTTTTGAGCGATACAAACTAACTTAGCTCGGGTTGTCTTCAGCTATATCGTTCACACATAAAAGTCAGCTATATCGTTCACACATACATTGCTATTATTGTGTACATATTCGCCTATGTGACTACTTATGTGATTCTAATAATATTTTGGCAGACATATAGCATTTTACTTGAATTGAAATGTATGTGAGAGCGATGTAATTAACTCAAATGTGCAGTGGAATGAGCTGTGGATGCCAAACTATGCTAATAGCTGCGTTTCTCGCTAAGGCCCCTTGCACACTTAAGCTATGTTCTTTTAGCAAAGTGAGCATGTTTTGAGATCACAGCTTTCGATTTACTTTGCAAAGCCTAAATAAGTGAAACCGAATTAGCGAAGCTTAACTCAACACACTCGTACGTCCCGATTTATTTAATTTCTTTATTTAAAGCTGTGGGATAGAAACATAGCTGATTGTGAGCTGATTAATTACGAGGGCAAATCAAAAAGTCTTGCAATTTTATATGAAAAAAAGAGTGAGTGAGACAGCAATATTTTTATTTTTCGATATAATCTCCTTTAAGGTTTATACATTTGTCACATCGATCAATTAACTTGCCTAAACCCTCTAAAAAAAAGATTTCTTTTGCTCCATAAAATATTCATTTACAACAGACTGTACTTCATAGTCACTGGAAAATTTCGGGCCCCTTAGTGTTTTTTTTTAAATTGGGAAACAGAAAGTAGTCACTGGGTGCCAAGTCTGGACTGTACGGTGGATTCGGAATTTCCACGAAGCCGCAGCCCTTTAATGCAGCTTGAGCAATATTAGCCTTGTGCACTGGTGCATTGTCGTGAAGAAGCAAGATTTTTTTAATAACTTTCCTTGGCCGTTTTTCCCGGATCGCTTTTTTCAATTTTCGCAAAACTTCTGCGTAATATATGCCTGTGATTGTGGTTTTCGGTGCAATATAATCGATTATCAAAATTCCTTCAGCATTCCAAAAAACTGTTGCCACACCCTTACCAGCAGACGGTTGAGTTTTGAATTTCTTTGGTGGTGGTTCACTACGTTTAATCCATTGCATCGATTCTTGTTTGGATTCCGGATCCCAATGATAAAGCCATGTTTCATCGCCTGTTATTATGTTATCCAAGAAATTTTCTGGATCTTCTTTGTACATATCTAAAATCGCCTTTGAAGTTTGAACACGCATTTTTTTTTGTTCTGCATTCAACAAACGGGGAACCCATCGCGCACTTACTTTCGACATGTGAAGGTGGTCATGTAATATAGTATATGTGGTACCGTATGAAAGAGAAAGTCTCCACGCTAACCGCGGAACAGAAATACGCCGGTCCTCCAATACAATAGATTCGGCCAAAATTACGTTTTCATGGCTAATAGCATCTGCTGGCCGATCCGAGCGGTTGTCGTCTTCAAATGACTCTCGACCACTTTTGAATAATTTTACCCACCTTGTTACTGTGGCATATGATGGTGCAGATTCGCCGTAAACTTTTGATATATAGTTGAATATATAAATTGCATTTCGTCCATCTTTATAGAAAAATTTAATAAGGGCGCGATATTCAATTTCATTCATTTTAAGAAAAATTCAAAACACGTGTTACTAAATTGACAAAAACAAACGAACTGTAAAATTTACATCGAAATGTTCTTCTAGAAGTTTCATCGCGACAAAAAATGGGGTTGAAAAATATATTGTTGTCTCACTCACTCTTTTTTTTCATATTGCAAGACTTTTTGATATACCCTCGTATCTCCAAGGTGAAAATAAAAATTTAAATACATTGCTTTACAGATTGGGTAGACTCTGAGATTTATCTACAATATTTCTCTTATTTGACTTTGGAAAAAAACCAAAACGTGAAGCTGTTAAATGAAAACATAGCTCATATCAGTCAAAATACTTAGCTCAAGTGGGAAACGGGGCTTATAAAAGTTTTTTATATACAACCAAGAACGATGAACATAGGTCAGTTCGCTTGTCTTAGTTCAGCTGAAACAGGCCTTATTGTCTTATTAGTAGCCATCGTTCATGAGTATGCAAAATCATACGAATTGATTCAAAGCGATTCAAGATGGCTGACTTTTAACCAACAAGCGCGCATAATTTTTATGCCTTAAAGGGAAAATCTGTACATGTATCATCACCTTAACAGAGCTCTCACAATAGACAATTTTTTCTCTAAAGTAAATTTTTTTCTAAAGTTTGATTTTCAAACAAACTTCTAAGGCAAAATAAAAATTGTTTTATTGTGAAAGCTGTTTAAAGTCTCCACAAATAAATATTCGTTTCGGAAAGGTAATTAACTATTAAAACGGTGTAAGACTAAATACAAATTAAGGTTAATTAATTAAATTAAGACATAAAAATAAAATTTTACAATTTAGAGGAAAATAAAAACTGATTTTTTTTATTCAAAATAAAATACACAACGCATTTTTTATTTAAAAAAATCATTTGTATGGTACATCAAACTAAACAATTTAAAATTAGCGTTCGAATAAAGACGGAACTTAAAAGTAAGCCATTATTTATCCTGCCATAAAGAACTGAAACGTTTTCTTTCAGACAATGCTGACCAATCTCTAGCTTAACTACTATTTAAAAATAGTTTTAATTACAAAATAATGAGCGGCAACCTAAAATCGTAAGCTATTCACTTGTATATTGAATTTATAAAAAATATCTTATATACTTTCTTATATCCCTTTTTCAACTAAGAAAAATAAAAAATCTTCTCAATTTTAGTCCACCCACACAAATGTGTGAGTAAAAAATTAACGTATGTAACGGCGTTGTTCATTAGAAATTTCGCTTGATTTGAAGTAAAACCAACACAACTGTGTGTATAGATATAGTGTTTTTTCGGATGGAAAATAAGTTAAAAAGGAATTCACAAATGTGTAAATTTGTTCAAAAAACATACAAAACTGCATATACATGGTACTTTAGCCCTACCCGCACAATTGTGTTAGTAAAACACAAAAGGGATATGTAATTCATTTGAGATGGATTAATTAAGCCCCCAATTTAAACAATAAAATTTATTAGAGATTAACAGATTAGATTAACAGAAAAATGAATTTAAGTTTTGTTAGCGAACCTTAAATGCTCATAATTAGATTATAATTATACGCTCTAGATTTGCACACTGTAAACACCACATGACTCTCATTGGATTCTGTGACAAAACAGATCAAGTCAGACATGCTTTGGTTGAAATTAGAATCTTTATAATGACATCCTCGTTTTTTCTATTCCAATGAGGAACAATCCCTTAATAAATAGTTGATTGAAAGACAATAATGAAAAACGACATACTATTGTAGTATGTCCAAGTGAGAATTTTCCTATTTTTACGTACTTCTCTTACGTAATATTTTTTATGATAAAATCGAATTAATACATTTTATTTTAATTTTGAAACAAATTTTGGGTTCAATGTCCCTGAACTTTCACACAGATTTGGATAAATAGAAAATCTGCCTTTCCATAACAATACATTGTTCTTAATGTATGCATATATAAGAAAATTACTCGTCCATATTTTCAATTATAAATTACCATTCTGTAACAGTGCAATCAACGGCATCCTTTTAAAAAATTGTATTTAGTTGTTCTATATAGATTTCTACATCGTTTTCATTTTTAATCTTTATTCGTTTGTGTTTGTGAGAACAGATGTATTTAAAATAAACAATAATAATACACAGCTAAGTATGTACTCAATATATTAATATACATATGTATATATCCTATCGTTCATATCTCCTTTCCAATAATGGATTTATTTGATTGAACAATTCATATTCTTTTGCATTTCTATCATAGAAAAAAAATTATTTATGCTATTTTTTATAAAAAGAAAATTGAAGTAAGGTATTCATGATTTGTTTTATTGTTTATCACAAAAAATATTAAACACATTTTCTACATGACCTTGACAATTGTAAAACAATACGAGTTGAAATAAATATATTCTGTGTTAATATGTAGTATAATAAGTTAGAGTGAAGCAATACTATACTGGTTAATGGTATACAAAAATACGCTGTGTGTACTGTAAGTGTATTTAATCTTGCAAACATTTAGGCGAACTAGTAAAATTATTGCATAACTTAATTTCGATTAACGCGCTACCTGGATTTTCACCCTCTAAAGATTTTTTTCGAATGATGGTACTACTATATATGTATTGCTATGCATGGAGCTTGCAATGTGCAGGTGGTATACTGTAATTGTGTGAGTGGGTGAATAGGTGAATGGGTTAATGATGTGGCGTGAATGCGTGGTATCACAATGGGCCAAAAATGGCCTAAGTGTCAACCACTGAAACCTAACCTATTTTAAATTTAAATGTGTCGGTTTTAGGGTTCCATGAAATTCCCAGAGTTTTTATAGTTGCGTCTAATTTTATATCTATTTTGTTTATTGCTCGTGATTCATGTGGAATTTGTTCCAACAGATCCTGACAGTTACTTGCCCATTTTCGAAGTTGAAATCCTCCTTTCCCTAGTATTTTCGTTAATTGTTGTTGTCGTCGTTGTGCTTCTTCTAGAGAATCACTATACCTGTTAAAATGTCATCTACATAGCAGTCTTCTAAAATTGTATTAGCTGCTATGGGAAATTCGTCTTTTTCATCATTCGCTAACTGTTGCAAGGTGCGAATGGCTAGATAAGGAGCACTAGCGGCTCCGAATGATACTGTTGTTTTTGATCGTCTTCGTGTACGAGAATTTGGCGGTACATTTTCTCAATGTCTGCTGTGAAAACGACCTTATGTTTCCTCTATCTCAGCAGGAGTGATATCAGCTCTTCTTGTAAAGTTGGTCCGATTAATTGTTGATCATTGAGGCTCTTGTTGTTGCTCGTTTTTGCGGATGCGTCAAACACAACGCGTAGTCTTGTGATCGTGCTACTTTCTTTAATCACCGCGTGATGAGGTATAATGTATTCTTCTGTTGTTGATGTTTTTACTTTAGCTTCCTTATTGCAGAGTTTCATGAGACCTAACTCTATATGCTCCTTTATACATTTTTTATAGTCACTTGCGAATGATGGTGACCCTGCAAATTTTCTTTCTAACTGTAGAAATCTGGCTAATGCCCTATTCTTTGATGCTTCGATGCTTGGTGGGTTTGTTTTGAATGGAATGCGCACTATATATCTCCCATTGATGTCTCGCTGGTGATTTTTATTGTAATGTTCCTGGCATTGTTGTTCTTCGTCAGATAGTGCTCTCCCATTTTCTATTTCTTCAATCTCCCAAAATTTCCGTAATCTGTTTTCCAATTCTGTTTGAGTTATCATGCTCTGAATGGCTGTTGACCTTCCATGATGAAGTGGCCCAAATATTATCCATCCTAGTTCTGTTTTTTGTGCAACTGGATCTTTTGTTGCACCTTTTACTATATCGTTCATTACTATGGCCGGATAATAGTCTGCACCAAGTAATATCGATTTTGTTTGGCATATTATAATTTGGATCTGCCCATAATAGATTATTGATATGAGGCCTGTTCCAGGCGTCAAAGCTGTACTCCGGTAGGTTTCCTACTAATTTATCAACAACCAATGCACTCATTTGCATTTTGAACTTTGAGGAGAATCTAGGTTCAATATGGAATGTTAGTTGTTGATCTGATATACCTGCTTTAATTCCTCCTATTCCCTTTACTTCAACGTGTGTTCTTTTACTTTGTATGTTTAGTTTCTTGGCAGTCTCGTGAGTTATGAAGGATGCTTGAGAGCCGGGATCAATGAGTACTCTTAATAATTCTGGATGACGGCCATTTGCTATAACTTTTACTAATGCTGTGCTTAAAAGTACTTGCGATTCTGTTGTTGTACTGTTGAACATATGTGTTCCGATCGTTGCTTTTACCGGTTCTGTGGTTGGGTGATGAGGAGTTGTTTTTTGCTGGTATTCACTGGTATTTTTAGAGGGACCTTCTCTTGTGAGAAGCAGAGTGTGATGACTGCCTTTGCACACCAAACATTTTGCTTCTGATTGACAAGCTCGGGAGAGATTATGATCACTGAGACATATTCTGCAAAGGTTTTTTAAACTGCATATCTTGTTGCGCTCCAAAGTTGACATTTGTAGGAACGATCTGCATTGTTCAATTTTATGTAATCCATTACAATTAAAGCGTTTATGTACATTTGTTGTTACCATTGTTAATGCCTTGGGCGGTTGAAATCTTGAAGTTGTTTGGTATCGGTTACCGGTTGTTATTGGTTGGCGAGTACCTTTATTACTTATTGTTTCTAGAGATTGAAACCGTTTTTCTAAGAATTCCAAAAATTTATTTAAATTTTGACCTTTTCTTGGGTCATCTAATGTTGTTTCGTAGATTCTGTTTGTCTCATTATCTAATTTTTTTTGTAGTATATGAGTGAGATACCTGAAGCACTCTTTGTTGTTATATTAGGCTGATTAATCAGCTGGTTGAAATACGTTGTTGACAAAATTCTTTCATTGTTGTATCTCTTTTTTATTATTTCGTACGCCACTCTATAGTTGTCTGCTGTTGACTCCAGATGGTTTATTAGTTTAGCAGCTGAACCCTCTAGATGATTCTTCAAATAGTTGGTCTTGTGGGTTTCGGTAAGCTTATCGTTGTTGTGTACTAATTTTTCAAATGTGTCTGCAAATCCTTTCCATTTCGTGTATTCCCCGTAGAAAACTGGAATTTCGATTTTCGGCAATCGTACATCAGACTTGTTGTTGTTTGTTAGTTGGCTGTCAATTTCCGTGGTAATTTTGGTGACAATATCATCATGTTCGTTTTTGATGGTATCGTAATATCCGTCTGTGAAATATTTTAAATTACTTTCCTCTTCTTCTATGGCCTCGCTCGACACATATTTTTTCATTTAGATCCATGATTTTTTCCATCATGCGTTCTATTCGTTTCATTAACAGTTGTAGCGCTTGTCTTGAAACTTTTTGTAGTAATGAGTCTTTCGCTGTATTTATTTTTTTATACAGCAATCTCATTTTAACGCGTTGTAGCTTCACCATGTGATCGAATTCTATTCGATCGTTGTTATTCGGTTCTACAGATTCTTCGTTGTCCGAATTCGAAAATAGAAATTTTGTTTTTAAAGTATTATCACCCGATGTTGTTGCTACCTGTGTGAGTGGTGTCTTTTGGTTCAGCTTACCTCGCCTTTCATCGATTAGGGTGTCGTAAATACCCGATATCTTTTTTCGCTCGTTGAAATATGGGTGATTTTCTTCTAATGCTGAAATCTCTCTTCTTATCATTTCATCGGTGTCTACATATTTTTTATAGAGTTCCTTTAATGTTGCTATTTTGGACTCTAAATATGCTTTTGTTTTTCTGCCTGGCCCGTCTTTCTGGTAGTTCCTGTTGAGCTGAACTATTTTGTCGCCTGTGATTTCCTGATCCTGCAAACGACTTTCCATCTTTGTCGATACTTTTGCTGCTCGTTGGTTTCTGGCTTCGACTAATGTACTGACTGTAGAACTTGTAGAACTGGTGCCGCTGTTGATTGGCTTGAATTATCCGTTTCCTGTTGTCCGTTGGCTTGGATTCCCGATGTATTGTCTGCACCACCTGTTGTTGTGACGGTTACAGTTTCGATGCTTGTTGGTTATTAGCTCGAACTTTTGACCAATGTTATCTTAACAATGATAATCTTATTGGTCTATGATTTTGATTGGCCGCCAGTTGATTTTGGAGGCTCGAAGGACCAATGTTAAGTCGGGTTGTATTTCCTAACTTAGCTTCGTAGTAAGTTGTTATTATCTTACCACTGGTGAGGGATAATAACAGGCTGAAGTGTATTTAACTACTTAACTTTTATTAATTTTGCCTTGGTTTATATACAAATTTTATAATATTGATAACAGCAACAAAATATAATTGCTTACAATATAGTTTACTTAATTTTAATATAAATTTATAGTTCGTATATTGAACTTTATAGTTGCTGATTCGACACATAAGAATTATTGACACACCGTCAAGAATGATTTGTAATATATTTGGCGTATATGCGATTTAAGTGCATTAACCTCTTCGTATACTTATTTATGCTGATGACATATTTGTGTCGCTAATGTTATGTGCTTGAACATACATATATAGAAGAACAATCTAAATCAAACATTAATTCTACAATGGATAACGCAACGAAAATGACTAAGCAAAAATTTAAATTATTAAAAAAATTCCAGGAAAGTCAGAAAATAAACTTCAATGACGAAACAAAAGCTAACGACTTAGAAATTAATCAACATAAAATATTATTTATAAACCCACAAGAGCTATTAGGAATCTTAAAATTTTGAATAATAAAAAATCTTCCGGAACTGATCAAATGCCAAACATCGCTCTGAAATATATGTATTATATATCACAGAATTTAGTATTTGAATACTGTTCATTGTTCAACAACATGATAAATAATTTATACATACTAGAATTTTTGGAATATTGAATTAGATAATAGAATCATTTTGATTCATAATTGTGGTTAAGATTTTCAGTATCTTATCCATTTTTTAATTTTTTATAATTGTCTATCATATAGTTTTTAAATAAATCTAAACTCATATTGTCTACATTGGCTGTGGGCCAATAGTCGGGTAAATCATATACTGTGGTAAAAATCGGATTTAAAAGAGATTATTCGATCAGCTTGCCATAGAGTTTTTGAAAAACAAATGAATTTACCGAAAAATTTACTTAAAATTGACTTTTACTCGACAATTGGCCCGCAGCCATTATTGTAAATATTTTTGTTATAGTTTAACTTAGATCGTTCATCTTTATTCGAGCACTATCCAGCGCCGAATAGAAATTTCTACTGAAACTGAAATATACCAATTGACATTTATTTTGATATGACGTTATAAACAAGAATTCATCTTACTGGTTTTTAATTTTTATTGTATTTAAGATTTAGTTTCTAATGGTTTTAGCAGTTTACAAAATAAAAACTTTTTCAAATTTCCCATTGAAATGGATAGCGCTTCCGATAGCCGTTCCCGATAAATAGATAGAGCAAAATATTATTGGTTCGATTTTTAACTAATAAGTTGAATGAAAAATCTTAGGCTATAGAGTTACATAAATTAATTATATGCAAAAATAGCGTGCTAAATATAAGAGTTGACTTAGAAAATTGAGTGCTCCGGCTAAATCTATCAGGCGCTAATAAAAAACACGGCAAATATAAGTTGATTTTAAATCTGCATTATTGTCATTTTCCGGTTGATAAATTTTAGTTATTACATTCGATTCTGCATTATTTTAGTTTTTACAGCCGAATCTGCATTATCGATATTTTCGGCAAGAGCCTAGTATGCAATTTTTCCACTGTGTGGAAAAAACTGTTTTAATTCCATTCTAAATTCCGTACTACAAAATATCAAAGACACAAAAATATCAATTTTGGAGAAAAATAATTGTCTTTCTCTTTCTGTTTCGCGGTAATATTATTTTCGTTTTATAAGTTTCGATTGTATCTTTTATTTTCAGTTTCTTCTGACAAGTCGACGTGCACGGTTGCACTACATAATTAGTTTGTTTTACTTTAAAGTGTCGTGTTTCATTATAATGATTTTCGATTTGTTAAAGTAAATAATTTTAAATTTAAATATATAATAATAATTATTAACTTATTTAGTGATCGCGATGTACAAAATTGGACTAAAAAGGTAATATAGATCTGTCTCACAATGGCGTCGTCGCTAAATACATTTACGTAGTAAATTTTCAATGAATTGTTTTTTCAAGATCTCAATATGCTGGCGGATGCAATACAAAACTCAATTTATGAAATTTAAATATGTAAATAAATTTTCTAAGTTTAAAAATACACAAATAAAAAATAATAATTACCTTCACAAAAACAAATTGATTGATTGATTGATTGATTCTGAATGTACGACCAAGTTCTTACACAGGAGCTCCCGGGTGACGCCGGGCCTACCGTACACTCTTTTTTACATATAACAAAACCGAAGGATTGGATAGGTTAGTTAAGTGGGACAGAATCGGCCCGGTTACAGACACCTAGGTATAGCCGATAGTTAGTAACACAAAGACAGCACAAAACTAATCTACTTGGGGAAGGATAAAGGTTTAATAGGTTAAATGGATATTGATGGTATTGGTCATCAATAATTGCTTCTTTAAATCAGCAACCTAGGAAAAATGTTATTATTTCACGTGCATCTGGAAATTTCTTAAAATGTAATTGTAAATTAATGCAAAATTTAATTGATTAAATCGGCCCAGTTGCAGACCCCTAAATAAAGTCGATAGTTATTAATGCAATGACAACACCATTCTAATCTACACAATTAACAATTAATATTTCAAAGAAATATTATTTCACGTCTGTAAATTTCCTGAAATTTAATTCTAAATTAATATTTTCCGGCTTCCTAAATAATATAAACAATAATTACCTTCACAAAAACAAATGATAATAAAATCTTTTATTTCGAATTCAAGTTTTATGTGAAAAATACTAACCAAATCTGCTCTTTTTCGCGCAGAAACGTATTGGGAATCAGTATAGAAAAGTGTATGGAAAAATCCTGAGTTTCCGACAAAATTCGACCTTCTTTCCAATTTAATTTTATCTCTTTTTAGTCGGAATTCACATCCACACTGGAATTTTTGTGACACTTTTCTTTGGCGAGTAGTACGGTTTTCCGGCTGCATAAGATGGTTCTTTCCATAGAATGAGTGTGGTTTTTGAACGCGAATATAAACGGAATTCCGTCGGCGTTGCATATTGGGATTCTACGATAAATTGTCCCATGATAAATTGTGTCCACGGTAAATTGTGTCCACAGTAAATTGCGTCTACGATAAACTGTTCTACGGTTAAATGTTCATGTTAAATTGGAACACGATAAATTGTTTACGATAAAGAGACCGTCACCCGGCTATCTGAGATGGAACTCGGCAATTTTTTAACCGATTATGATAGGATTAGGATTGGATATTTTGATGGAATTGGGTTTAACTTATTTTTGGAAGTAATTATGAAATATGGCCACCTGTGGCACTATTCTGGTAATTTCCTGGGAATAGGGAATTGGGGAAAGATTTTATATGCAATTTGTATTTAAAATGTTTTTTTCTGGCATACTGAGGTAAAAAGCTAGTGTTAATTTTTTTGAAAACAAAGTTAAATTGGGAATAATTGTCCCTAACAATTTAGATATGGAAAAATTATTCCCAATTTATAAATATTTACATCAAACTTTTTTCCTCAGTAGGCCGGGAAAAAACATTTTAAATAGAAATTACATATAAAATCTTTCCCCAATTCCCTATTCCCAGGGAATTACCAGAATAGTGCCACTGGAACGAATTCGTCCATTTCTTATCAATATTGATAAGGTTTTGTATGTTGAATGGCCATGAGATTCTTAAATGATTTTTGGAAGAAGCTCTGGAATATGGCCCCTAGAACGGAGCTCGGTAATTTCTTAACCGATTGTGATGGGATTGGTTATGTTGGATCGAAATGGGATTCTTAAATGATTTTTGGAAAAGTTCTGAAATATCCAATTGTAAACGTAAAAATCCATATCCGGAACGGAACTCACCCTTTTCTTAAGCGAATATAATGGCTCTTTTATGTTGGGTGCAAATGAGATTTTAAAATGATTTTTAGAAGATGTTTCGGAATATAGCCACCTGGGCGGAACTCGGTAATTTTTTAACCGATTATGATGGGCTGGATATGTTGAATGGAATGGGATTCTTAATTGTATTTTGAACGAATGTCCTGAGTATGACAACTTGGGTTTTTATAATCGAATATGATGTAATTAAATATGGTGAATGAAAATGGGATTCTTAAATGATTTTGAAAAAGTTGTGAAACATGGCCAAATGGGACGGTATTCGTCCATTTCTTGACTCATTTAAATATGATTGGGTTATGTTTATGGTTAAGGTAAACCTTTAACCACAATTATCCCAAACTAATAAATTAACAAAATATAATTTAGAGCTGGTCATTAATTCCACCGTTACACACTTTAACTCTTTCGTCGTGATTCTTTCCTCGTTTCTTTCCCATTGACATATAAACTGTTGTTAGTTTGTTGGTGAAGGGAAGGGAAACGAGGAAAGAATCACGACGAAATGATCAAAGTGTGGAATGGCATTGAGGCTAACATTTTGTAATATATTTGAGTAATTAGAAATGATTTTTGTGTGGTTCGCCCTAGTTGTTTCTGTGGCTAACATCTTTCCTTAACCTTATCTGTCGAGGAAATAGTAAAACACTTCACGGATTCTTTAATCATTTGCGGAAGAAGTTGTGCAATATGGCCGTCTGGGATGGAATTCGGCCAATTTTTAACCGATTATTATGGGATCGGGTATTCCGAATGGAACTGGATTCTAAAATAGTTTTGGAAGAAGTTGTGGAATATGGCCACCTTAAACAGAACACGGCCAACCCTTAACCGATTATGATGGCGTTGGGTATGTTGGATACAAATGGAATTCTTAAATAATTGTTGGAATTGTTTTTTGAAAAGTTCTTGACTATGGCTACCTGGCCTAAATTGGCTATTTCTTGACCAATTATGATGAGATTTGGTATATTTTCTGAAATGGGATTCTAAAATGATTGTTCTGGAATATGGTCATTTAGGACGGAACTCGTTAGTTTTTAACTGATTGTGATGAGATGTGATGAATATGGCTATCTGGCACGAAGCTCAGGCATTTTGAAGCCGATGATGATGGGTTTGGGTTTATTAGATGGAAATGGTCACCTAGAACTCGGTCATTTCTTAAACAATTATAATGGAATTGGGTTTTTGAATAGAAATGGGGTTCTAAAATGATTTATGGAAGACATTTTGGAATATGCCTGCCTGGAATAGAATTCATTCAGTTTTTAACCGATTAAGATGGGATTGGGTTTATTAGATGCAAATGAGATTCATTAAATTTTTTTGGATCAAGTTCTGTAATAGGGCAACGGAGCGGCTTATGCTTGAACGATTACGGTGGGATTGGACGGAATCATAATTTTTCTCTTTTCTGATTACTGCTGTAGTGAAGAGTATAATTACAGTATTAACCCGATTTACCGAAAGGCACAAAAAAAATTTCTTTCGTAAAGTCGGACATTCGTTAAATCGGATATTTTTTAAAAAGGTTTTGAATCTTAAATTTCTAGGAAATATCTAAGAAATATCTATCATTAATTTCGAATTTATTAGAATAAAACTAAAAATATAAAAGTACATAATTAAAAATTATATTATAGGTGTGAAAGTGCTGAAAGTGCTTGTCCAATGTACAAATAAAAATGTGTTTAAAACTATTGTAAGATAAAGCATAACATATAGTATAAAGTACTAATATGCTAAATGGTTGATTCCTGGTTTCTGTTATATGAATAACAACGTATGTGTAGTTGGCCCGAAAACCATACCAAAAAATGCCTTTTAAATCTAGGTGCGATTCTCCACTAAATTCATGAAAAGCCCCTTCAGCCCGCAAAATAAAAAAATATGGAGAAAATCAAATTCCATCCCGAGAAAATAAAAACAAAAACAATCTCCCATACACAAGACAAATTTTACGTTTACAATTTATTACAAGAAGAGATTTCCCACATTATAAATTAAGAAATTTAAAAACAGTTCCCTCAAATAAAATTCCAGTTCATAGAGATATATGCCAAATTGCCGACCCCTTATCCCCATTATATGGTAATGACTTAATGAGTGTTTATGTGCTTAATGCTAAGAATATTAAGGTGGTAAACAAGTTTCAATCAATTTTGTTAGAGGGAATTGTTTTTAAATTTCTTAATTTTTAGTGTGGTAAATCTCTTCTTGTAATAAATTGTAAACGTAAAAAATTTGTGTTGTGTATGTGAGGTTGTTTTAATTTTCTCGGGAGGAAATTTGCTGAACAATTTTGTTCTACAGAAGTCAAAAGTTCCTTATTTATCAAGTATGTTGTACTTTAATCCAAAAATGACACATGGTTAGTCCTTGGGTTTGGTTATATGAATAACCGGCAATAACTGCAACGATTGTTGCACAAACCCACAGCCGAGTTTCTACTTGCACACCTAATAAACTAATAATTAATTAGCATGCACTTTTAATTTAGACTTTAATTGATTTTAGAACTAATATGGCTGTGTCCGAATTGTGTGATAAATATTTTTTAGTACTAAATTTGTGGAAATACCGAATGCTCCCGAATTATCACGGTCGTTAGGTATAATAATTTTTGACAGTTGCGAGGTAATTTAATCGGAGAAAAATTGTCGTATGCACTTTTCATCAGATTATTATGATTAGAAACTGATAAAAGTGAATGAGCTGGACTCAAGGATGTAATACTAAACAGCAATATTGTATTTTGCTTTATAAAATTAATTTTATACAATGTTAAAATAAAATAAAGATAATTGAGTTTATGATTTAAATCATTTTCTTATTTAGAAAACCATCTTAACCTTCATCCTTCCCTCAAAATAAGTAACACTCAACTCCCTCGGGTCTAAAATGACCCAATGTCATTTTAAACCGTATTTCGAAATTAAACATGGTTTTAATTTTATTTTAAGATATATTTGTTTATTTAAAAGAACAGAAATATATTTATATGATTTCTTTTAATAATTTTTAACTTTTTTTAGAGACGGTTTTTCTTGATACATTGCTAACAAATGGCATTAGCATGAGGTTTACAAATAAATTTTTGACATATGTGGCATTTTAATGCATTTCATACTTTTTGTCTGATTTTTCGCAGAATGTACAGGGGCTTCTTTTTTGATTAGCGGTCGCCTCTTTTGATGTGCTTGCAGTTGAATAATCTGTGGATGCAGATAAATTGGTTAATATGTGCTGAGAACCAAGTGCTCTAGGCATGTGAACTCGTTTTGCTATATATGAGGTTTCACCAAACTACTTCCAATTACTCGATAAAAAGTCATCTTCTATGATTTTTTTATATTCGATGATGGGCAGATATTTGTAAATAGAACGAACGCATTGATTTCGGATATGTCGATTATGTTTGCGAATACAACAACTGGCCATCTATTGGTTTTTCTTTTGCTTGTGTTAGCTGCAATTTTTTTGTCAACCGTGTCTACTCCTCCTTTGGTTTTATTATATTCCAATATTATGATAGGTTTTTTTTCGGTATCATTGGCCACTTGCTTGCTTTTGTGGAATGTGCTCTGCAGTATAACACACTTATTTTTTTTAGAATGTACGAAACCAATATTGTGTCCCGAGTAAAAGTAAACGTTGAAGAGTAAACCGGTCTTCATTTTACATCTAGGAGTATTGGAGGAATTGATGTTTTATTCTTGCGAATGGTACCGTTAATTGTCAATTTTCTTTTTAACAGCATCTGTCCTAGTTGATGAGACGTATAAAAGTTATCAAACATCACATTTTGACCTTTTAGTTCTCTTGAGGATAAATCTTTAACCACACGTAATCCCAGGTTTTATTCAGGCGCTGTACCATGTTCCTTCCCTGCGTAAACTTGGATGTTCCACTCATAAGTATTTTCATTGTCACATAACACCCAAAATTTAATGTCGTATTTAGCAGGCTTATTTGGCATATATTGCCGGAAAGGGCATCTTCCCCGAAACGCAACAGCTGTTCATCAATCGTTATATTTTCGCAAGGATTGTACAGGGTTGGTAATATTTCCACTTATCCTATAAGTTTCTGATTGGTGCCAGTGTATCTTTGCTTCTGCGAACAGCCCATGAGCTTCGGTCGTCGTATCGTTTAACTTGAGAAATTACCGTAAAGGTATAAACAGAACTAGAGATACAGCGACAAGATACAACGCCTGTTAAATTGAAATACTCATAAACCATAGGATACTAACACAACCAATGTCGCTGACGACGACGACATTGTCGCCGATTTGTTTTTAGAATCTATTCTAATTTTGTCGCTGGGGCTGCAGTACCACCAATATAAGTGTCAGATTATTATATTGATTGATTGATTGGTTGATTCTGAATGTACGACCAAGTTCTTACACAGGAGCTCCCGGGTGACGCCGGGCCCACCGTACACTCTTTTTTACACATAACAAAACCGAAGGATTGGATAGGTTAGTTAAGTGGGACAGAATCGGCCCGGTTAGAGACACCTAGGTATAGCCGATAGTTAGTAACACAAAGACAACACAATACTAATCTACTTGAGGAAGAATAAAGGTTTAATTGGTTTTAATGGATAACGATGGTATTGGTCTTCAACAAATGGTTCTCTAAATCAGCAACCTGAGGAAAATTTTTTATTATTTCATGTACATCTGGAAATTTTAATGAAAATTAATTCTAAATTAATGCTTCACCGCTTCCTAAACAAAAGTGATTGATTGAAACAGCTAGAATACACCTAGATTAAGTCGATAGTTAGTAACACAATGACAACACAATTCTAGAATACACAATCAGCAATTAATAATTCAAAGAAATATTATTTGACAGGCATCTGTAGATTTCCTGAAATTAATTCCTAAATTAATATATTCCGGCTTCCCAAATATAATACAAACAATAATTAATTATTAATTAATCATTAGGAAGCCGTTATTTTAATTTAAAACAAAAAGATAATAATAATAATACGTGAGGCATCCCAAAGGCAATGGTTCCTGGAAAACTATCAATGTTATGCAATATCAGAATCACTTCCAGATTGGATATTTCAAATAAATTTAGATTTTGCTAAAAAATTTATTAATTTTGTTCACCAAAGAATATTCGATTAATTTCAATTATACTACCAATCTAAAAACAGTTAACATTAAAAGGCCGAAGGATATCACATCAAAGATTTAATTATCATTACAAATGGAACTAAAAATTTAAAACCATTTTCCCTTTGCCATGCCGTAACACGCACACATAAGGCCTCACCCCTTACAAAAAAAAAAAAAAAAAAAAAAAAAATCTTGAATATTTACACATACACCCAAACCTGTTCCTCCACGGTGTTTCTTTTTTTTACACGATCTTGAAATAACACGGTCAACAAAAATTAAATAATCCTGTTTTTAATTTACTTTACTACTTAAATAAAAGATGGTTACAAGGCTTTTTATGAAGACATGTCATTATTAATAATTTCAATTAGATGTGAAACCGCATCAGCGGATGCTGCAGCTACTACAGAATATCCTTCTACACTTGCCAAGAAAAAAACTAAAGACGGAGAATTGACGTTGATCAAATGTTGAACACTGACGAAACCGGCCTTTTCTGGAAGAAAATGACAACCAGAACATTTGTGCCTAGAACGGAAAAGGCTAGGAGATTCAAATTGGCGTGGCTTTGTAGCAATGTCTCAGGAGATCGTATTTTAAAACCTCTCATAGTTAATCGATCACTCCGACTACGAGCACTAACACGTGTCCATGTACAGGAACTTACCAATCATTAGATGACAAATAAGGATTACGATGTCATTTATTCAATGAGTGTTTCGCAAAATGTTTTGACAAACAAATTTGAAGGAAAAAGGTGTGCCTTTTAAAGATCTGCGGTGTTGACCGCCAATGCCACAGGCCACATGCTTTTGTAATAGTCATATTCTTGCCACCTAATACAACTTCTCTTCTGCAGCCACACCGGGGAATAATTACAACTTTTAGAGTATATTATGTAAGACGATCATTTAGATATATTTTAAATAAAACGGACTTTATAAAACACGCAGTTTTGTCCGTGTCTGAAATAAGGCTATCTATTTGAATATTCGATGGAAGAACGTTTGGGCCGATTGCGTTAAAACTGTACACATTGCTTCATCAAATGTGGCCGATGAAGTATAACGAAATAATCAGTCTCGCACAAGCAGGTGGCAGTAAGGGATTTTGTAAACTTACTATATTGATGATATAAATGAAGTAGTTGCCAACAGAGTGCTTAATAAAGAGAAGTTGCTAGAAATGCGCAAGAAACGATCAACGTAACGACAGCAGCGACGAGGATGAACCAATAGCTTTATCTGCCAGTCTTATTATTGAAGCTATCCAGTTGGTAACTAAATAAGAAATCCTTTCATGCTGAATGATCCAATGATGAAAGATCCACAAAATCTAAATCTGATTTGAGTTCTTGTATGGTGCACTACAAAGTACTTTATAAAGAACTATCGAGAACCGGTAAACAGCGAAATATTACAGAATGTGGTTGGGTCTGAAAATTTCTCAGATTTATGAGAAAGTAAGTTGCCACAGAACACAAATGATACTGTTCAAACCATTTCCGATGAAATTGTTCGTGTTATTTTCAAGTTTATGCTTCAATATAAGTCCAACCCACACAAATGTATGTAAAAAAAAAAATAAAAAATATTACATATTGTAATGTCCTCCGGATTTTAACAGATCTTAGTTAAATCGGAATTATTTTTGGAAAAACATTAAAATTTGACAACATATAAATTATATAATATATCAATTATTTGGTTTTGATAACAAATTATTTTACTATGTACTACGAAAACGAATTACCTAAATGGAATACACAAATGTGTATGTTGATTCAAAATACATACAAAAATAAATTCTTGACATGATTCTTTTGCATTACCCACGCAATTGTGATGACAGGCAGGAAAAGGGAAATGAATTGTTGTAGGAAATAAAATAGGTATGTAAATCTACCTAGTAAAAATTAAATTTGTATTTATTAGTAAATTTATTCATCTACGAGTAATAAGACCCAATATCCAATAAAGCTGTTTACGTTATTAAGTTTTTACATGGTTTTTTCACAATATTCTTTAGAACGTATCTACAGAGTAAACACAGGCTTGAGTGTATTAAACAATTGAATTAAATTCAAGCAATTAATTATAAACATAATACATTAAATAATATTAATATAATAAAATATCACATTAAATATTAAAATAATTATAAATAAAAACAATCAATCGTATACACAAGTATATATATATTACATACACATATACACATGATCATACATCCACATATATTCATATATGTATATCCATACCACACTCGATGTACAGACAAGAAGATGCAACATTGCGAATGTAAATGTGACGTTAGTATGGACAAGAAACATGGGATTTAGGTTTTTTTTATTATTTTCCCAAACAAATGGACAACAAACACACTAATTCCAAAAAAAAAAAACTTATTTAGGTCTGATAAGTACAGTTGAAGAAATTTTTTAATTATTTTTTGATTTTCAGTTAAAATCAAACATTCTTTACTTAAATAAATCATTTAACAATCTCGAAATCCACCTAAACTAAGAAGAAATTGGGACCTGTTTCAATTTGTACCAAACCCATCAACTACATACATATATCTGAAAAGAACACAAATATTTTACACTTCGCTTTTTTAAATAGCGAAAAACATAAAATAACAAATGAAATAAAATCGAGATTTAATTTTAATTTGTAATTTAAAGTACATCTCTTTAAATTAATGAATTCTTAAGAACACGAATATTTTGGAAAATTGTAAATCGAGAAACAGCTATATCTTTTACAATAATTTGTGGCTGAATTTCTTTATAAATATATACAGATATTTAGAAGTAAAAACTATTTTATAATAGATACAGGCAGGCACATAATATTTAGATAGTAAATATATGTATTAACAATTTTATAAATGTATGTTATTTACTCAAAATTATTCTATCCCTTTTTTTCCTGTTTGCTTGAAAAATATATCTCGGCGGATTATTTTCTTGTTTTTCGACCATAAAATGAAACATAAAGGGTAAACCATAAATAAATGTTTAGTTAAACTGTAATTATTAAAATGAAAAAATCGTTTTTCAAAAAATTACGCCTACTGCAGATCCATTTAAACAATTAATCGAAAAATCGACAAATTCAATGTAAATTTTCGGTTTGTTGCCTACATTTGACGTAATGCACACAAAACGACGAAAATGAAACATGGGAATATTTCACCTTCGTTTCTCTTACTCTTGCCTTGCAGACAAATGTAGATGGCCCGTTCCATACACAGCCTCAAAAATCGGCCGGCTTCGTCTTCGTCCTTTCCCCTTTTACCTATCCCCTAAAATCGATGTTAACTGCGACACAAAATTTTCGGTGAAGCCGAACTTACACAAATAGAAATGAAAATAAAATTTAAAGCCATTTTTGAGATGTAGATTTTTATTTAAATTTTATTTTCGAGAGAGCAGAATAAAACAATACAAAAATTTGCTGTTTTAATACAAAATAAGTTTCAAACTAGCAATAAAAGATCTATTACGACCCAGTTTGAAGCCAGAAGCTGAAGCCTTGTACGGAACGGGCCGATAAGACAATTATCGTTGTGTGCAAATACAAAACGCATATAGAGAACGAAGATAGCTTGAAAAAGAAATTTATAATTTGCATACAAACAACATCCATACACACACAAACACCTTTAATTCTTCCTATAGTTAACTTACAGTAAAACTTCTACAAGTCGAGCCATAAGTTGCGAAAATATATAATATGCTGAGATAGAGAAAATTTGAGTAAAATACATGAAAAACCAATTTCACTCGAACCGCCCGAGCATATATACACATATATGTGTACACAATTACACATAGATATTATATAAACAGGAAATTTACCGAAAAATGATCCTATCATAAATCGAAATTCGATTTTGGGAATACTTCAACTTACAGAAGCCTCACTGTATTTACACACACACCCGCACACATAAATATATACAACATTTTATGTAAATAAATAAAAAATAGAAAAATATATTAAAAGGAAACTTCTCTGAATTCCGCTTCCATATGCATCCATATACATATACAGATATCGAAAAATTAAAACGACATATACTTCGCGTAGAAATATATCCCGTTATAAATAGTTCAACACGGTTTTATGTATATAAAAACATTTCTTCCCCTGGACACCACACTTTAATTACACGTTAATTGAACCTCACGAATATTAAAAAATAAATAAACAAATTTGTATTATAATTCACTTTTATTTAATATAACACACTTTTTCACACTAAACTGAAATTTAATTATTTACTATAAATAATACACATCAAATTCACTATATTATCACGTTCATTATTTATTATAATTTTTATTATTTATTATGTATTAATACAAAACTACACAATATGTATTTATTTATTAGTATTTAATTTAATTTAATATTTAATATTTTTATTTAGCACGAAAAAAGACAAAATACGTCTTTCTCTTCCGACGATCAATCGCCGACCATAAGTGTCAAATTATTATATTGGTAAAAAAAATGTACAACTGTTTTTTAATGAATTTAACCAAATCTGAATATTGTACACAATGTTTTATGTGAAAAAATTTAAATAGAACCAATAAATTGTATTTTTCTTGTTTTGTCGCTTCAACGCTGACGCGCTTGTTGTGTTTACCAAAGCGACATCACCAGCAGAAAAATATATTTTGTCGATGTACCTTGTCGCTGTATCTCTGGTTCTGTTTATACCTTAAATCTTTTCAGAGACACCTTTACTCGAAAAATATGTCGGCCATTTTGTTCATAGCACAAATTAGTAACTGCTTCGTTATTAGATTTGTGGACTCCTTCCAATATAAGAAACCCAATATATTTATCCAACTCATTTTCATCCAAATCTTTCCACTCGTCCTTATATACTCGTTTCCCTTCCAAATTAGTATTTACTATTACTATTTCCATAATATTTTTTGCCATTAGTATTTGATGATAATTCATCAAATATGCGAGCTTTTGGCAAATCTTGTAATTCCTGGCGTTAGGTGTAATACATTCTATGAAGACGCTCCTCCACTCTCAGGAAACGGTTCTGAAGATTATTCGATATTATTGTCTTTGAAAAGAACGATTTGGTTGGAATTTCAATATCCGTATCATCCTCCCATCATACTCAACGGCTACCTCCAAATAATCAGATGTTTCTGAACAAGAATCCAATGTATCAGAAATCTAAATTATAAAATAATACTCAGTCATTATCTAACTAATAAACTCATATATATATATATATATATATATATATATATATATATATATATATATATATATATATATATATATATATATATATATATATATATATATATATATATATATATATATATATATATATGAGTTTATTGATATATATATATATATATATATATATATATATTAAACTAGCTGACCCGGCGAACTTCGTACCGCCTCAAAATCAATAAATGTTTTTTAAAGTTATTAGCTTAATTAGATTGAGTTTTTATTAAGATTAAATGAATACTCCATAATTAATTAAATTTAATGAAATTATTGGGGGTACAAATTGAAAATGCGGGATTGATAACAGATGGCGTTACTAACGCTATACGCATCAGGCAGTACTGTGACTATGTTCATGTCAAAGCTACGTCTTATAGCTTTAATTTTCAGTATGTGTCAATTTGTCGCAGTGTCAAATTCATAGTTTTTTTGAGCTCTCAATATGTCGAGTTTCGTGCCAACAAAACAGCATTTGCGGGAAGTTTTAATTTACTTCTTTAATTTGAAGAAAAGTGCTGCTGAAGCACATCGATTGGTCTCCGAGGCTTATCCGAGTCATGTTCCATCGGTTTCAACGTGCGAGAGATGGTTTGTGCGGTTTAGAAGTGGTGATTTTGACGTTGAGGACAAAGAGCGGCCGGGCCAAGTGAAAAAGTTTAAGAATGCTGAATTGGAGGCAATACTCAATGAAGACTCGTGTCAAACTCAACAAGAGCTCGCAGATTCATTGGGAGTGACACAACCAGCCATTTCCCATCGTATAAAAGCCCTCGGAATGATCCAAAAGCAAGGACATTGGGTGCCGTATGAGCTGAAGCCGAGAGACGTCGAGCGCCGTTTTTTTGCATGTGAACTACTGCTCGAACGGCAAAAACGGAAGGGTTTTTTGCATCGCATTGTCACTGGTGATGAAAAGTGGATCCATTACGATAACCCGAAGCGCAAAAAATCATATGGTTACCCCGGCCATGCATCATCATCGACGGCCAGACCAAATATTCACGGCGCCAAGCTCATGCTCTGTATTTGGTGGGACCAGCTGGGTGTGGTGTATTATGAGCTATTGAAATCGAACGAAACCATCACAGGAGCACTATACCGAACTCAATTGATGCGTTTGAGCCGCGCACTCAAAGAAAAACGGCCACAATACGAGCAAAGACACGACAAAGTAATTTTGCAACATGACAACGCTTGGCCACATGTTGCAGCGCCGGTCAAAACATACCTACAAACGCTGAAATGGGAAGTCTTACCCCACCCGCCGTATAGCCCAGATATTGCTCCTTCCGATTACCACCTTTCCGATCGATGACACATGACCTAGCTGACCAGCGCTTCCATTCTTACGAAGAAGCCCAAAAATGGGTCGATGACTGGATAGCAGCCAAGCCGGCCGCGATGGACAATATTTTGAATAATTCATTTGTTACCATTTTTTCAGAATAAACGTTCAAAAATAGAAAAAAATCCCGCATTTTCAATTTGTACCCCCAATACAAAAATCAAAATGAAATATATTTTAATTACATTGAAATGAATGTAATTAACGTGGCAGCAAGGCTTTCGTTTTATTGAATTGAATCGAAATGGTTCGCGTAGCATTGTTGCACTACTTTCTTTTAAACTATTTGCTTTGTGGGTTGCAATGGAGTCGATTCCCTTCATTGTAGCACCTTGTGATATACGACATTTTCTGTTTTATTGTTAGGTGCGAGAACGAATAAAGCGGATGGTTTACCGACACGTGAACATGCTACGTACAACTGGCCGTGAGAGAAACATTCATTTTCTAGATTCAGGCCACAAACACTCAAGGATTGGCCTTGTGATTTGTTGATCGTCATGGCGAATGCAAGACGAATCGGAAATTGAATTCGTTTAAACTCGAATGGCATATCGGATGGGATCATCAGAGTTCTCGGAATGAGAACTTCCTCACCTTTGAACTTCCTTTGGAGTATCGTCCCGCGAATCGCATTGCCCATGAGTTTTCTCACCAACAAACGCGTTCCGTTACATAGTTTTGGTTGATTCAGGTTTCGTAGCATGATGATTATCGAGCCAACTTTTAGTTGTAAATTGTGCGGTGGCAAGCCAGGTAGATCCAATGAGTTTAAAAATTCAGTTGGATAGTTGGTTGCTTCGTCTTCGTTTGTCACACAGTCGATAGATTTGAAGGAATGAAGTGGACCGACGATTAGATTTTGAATTGTAAAATTTAAGTGATCCACATCTTTGTTCTTTGCCGCAAGAATTACTCGTTCACTCACCCAATTGTGATTTTTGTGGTTAGTAATGATGTTCGGGAACACTTTGTTGATGAGTTCGTCCTTCGTTGAGACAAAAATGCAAAAGTTCTGAGGAAACGAAATCAATCCGTTCGATTTGTCGACCGGAACACGGCCATTACCGATAGTCAGCAATTGCTTAGAGAATTCTTCGACAGATGGATCGTTTAACAATGCAACTCGCACGTTTGTCGTCAGCTGAAGTTTCTTCACATAACACCACAGAGTCGATGATTTAAGGCAAGCGTTTATTTCATCAGCAGCGGTCGATCTTGGAATGACTGGTATTGTTTGACGGAAATCGCCAGAAAGTAGAATCATTGCGCCTCCAAAACATCTTGAGTCATTGCGTAGATCTTTCATAGTTCTATCGAGTGCTTCCAATGCGCGTTTGTGCGCCATTGTACATTCATCCCAGATGATGATTTTACTTGCTACCAAAACTTTCGCCATTGCTGCGTGTTTTGCAATGTTGCATGTCGAGTTTTCAGCCGATGTGGCCAAAATCAATGACATGAGGAATGTCTTCCCAGTTCCACCGGGCGCATCGAGGAAAAATAATCCACCATTTCCATCATAAATTGCCTTCATTAACGTATCGTACACTTCTTTCTGTTGGGGGTTTAACAGTGGTACATTGGTTCGAACTGATTGGTTCAATGCATCTCGATCATATTCATGTTCACGTTCCAATTCTCGATTGAAAGCGTCGTTCATTCCACGACATGGCGTTGGCATTCCTAATTTGACTAACAAACTGCCGCACATGCGAAAACACATGTCTTCGATCAAAAGCAAAGCCTGGTTATGTACCTCGAAATCGGGATTTCCGAAACTGACACGAATTCGATGTAGAATGGCTTCTGACATGTCATTCTTGTACTTGCTCCATAGTTCACGTGGATTTGATGGGAAGCATGTCGAAATAATGATAACAAATAATGTGCGTATTTGGTTTGGATTTGCAGAAATAATTGATTCAGCGATTGTCATGTCCCAATGAGTATCGTTTTCAAGCAAGTTGAGCTGTTGAGATGCAGCACGAAATATTAGGCACACTACACCATTGACAGTTCGAAGTGATTCAAATGATGTCGGCCCACGAACATTCACCAGCAACAACCACAAGTAGAAGCATTCGTCATTCTTCGGATGAACTGTGGAAATGGGACCAAGAGCATCAGTAGAACGTACATTTGGATGATCAGGAACCTCATCGCCTTGCTTCCGACGTTGAAATGTTTTTGATGAGGCGTTCCAAGTGTAATAACGTGGCATCTCAGAGTAGAGCAATGTTCGTGCAAACGGATCACTTTGACAAATCGAAAAGAAACTGGTCAATGTTGTTGCTGGAGGTGTCTCAGCACGTTGAGCAACATTCGATGTGTTGAAATAAACTCGTTGACCATTCTGCAGATGCACCGCCAAATGTACAACAGTGGGATGACGTTCATGAATAGGGAATGATAATATACGCCAAATCGCCTCATTGCAGCTCACATATGGACCAACTTGATAATGCGTGATTTCATCGTTTGTATTGGGATTTTGAACACCAAAAACCGCCATATCGCTGCCTTTCGTGACATATTTACAAATGTATTTGATGGACTTCACTGAATTGCAGTACTCCACGTTGCAATGCGCCTTGAATGTTTTGGAAATAAGTGGCGAATACGGAACAATCCAAGTGTTGTCGACCACGAACTCATTTCCTCTCACTATCGTTGTGATAGTTCTACCGTTATCAACGGGTGACCGACGCCGGTACAGTGGATAACCATCATTACCAGTGATAGTCTCTGCGGTTAAATGTCGTGGATAACGCTTGGAACACTTGTTGTCGACCATGCACGGTGATTGGGGATTGATGGAGCCACACGGACCGTAAACCATGTTCGATGTTCGTAATTACAACATCATGCAGGTCTGGATCGGTTTCGGGATCAGGAATCTCGGCACATATGATGTCATCTATTTGGTTTGGTCGAATTTTTTCGACTAACCAAATAAGAATGTGAGCATGCGGCAAGCCTCGTTTCTGCCATTCAATTGAATACATCCAACATCGAGTATCTCCAAAGACGCAATGCCTAACAATGTAGTTCATCAGCGACCGGATTTTTTGTTTGAAGACACGTGCGATGATGTCGTGCCGATCGCTTGTTATTTGCCCGGGTAGCAGCAGTTGAACAATCTCTATCCATTACGAATTGCAAGTAAAAGTGATGAATAGATCTGGACAACCGTAATGACGAACATATGTCATTGCATCTTGCGCATATTCATGCATATGACGCGGGCTGCCAATGTACGTCGCCGGTAGAATAGTCAATCGACCAACATTAGCTGCATCTCCTTCGGTGCTGATTACATCGCGTAAATGGATATACTCCTCCGAACGCAGTTTAGCTTGGTTCAACCGAATGAAAATGAGGCGCTCCGTTTCGATTTTGACGTACATGTCGATGTAATATTGCTGAAGCAAACGACGAAATCGCAGCAAATAGTTGTCAGCATTTTGACGAATCATCAAACGATATGCATAATAATTCATCGAGCTAACCTTCTTGTTAGTTTCCTCACCTGAAATGAAATCAGTGAAATTAGTGTCATAATGGAAATTATGATATCAGTACTCACCGCTCAATGGATTTATCATGTTGATATTGAAGTGATATCCATCGTCTCCTTGCCAAAACATCAGGAGGTATTGCAATGTATCGTATGAACGGTGTGTTTCGTTTATTCGTTGCAGTTGTCCAGTGTCGCAACGTGTAAGCACAATATAGCGCGGTTCCACGTTTTCACCAACAATCACAATTGCGACTTCATCTATTGTTGGAGCATTAAATTGGCGTTCGTATGTTCCAGCGGGTCGTTTATCTGCTCAAATCACGACTTTGCAGTCGTCACTTGGCATGCGATCCAACATAGTTTTTAACAATCGAACCAATCCATGATGTTCATGGAGTAGTTGCTGCAAATCTTGCAGAACTATCCTTTTCATTGCCGTATTGATCGTTTGGCGCCGATCAAGTTGATCCTCCATATTGCCCATAAAGTAGATTTGGATGAATTTATGCTGTTCATCTTCAACCGGTTGCAATGACCCAATTCGGTGGTGAATTTGCCCTTGAATCTGCAAAGTCGAAGACGAAGTCAGAGTTATAGATTTTTGATCACCAAAAGAAAATGAATGTTTACTCTCTCGAGCAGAAATGACCTTGAATGTTGGATTGAATCCGCGTTCTTCGATAATGTCTGCTCCAAATGAAGTCATTTGGAAACATCCGTTGTATCTTTGAGTGTTGGATAGAAAATGTCGTGATTCTGGTGTCTTGCCACGAAGCAATGAACGCAACAGTTCAGGTGGTGCAGGCAATAATGGCAATCTCACCTTGCCACTGAGACAGCACAATCCAGGCGTTTCTCCAGCGAACTTCAATGCACCGCAATGGTCGCACACAAACTCCATTGGGCCAATTCGAACGAAAGGATGCGAGTTGTAGTCAATTGTGCAATCGTATTGAAACGCTATTCGATTCAAATCAACACTTGAAGGATTTCTTCTTCCGCGTCGAAAATTATCACGTTGTTGATCTGTGCGATAAGCTCGACGGTTTCTCATTGCCAACTGAGCCATTTGACGTACGGCCTCTCTTTGTGCTTGTCTTTGTGAAGCGCGAAGTCGGGCCATACTAACGCGGCGCACTTTTCGTGTGATTTCTTGTTCATCTGCAGTGGATTGATTCGCAATAGTCCGAAGTCTAATTACATTATGGCTAAGCATGTGAAGTTATCCCAGTTTTTCATCCCAGGATTTGTTACTATTATTACTTACACGCAACTGTTATATTCCATCCCAGTTTTTTTCATTTTATACCTCTATAAAGCTCCATTTATATTATACGTTCCTTTCAGTTCCTTCATTTATCGTATCAGACAAAAAAAAACATTGTTACATATATTTTATATAGGAGTATTTATACATATTATCCGTTCCTACACTTACGGAACGGATAATATAAATACTGGGATCGTAGCGATATCCCAGAAAAATAAATCCCAAGGATACAAAATCCCAAATGAAAAATAAATCCCAAAAAGTATAATCCACAAAATAAAAATCCCAAATATGAAAATCCCATACTTTCAAAAAAGCAGAAATCCCAAATTTGATGATCCCAACATTTCAAAAAATACTCAAAATTAATAAAGAGCGGATTTTAAAAACTTATTCATTTCAAATTTGTAAAGCATTTATTAGGCAAAACATGTAAATATTTAAAACAAAATTAATGTGTTAGATGAATATTGTGAGCAATATTTCTTAAATATTCCAGTTTTGTAGTTGAAAGTCTACTTTTTATAACTCGTTTAATGTTTTATATTTGTTAATATTTTGTTTCTTTTTCGGAAATCTATGTCCGGTATTGATCTTTTCAATGATGGTTTTAGAAACAATAAGTTCCTCTCCCAGGTGGGATATTATTCGGTACAACCCACTGTTCTGCTTCCCCACAATAACCTTAAGGCGACGGTGCCATGCCTCAACGCTGTTTTGAGTACGAGGGAAATTACTTTTTGCAGCGTTTTCGACGGATCAAAAACAAGGGTCATAACGCGGTTTCTTGTTAGGGCTGCTTCCGGTTATGTAATTACATTTAATGAATCTATCAATATTTTTTGCGTTGTCATCTTTAAGATTATTATACAATGAAGTATAATAAAGAGACATTTCATCAGGAGGAACAAATGCGAGGCTTTTTATCATCCTAACTTCGAGACTAAACTCTTCACATTTTCCGTATTTACTCGCTGCTCCACACTTTTGCACTTGTCGCCATAAGATTTGGAAAAAAAAGAAAAAGGCAACCTTTGAATTCTGCGTTAGGAAAATATTCTTCGGCTGCTAAATAAATAGTTTCTTCAAAATCCGTAATGATCCTTTGTGGATTCAAATGAATATCGTTTTCACAGGCTATACGATGCAATTCATAAAAAAAAAATCAGAGTAACAGCTCTTGGTCTTTTTCGTCATCAAGCAAAACACTAAGGGTACGACTTCATTTTCGATTTTCCCATGAATGCTAAAAAGCTGGGCCATTATAGACGGTACTACATAAAAAGTTCCATCCATTAACCAGCAGGAACACTCGGACAAAACTTTTAAATTAGTTATGGTTATAAGAATAATATCTTTTTCATTCCAACTTTCTTTTCTGCGGGAACAAACAGCTCATTTTCGAGAAAACATAATTGCTGCGGTATATTAATCTCATCTACATTTTCATGCTCTTTGATTTTGCTGGAGCGAATTCGGGCTATTTTACTTTTTTGTGTCATCTTATTTGGAAGGTAAACACGTACGTTGGGCTTACATTCTACAATGACGTCCCGAATTGTTTGCGATGGTGGTACGGAACTATTTAGAGCCTGTTTTTTTAGCTTTGCATTACAGCCAGCAAGATCAATTTCAGAAGCTCTAGGATCATGTGAATGATCAAGCAACAACGTTATAATTTGATGTTCATTTTTCTCAAGAAATGTAGAGATTTTGCATTTGCAAGAAACATTTTTTCTTTCTGTGCATCTCCATTTATAAGTATTATTTTTTTCTGAGTCCAAATGGTAACAGAATCCGTCATGATGTAAATTATTCCCACCTTTGTTGTTTTTTACTATCTTCATTTTGTTGTGAGACCTAAGTACAAATATATTGAATAATAAACTAATATTTTATTCATACATATAAAATAAATATGTACATACCTTTAAAATTCTTTCTAAGAAATGATTTTGATTTGAAATTGGAAAATAAACGAAATCTGATTTGAACATTTGAAATATGCAGACTACTATGCTAATACTATAAATGAACAACAGCATAGTGTAGTAATATTTATTATTAAACGAGCAAAAATTGTATATTTTCTGTAAAAAAATTTCTCGAAAACGGCACTATAATTTTTTCTGAAAATTGGCATACTACCATTTCCCGGTGTGAAAAAACGATCTGGGATAGGTTTCGACTTTGGAATAATTCATTTAGGGCCATAATTTTGGAAAAACAGTTTCCATATGAATGATGTCACAAACATTCGAAATAGTTGAGTGTCTGTGCTAAATATTTGAAAAAGCACACTACAATTTAATTTGATTTCGATAGTATAGAATAATTTATCGGTATATAGTAAATAAGCGTGTCCGTCACGCCAGCCGAAACCATATCAGCCGGAACCAAACAACTATGGCACAAGTAGCACGATGCATTGTGCATCATTGAGCACTATATGCTTTTTCAGCCGGAACCTTATAATTCCAGCCGAAACCTGATAAAGCCACACAGAACAATACAACAGCCAAACAAACTAGGGCACTAGTAGCACGATGTATTGTGTATCGATGTGCACTTTATAATTTTTCAGCCGGAACCTTATAAATCCATAAATATAACATTTTTCGGAAAAAAACCTTACAAATTCAGCCGGAACCATACCCTCTACAGCCAAACTAACTATGGCACAAGTAGAACAATGCATTGTACATCATTGTACACTATATAATTTTTCAACCGGAACCTTATAAATCCAGCAATATAAGATTTTTCGTTGGAACCTTATAATTCCAGCCGATAACGATGGTTTGGTTAAATACAGTCAAACTAACAATATCACAAGTAGTACAATGAATCGTGTATCATTGTGCACTATATTGTTTTTCAGGCGGAACCTTATAATTCCAGCCGTAACCTAATAAAGCCAGCCAGAACCATACTATAGCAAAACTAACTATGACACAAGTAGCACGATGTATTGTGCATCATTGTGTACTATATACATTTTCAGCCGGAACCTTATAAATCCAATAATATACGATTTGTCGTGAAAAAACCTTACAATTTCAGCCGGAACCATACTCTCTACAGCCAAACTAACTATAGCACAAGTAGCACGATGCATTGTGCATTATTGTGCACTATATAATTATTCAGCCGGAACCTTATAATTTCAACCAGAACCTTATAAAGCCAATCAAAACCGTACAACAGCCAAACCAACAATAGCACAAGTAGCACGATGCATTGTGCATCATTGTGCACTACAGTAAGTCCTCGACTTACGTGATTAATTCGTTCTGTAGGTTTTCGCGTAAGTCGAAAAATCGTGTAAGTCGAACAAAACTTAAATTCAGCGTACATGGATACATTAAAGTACATAGAACCTACTTATTAAAGAACTATAAGCATCATTCACTGCTTTGATACTTCGCGAATCGTTCTGGATCAGGATGTTGAGCGTCGAAGCCATCTAAACCATTCTCTCTTTCTGCCACCCTTACTATCGCATGAAAATCATAGTGTGTATAAAATAAAAAAACTAAAGTAGAGAACTTAGAAATAAAGCGCAGCTTTAAATTTTTTTTTTTAATAAAAAATTAAAAAACCTACTCCTTTCATCAAAAAAACTCAAAATCCCATTTTTTTTAAAATCACGTAAAATCGAATTCAAGTAAGTCGAATTCACGTAAGTCGAGGACTTACTGTATATAATTTTTCAGCCGGAACCTTACACATCCAGTAATCGAAGATTTTCCGAGGAAAAAACCTTACAAATTAAGGTAACCTTGCAGTCAAAATAACTATATCATAAGTAGCACGATACATTGTACATCTTTTTGCACCATTTATTTTTTTTAGCCGGAACCTTATAATTCCGACCAGAACCTAATAAAGCCAGCCAAAACCGTACAACAGCCAAAATAACTATGGCACAAGTAGCAAAATGCATTGTGCATTATTTTGCACTATATAAATTTCCAGCCGGAACCTCATAAATCCAATAAAATACGATTTGTCGTGAAAAAACCTTACAATTTCAGCCGGAACCATACCCTCTACAGCCAATCTAACTATAGCACAAGTAGCATGATGTGTTGTGCATCATTGTGCACTATATAATTTTTCAGCCGAAACCTTATAATTCCGACCAGAACCTATTAAAGCCAGCGAAAACCGTAAAACAGCCAAACTAACTATATCACAAGTAGCACGATGTATTGTGCATCATTGTGCACTATATAATTTTTCAGCCGGAACCTTATAAATCATGAAATATACGATTGTTCGTGAAAAAACCTTATAAATTCAGCCGGAACCATACCCTCTATAGCCAAACTTACTATAGCACAAGTAGCACGATGCGTTGTGCATCATTTTGCACTATATATTTTTTCAGCCGGATCCTTATTATTCCGACCAGAGCCTATTAAAAACAGCCAAAACCGTACGACAGCCAAATCAACTATAGCACAAGTAGCACGATGCATTGTGCATTATTGTGCACTATATAATTAAACCATACAACAGCCAAACTAACTATAGCACAAGTAGCACGATGTATTGTGCATCATTGTGCAATATATAATTTTTCAGCCGAAACCTTATACATCCAGTAATATACAATTGTTCGTGAAAAACCTTACAAATTCAGCCAAAACCATACCCTTACAGCCAAACTAATTATGGCACAAGTAGCACGATGTATTGTTCATCATTGTGCACTATATAATTTTATATAGTAGTTTTCTATATGTTTTTGCAGCCAAACTATAACGCCATCCAGAACCATCAAAATCCAGTCGAAACAAAATGTTTACATAAATAGTGCAATATATGATTTTTGTGCTATAGTTAGTTTGGCTGTTGTACGGTTTTGGCTGGCTTTATTAGGTTCCGGTCGGAATTATAAGGTTCCAGCTGAAAAATTATATAGTGCAAAATGATGCAAAATGTATCATGATACTTGTGATATAGTTATTTTGACTGTAGGGTTACCTTAATTTTTAAGGTTTTTTCCTCGGAAAATCTTAGATTAATGGATGTGTAAGGTTCCGGCTGAAAAATTATATAGTGTACAATGATGTACAATGCATTGTTCTACTTGTGCCATAGTTAGTTTGGCTGTAGAGGGTATGGTTCCGGCTGAATTTGTAAGGTTTTTTCCGAAAAATGTTATATTTATGGATTTATAAGGTTCCGGCTGAAAAATT
This sequence comes from Nephrotoma appendiculata, assembly GCA_947310385.1. Taxonomy (NCBI): domain Eukaryota; kingdom Metazoa; phylum Arthropoda; class Insecta; order Diptera; family Tipulidae; genus Nephrotoma; species Nephrotoma appendiculata. The sequence goes on along the minus strand of OX371223.1, from coordinate 237,753,453 downwards.
ATAAAGTGCACATCGATGCACAATACATCGTGCTACTAGTGCTCTAGTTTGTTTGGCTGTTGTATGGTTCTGTGTGGCTTTATCAGGTTCCGGCTGGAATTTTAAGGTTCCGGCTGAAAAAGCATATAGTGCTCAATGATGCACAATGCATCGTGCTACTTGTGCCATAGTTGTTTGGTTCCGGCTGATATGGTTCCGGCTGGCGTGACGGACACAAATAAGCAAAAAGGTTTTTTTCCCATCTTATATTAAAATTATTCTCCGCAGATTCAAAATTGTTAGTCTCCGAAAGCTGGTCAAAATCTTGCATATATGAAAATCAAGGTCTCTCATATTAAAATAAAAGTTTTAATAAAATAATAACTTTTGTGAAATAAAAATAAATAATAATTTTGCCTAGTAATAAAACTCGTAATATAAAACTTAAATTTAAAATAAAGAAAACTTTACAAATGAGTAATTTAGATATTTCGGAGGGCATGTACAATGGAACACGCCTGATTGTTACTGAATTATGTAACAACGTAGTTAAAGCAAAAATAATTACTGGGGAAAAAGCTTGACAAGAAGTACACATTCCTCGAGTTACGCTCGACTCCAGTAAAGGTCAACTTGAATGTACAATACAACGACATCAATTTCCGCTTTGACCAGCGTTTGAACGATGACCGTGCATAAATCTCAAACGTTCGAATTTGTTCGCGCCGACCTTCGTACACCTGTCTTTAGTCACGGTATGTTGTACGTATAGCATTTTCCCGTGTTAAATGACAAAATGAAAGTTCTGTTACCACCTATAATGTTGTGTGGAAAATAAAATGAAATTAGAGTTGTTTTGCGTAAAAGAAAAACTGTCTTTCTTTTCACCGAGCAAGCTCGGTCCCCTGGTACTAATATATAATACGGCATATTATGCGAATTATACAAAATATCCTCTAACAAAGTTGTGAGTTAATCTTAAGTTTAAAGAAAAGAAAATTAGTAAAATTATTTATTGAAATATTCCTAATTATAAAATCCCGTTGTTAAGAAGAATATTTCTAATTGTTCTTCTTAACAACGGGATTTTATAATTTTGGATTTTAAAATTTGCGATTTTGAAATTTGGGATTTTGTATTTTGGGATTTTATAATTTAGAGATTTTTATTTTGGGATTTTCATCCCATCCGAGTTTTCTCGTTTATTTGTTGTTCATGTAAAACAAATACTTGGAAATAATGTATTGTATTTTGGCAATAGTAATTCTGTATATTTTAAGTTCGAAATAATAATACGCCATATTTTAAGTATGAATTTTATGTATGAATGGTTTGGAAATTTCAAGGTATATTTTGAAATGGTAGATGGCAGAGTGAATCATTCGCTATTTCCGGCCCAGGAAGGTTTTGGAAGTTATAGACGATTTTCATATAAATGTATATGGGGCCATATCGAAGCTGGAAGATTGTGCCAATCCTAACATACGGCTGGCACTGGGGAGCTTATTATAAGTTACCCTTAATATTTTAAACTTAAAATGTGGCGTATTATTATTTCGAACTTAAAATATACAGAATTACTATTGCCAAAATACAATACATTATTTCCAAGTATTTGTTTTACATGAACAACAAATAAACGAGAAAACTGGGATGGGATATTTTGTTGTTGTGTTTATAATTCAAACCGTCTTATAGAGGTATAAAATGAAAAAACTGGGATGGAATATAATAGTTGCGTGTAAGTAATAATAAAAAAAATCCTGGGATGAAAAACTGGGATAACTTCACATGCTTTTAAGGCTTCGTGGTGAAAGATTAGATCTTCTGGCTCGCGGCATTGTAAATAATACTGGAAAATTAATCACACAATCCAAAATTACATAATCAATTATCGATGTGCGCACAATCACAAATGTGATAACCTGTGAGGTTAAGTGAACATCTTCGAAGGGAACTTACCGTTTAAAAATCCCGATCGAAAATGGAATTCCGCAGAATAAAAAAAATGAAAAAAACGAAGAAAAAAAATCTAGTGTCCGGTGTTGGGACACTCTGTACCACTAAACAAATTACGTACAATTGTACGCAAAAAAGTACTGTTTTCTTATTGTTATTGGCATACACCACACAACCTCTTATTTCACTAAATTCCACCACTTATTTTAATATTATATGCTAAACCACAAACCACTTAACTAATATGAAATAACCAAAACCAAAAATAAATAAAATTTAATATTACAATCGCAAAGGAAAAAAACTTTTTTTGGAGCTGTCAAAATATCTACTATTCGCACTGAAATCGTAATTCGGACGAAGATTTTATCTATATAATAATAGATAAGTAGATGAAATAAAAAAAATTGGATAAAAAATAAAATAGAAATGTACATAGTGCATGCAGCCTCCAGTCAGATTCGTATCCAGTACTTTGCCGTCCAAGCGCCGAAGCTTTAACCACTGCACCACTCGTCACCTATAAAATTCATATAAAAAAGATTTTTTTTATTAGATTTTTGGGGCTTCCCTTTTGAGTTTTTCCGACTTTTCTTTTTTTCCTAAACCACCACTGTATTGAGACGAACAAAATAAAAAAAACAAAATGTACTAAATGTATGAGAAAATGAATTTTCTTGATAAATTTTTTTGTTGTTCAATTTTTTGCAATGTTTTAATAGTTATTATGCTATTCGGAGCGAAGACAAATCCAACAAAACAAAGATCGGTACAGCCGTTCTTGAGTTATAAATGGTGTAACTAACCCGACTTTGTTTTATATATATGGATGTTAGCTGCTTTTCTACGGATGTGCGAGATACAGAAAAATGTTTGTTTAATAAAAAATTATCTTTCAATTTTCTTCAATACCAAAATTATCTTATTATTCGTGATGTAATTTTAATTCGGGGTGGAGCTATATTTTCTAATTACATTTACACTTTTTCGTGATAGCTACACTTTATCCGAGAAACGCACCAATTTTTTTTCGGGCTGACATATTTCGGGCTAACTTCAACGACTTGTTATTTTGTGATTTCCTGTTATAGTTAAATCAAGGAGGCCTATTTTTCAAAATTTTAAATATACTTGCACCTTCACATTAGTGTGCTGCCCGTGGCGAATATTTTTTACTGATCAAAGTAATCGAAAATAAATTAAACAAAATCGCAACCGGCATCAATTTTATTCCATTCGACGATATTCTAGTCGCTCGAGGTCCTCGTTAAGTGAAACATCACCAATTAATTCCGATTTCTATATACACATAAATATTAATACAAATAAAACATGTCGAAAACTATTTTACAAATAATATTCGCTATGGGGTTATGTCTACTCATCATGGCACGTGAAATAAATGTCGATGAAAATGGCAGTGTTGGAAAATTGCCTAGGACTCTTCAAGCAACAAACACAGGAGAAAAAGATTTTCAAATACTAGATGAAGGAGCAGCCACAACTGTTGCAGGTCCAGCCGCGGCAGCAGGAGGATCTCGTCTAGCTTGTAAATATCCAGTAACGTTCATCGGTGCATTCCTAATTTCTCGTTTGTTCGTATAAATGATGTCTACTAAATTACATAATTTGTTGTGTTAATAAATTTTTGGTTTGTTAAATTAATGAGCGTGTGCGTTTGATGTTTGTTTGCTTAATGGAGAATCTGTTTAAATTTTTGTTATGGATGGTAAGCTAACATATTTGTAACATAATAAGGGCAACAGTATTTGAAAAATTTAGTGCATACGATTAAATAATGACTATAATTTCCGATTTGAAGTTAATGGATGTCTGAATCCAATGGATACTCAATGGAAATGGATTCCCGTACCCAATGTATGAAATCGTATTTTATGCATTCTAATGTCTTCGCACAGTTCTTCGTCTGTACCAGTGTCATTTCGTATAAAATTATGTTATATGTATACTTGTGAGCTATCGAGTATATAGCACATACAAAATATCATTTGTATTAAAAATCATTAATAGAATCGATTCTAAATACAGTCGATTCCGCTTAATCAGGACACATCGGGACTAATACAGTTGTCCCGAATAAGCGGGTGTCCTCCTTAATCCCTAAAAAAGCCCTAATCTCTAAATTGTCTAATATGAATATAATCTTCATGAAATGAAGTTCTTATATCCCTTTTCCGGCCTTAGATCACAATTGTGTACAAAAGAAACAAAACCAATTACAAACTAGGTTATTATAATCTGACAAACCATATGCACAGGAATATGTTCTTGCATTAGCCGTACTCCCGCCCGATGCAGGCGACAAGACTGAGGCATATCGTTCGTTTGCCCAAGATGTTCTAAACAAGACTTTAAACTTAAATGTTTAGTATAAAATTGCTGCTTTGACCTACGCTACGTTATCCAATCCTGCCACTAATGTCGATGTCGGCAAAGCACTTATTACAGATGGTATAATCCGTGTTGAGAGACGACGTGACCGCAAACTCGCCAAACCGGTAAAACCGAGCGGCCTTACTAAAATACAAGACTAGAATAAAAATTATATTTATAGATTGAAGAATATCAAGCAGTTGAGACAGCTGCTAAAAAAACTCGTGTCGCACAGAAAACATCACAGATGCGGCATTCGTTCATGATACTATTAGACCTCTTAAGATTCCTAACGATCTATTATGAACGTTTTATGATTTTGTAAAGTTCGATTTGCCTAGAGGACAATTTTTTCCCATAAAGTACGAATCGTAACTAAAAAGTATACGAATAGTACGATCTAAATATAGTATTATGGAGCATCAAAATAATCAGTGTATCCATAAAACACAAATTTATTTAAAATAAATATATTAAAAATTGAATTTTGTTCTTTAAATTATTTTTCAAACCTACACAATCATCATGTTGCTTCTGATACCTACACCATTAAAAATAACATTTGTAGAGGCAGTCTCGAGTTGGGTTGAGAATGACGTTTGTAACAATGTAGAATTCGTGAACGAAAATGGCACATGTTCATTGTTACAATGTAGTTTCATGAACGATTTTGAGCTGTCATTGTTAACAATATTGTAACAATGTAAATATCGTGAACGTACTCCCGATTTTTTTCAATCTTACATGGCATTTCATACTTACACTGTGCTTGAATTGCAAATTTTTTTTTCGTGACAAGCTGGGCACCCGGGGGGTAAACCTAATTCGAGTATGCTGAGTTCAACGGTGCTAGTCCCATTTTAAAGTTAGTCCCCATTTTTGAGATATCGCATTCGACATGTTTTGGCTCTGAGTCAAAATATACCCTCATTTTCACGTTGATAGCTCTTGAACCATTAAGATTTCCGTTATGCTTTCTTCAGCAAAAATGTTGCGCAACTTTGCCGAACATATCAAGACCGAAAAACCCACATCTATTTTTTTTTTTTGCTTTTCATTTCAACGAAAAACACTGTTTTTATCATTTTTTATCATTTTGTTGAATTTAAATCGAGTAGAATCGATCGAATAAACATCGCATCGACAAATATAGATACAATAGAAACTATTTAAAAGAAAGTTAAATCGATTCAATTTATTTTATGGTGACTTTTTAGAAGATTTAATACATTCAATTTAGAAGATGTATAATTATTACTCTTATTTAACAGTTCAGCATCAGCTCTTCTATGCTGATGTAAAATGCAGGACAGCAACTTTTATTAATATTCAGTTATATATTTTTTATCAATAAATTTACACATTGTATTTCATTAATTATAAATGCTTTTTATTTTATCTTTTAATAAATTATATATTTTAACATATTAAAAACATTTAATGTTTAACATAAATCTATTTCTACACAACTGTGTCTTAACTATTTCTCCAATCTTACAATATGGAATCTAAAGGCGATGCCACATACACATTTCTACGGACGACATCTAAAAACAGATTTCACATTTACGAATTAATTAGAGCATATTTTTGACTCAAATTAATGAGATAATATGTAAAATATCTCAAATTAGTAGCTAAAATAATAAATTTGCAACTATTTAATAATTTTAATTGAAAAATTATCAATTTTCTATTTACCCGTTCCTACAAACGATTTTTTCTCTGAATGGTATAATTTTACACGTGAACGAACGCACAAAAATCTAAAACGATTTCCGAACTCATCAAAAAATTTTAAACGATTTTATTCTCTGTTGTCTGTGAACTTCAACAAATGTCAAAAAATTCCAAAACAAAATATATATTAATATAAATATATACACTTATATAAATATACACTTTGGATAGAAATGGCGGTATAAACATTCAGCTCAAAACAAAATATAACAAATTGTTGTTGTAAAAATCGTCTGTATTTTTTTTTGGTATGTGGCGAGGCAAAATAAATTTACCGTGAATCGTCTGATATTAGATGTGTATGTGGCAACGCTTTAAGGCCAGACTGTATACCAGTTATAACACTTGTACCAATTATATTTCTCTACAAAACGCATCCATTATACCATTTCGAAATGTCGTGAATTAGCCATTTCTTTACTGCTAAAAGCGTTGCCACATACACATCTAATAACAGACGATTCGTGCGTAAATTTATTTTGCCTCGCCACATACCAAAAAAAAATACAGACGATTTTTACAACAACAATTTGTTATATTTTGTTTTGAGCTGAATGTTTATACCGCCATTTCTATCCAAAGTGTATATTTATATAAGTGTATATATTTATATTAATATATATTTTGTTTTGGAATTTTTTGACATTTGTTGAAGTTCACAGACAACAGAGAAAAAAATCGTTTAAAATTTTTTGATGAGTTCGGAAATCGTTTTAGATTTTTGTGCGTTCGTTCACGTGTAAAATTATACCATTCAGAGAAAAAATCGTTTCTAGGAACGGGCAAATAGAAAATTGATAATTTTTCAATTAAAATTATTAAATAATTCCAAATTTATTATTTTAGCTACTAATTTGAGATATTTTACATATTATCTCATTGATTTGAGTCAAAAATATGTTCTAATTAATTCGTAAATGCGAAATCTGTTTTTAGATGTCGTCCGTAGAAATGTGTATGTGGCATCGCCTTAAGATGTCATAACAAACAACAACAACAAATCAAACAACAAGGTAAATAATTTAATTATAAAAAATAAAACTTAATAGAAAGAATTACAAAGTTTAATAAATTTATTTTTATATTAATATTTACAGAGATATGCGACAACGAGAAAACGATACACCCACAACTTTTCCTAAAAATTGACATTTTTCTTCTTTTTGACAAAACAATGGCGTGCCGTTGCGATAGTGGATACAAATCCTAGATTTTTCCATCCCATCGTTTTAACCAATTACATCATCAATATATCAACCATCAAATGTCACTGCGCCATTCAACCACAGAAACATACGACGAATAAAAATCTCGGATTTTTCTATCACAGATTATTTTTCAATTTTTTTCAACGATTTGTCAACGATTTTTTGGAATGTGAGTGCCCAACACACACGCCACTTTGCATACAAAAAAGTTGAAAAAAATTGAAAAATAATCTGTGATAGAAAAATCCGAGATTTTTATCCGTCGTATGCTTCTGTGATTGAATGGCGCAGTGACATTTGATGGTTGATATATTGATGATGTAATTGGTTAAAACGATGGGATGGAAAAATCCAGGATTTGTATCCACTATCGCAACGGCACGCCATTGTTTTGTCAAAAAGAAGAAAAATGTTAATTTTTTAGGAAAAGTCACCATAAAATCAATTGAATCGATTTAACTTTCTTTTAAATAGTTTCTATTGTATCTATATTTGTCGATGCGATGTTTATTCGATCGATTCTACTCGATTTAAATTCAACAAAATGATAAAAAATGATAAAAACAGTGTTTTTCGTCGAAATGAAAAGCAAAAAAAAATAGATGTGGGTTTTTCGGTCTAGATATGTTCGGCAAAGTTGTTGGTCTTGACCTGCGCAACAACTTTGCTGAAGAAAGCATAACGAAAATCTTACGGGTTCAAGAGCTATCAACGTGAAAATGAGGGTATATTTTGACTCAGAGCCAAAACATGTCGAATGCGATATCTCAAAAATGGGGACTAACTTTAAAATGGGACTAGCACCGTTGAACTCAGCATACTCGAATTAGGTTTACCCCCCGGGTGCCCAGCTTGTCACGAAAAAAAAGTTTGCAATTCAAGCACAGTGTAAGTATGAAATGCCATGTAAGATTGAAAAAAATCGGGAGTACGTTCACGATATTTACATTGTTACAATATTGTTAACAATGACAGCTCAAAATCGTTCATGAAACTACATTGTAACAATGAACACGTGCCTTTTTCGTTCACGAACTCTACATTGTTACAAACGTCATTCTCAATCCAACTCGAGACTGCCTCTACAAATGTCATTTTTAATGGTGTAGGTATCAGAAGCAACATGATGATTGTGTAGGTTTGAAAAATAATTTAAAGAACAAAATTCAATTTTTAATATATTTATTTTAAATAAATTTGTGTTTTATGGATACACTGATTATTTTGATGCTCCATAATACTATGTTAAGATCGTACTACTCGTATACTTTTTAGCTACGATTCGTACTTTATGGAAAAAAATTGTCCTTTAGGCAAATCGAACTTTACAAAATCATAAAACGTTCATAATAGATCGTTAGGAATCTTAAGAGGTCTAATAGTATCATGAACGAATGCCGCATCTGTGATGTTTTCTGTGCGACACGAGTTTTTTTAGCAGCTGTCTCAACTGCTTGATATTCTTCAATCTATAAATATAATTTTTATTCTAGTCTTGTATTTTAGTAAGGCCGCTCGGTTTTACCGGTTTGGCGAGTAGCGGTCACGTCGTCTCTCAACACGGATTATACCATCTGTAATAAGTGCTTTGCCGACATCGACATTAGTGGCAGGATTGGATAACGTAGCGTAGGTCAAAGCAGCAATTTTATACTCAACATTTAAGTTTAAAGTCTTGTTTAGAACATCTTGGGCAAACGAACGATATGCCTCAGTCTTGTCGCCTGCATCGGGCGGGAGTACGGCTAATGCAAGAACATATTCCTGTGCATATGGTTTGTCAGATTATAAGGCAGGTGGTAAATGAGCTAAACGACTGGCGGGTAATGTCTGAAAAACAATATTTTAAAGTTAGTCTCCAATTCCGATTCCCTCGAGATTAATCTAATTAAAAATTATTAATTTTTAAAAATATTACAATTCAAAATAATCTGCCACACAATTGCTTCTCCGTTAGAAATTTATATTGAAAATTCACAACAAACTCCTTCGTATCACAATAAAACATTGCAGTCTCTTAAAATTCATAAATTATTTTGTCTACGCAAATCTAAAATTGTTTAGTGCAATCCCAGTTTTAACAATAAATTTCTTTTTCTTCTTAATTCTGTGGTTTTTAACAATGTTTTGACACTTGGGACAATCTCATAGTTAACTATTACGTCATTTCTACTATGAAAGTTGTTACGATAATGTAACAATGTAAATATCGTGAACATACTCCGGGGTTATTGTGAATTTTTTGATTAACTTAACAATCGTGAATTAGTTTTGTTGTTATATTTTGCCAAGCAGCTGTCAGTTCTTCTGTCACAAAATCAAGATTGGAGCTTATGTCTAGTTTTAGGAGGGATATTTCGCCGAAATTTCGAAAGTAATAGGAGGGAAAATTCTGTAATTGGTGTGTATGTACAAATTAAACTTAGAGCGTGTTTCAATTGGTTTAAATGCCGCATAAAAAGTTAAAAATTGTGGTGAATAAAAATGTCAAACTTTTTATCCGCTTCAAGAGCTGATAAAATTTTTATATAGAAAACATTTGGCTGACAAAAATATTTGTTTGTAAACAAAAATTTTCCATGTAACAATTTTGAGAAAAATTGCAATGATATATGTGTAAACTGACCATAATTGGCTAATATATATTTAAAAAGTATTTATTATACATGTTTTCATATTTAAATTTGCTATATATGTTCGCAATTACACATAAAATTAGCAACCATGTTATTGTCAAAATTTTTAACCAGTTGAAACAGATAAAAAGTTAAAAAGTTAAAAAAAAATTACCACAAATAAATTTTTAACTTTTTAACTTTTTATGCGGCATTTAAACCAATTGAAACACGACCTTATGTGTAAATTTTTATTAGTAATAATCTAATTAGGTGCGTTCAAAATTTCATAAATTTTCGAGCCAATATTGAACTGCCGTTGTATGTGAAAATTACCAAAAATAAATTTTGAGAAATATACTGATGTATTCCATATATTTTCATTTATTTACAAAACTGATTTACCATAATAAATAAAGTTTTAAAGAGACAAGCCTCTTGTCGTGAGCTAAAATGTCATCGAAAATAAAATAACATTTTTACGACAAACGTCGATTGATAGCGACATTCATAATACCAAAATTACCAAATTTAGCAGTCGTCGTTTAGCAGACATACCAAATTTAGCAGTCGTCGAAAATTCGACATCGACACGACAACCACAATAAGGGTGACTGTGTATGTAAACAACCTAGTTTGTAATTGGTTTTGTTTCTTTTGTACACAATTGTGATCTAAGGCCGGAAAAGGGATATAAGAACTTCATTTCATGAAGATTATATTCATATTAGACAATTTAGAGATTAGGGCTTTTTTAGGGATTAAGGAGGACACCCGCTTATTCGGGACAACTGTATTAGTCCCGATGTGTCCTGATTAAGCGGAATCGACTGTATTTAGAATTGATTCTATTAATGATATTTTAATACAAATGATATTTTGTATGTGCTATATACTCGGTAGCTCACAAGTATACATATAACATAATTTCATACGAAATAACACTGGTACAGACGAAGAACTGTGCGAAGACATTAGAATGCATAAAATACGATTTCATACATTGGGTACGGGAATCCATTTCCATTGAGTATCCATTTGATTCAGACATCCATTAACTTCAAATCGGTAATTATAGTCATTATTTAATCCTATGCACTAAATTTTTCAAATACTGTTGCCCTTATTATGTTACAAATATGTTAGCTTACCATCCATAACAAAAATTTAAACAGATTCTCCATTAAGCAAACAAACATCAAACGCACACGCTCATTAATTTAACAAACCAAAAATTTATTAACACAACAAATTATGTAATTTAGTAGACATCATGATTTATACGAACAAACGAGAAATTAGGAATGCACCGATGAACGTTACTGGATATTTACAAGTTAGACGAGAGCCTCCTGCTGCCGCGGCTGGACCTGCAACAGTTGTGGCTGCTCCTTCATCTAGTATTTGAAAATCTTTTTCTCCTGTGTTTGTTGCTTGAAGAGTCCTAGGCAATTTTCCAACACTGCCATTTTCATCGACATTTATTTCACGTGCCATGATGAGTAGACATAACCCCATAGCGAATATTATTTGTAAAATAGTTTTCGACATGTTTTATTTGTATTAATATTTTTTGTGTATATAGAAATCGGAATTAATTGGTGATGCTTCACTTAACGAGGACCTCGAGCGACTAGAATATCGTCGAATGGAATAAAATTGATGCCGGTTGCGATTTTGTTTAATTTATTTTCGATTACTTTGATCAGTAAAAAAAATTCGCCACGAGCAGCACACTAATGTGAAGGTGCAAGTATATTTAAAATTTTGAAAAATAGGTCTCTTCGTTTCGACTGAATTTACTGAATAGATCGAAATTACACAATTTGCTGATTTGTTATTGATTTACTATTTAGATATTAAAACTTCTGAAGTGATTTGAGCTTTTAATTGGAATTTTTCACTTGAGATAAATGTCACAAAATGTTAATTTTTTATTTAGTTATGTTAAAAAAGCGTTTACAGTGTGATTTTAAATGGAATGTTAAAGTGTAAATATAGTTTAAACACAGACATGGAAAAACGCAGATTTCAATACTGAACCGTGTTGTTGCTTTTAGTTCTTTCTTTACTTACCAACTTGTTTCAGATCATTAGTGGTGTTCCCAGTTATTCCTACCTATGCGGATTCCATTCTAAGAACATTTTTTAGATTTGTTGGTCCTCAAAACAATATTTGTTCTATCTATCTGTTTTATCTTTCCAGGAAGATCGCATTCTTGATCTTAAGAATTATGTTAAATGTATTTCTAGATTCATTGATATCATCTTCTTTTGAGCCTATTCTTGATGTACTGCACAACTAATATAATCAGTATATAGTTCACGTTAGCATAGTCTAGCTGTGCCTTGCAACTTCTTGAAAATTTTCCTCAATTTCCTTAGGTTGTTTCACGAGAGGTTTTCACAGTGTTGTTCTTGGTAGACAAAAACGTTAGTGCAGTTGATACTTCAAATTTCATTCATTTGTTGTTAAATCTATGTCCAGGGAAAAACGTTAAAATTTTAGCTTTGAAATTGCGAGATCATTAGCAGTTGTTAATCGGGATTACGTATCAGCTCCCATTCACATATTAATAATAATAATTATTAAATAATTTCTTGTAACTCCAGAAGGATCAACATAGTTGAGGAATAAATTGATATTTGCACAAAAAACAGTATTTTATTTATAAGGCATAGAACTTTTTCGCCGACATCGAATATCGATTAATTGCTTCAACTATGAATGTTTTGTCTATTATCGAAAAGGCAGTGTAAATGTTGAGATAAGTTCAACAACATGCAAACGTTTGATCTGCATGCAGTCAATTTAAGTATAAAATATTAACCGCACCACGACAACCAACATCAATTAAAGATACCACATCAAAGAACAAAGAGCTGGTTTAAACAGAAAAAGCCATGGTGACAACAAATGGAGAGACATTTTGAAAATGTTACCTCAAAATTTACAACCTTTTGAGATAATTTTCATTAATAAATAGAAATTATCAAAAACTCACTTAACTACTTTCTGAAAGAACTCAATGTTATATTAAACCAATAAGGAGTTTCGAACAGCTGTAACAAACGACTGATCGATTGTTACAAAAACATCCAAAAAAATGCCTGAGCACAGCTTTTGCGGCTACAGTACTGGCTCAGGGCAAACGGGGGGATTCTTAAAATTCACACATTCTGTTGGACATATTTCACTGTGCAAGCAAATTATAAACGGACATCATCCAAAAAAACAAGCTAAAATATTTTTTTGTTATTTCTTTTCCCGCGCAAACCACCTTTCCGTTAGACAAAATATTTCAAAAAATATGATTCACGGTTAGCTTATTCAATAAACCTTTTTTATGGCGGGGAGATCAACCCCATTTTCGATTAGGTGAAAGCAATTCAACTGAATTATTATACAGCATTGGCGATTGATGTATTATTTTTATTGCAGATTTATTAATTTAAACACAATGCCCCCACATATGTATTTGTCTATGACCCATTCGCGAGTAACCGTGACTACTAATTATACCTACAAATCATTACACTTCTTTGATTTGTTCAGGTGTACTTATGGTTTAATGTTTCAGTTTGAGAAACGGGAACTTATTTCATTGGGTAGAATCAAAATCGTTCGTTCTGAGAAAAAAAACAATAAAACTAATTTTCCAAAATTTGGTACTAGGAAATCCCATTTATGCATATATGACATATGAATACCACGTCGGAAGAACACTTCATTTTTTGAAGCTTAGTAATACAATGGTAGGTTACTACGTGAAATGTAGGATGCCACTACGAGTACTGATTTGTAAATTATATCATAGAAAATCTTTCTATAATCGCCCAAAAGTTGATTACTTTCATGAGGTAATCGGGGCGATCATTAATATATCACACAAATAGGTTTGAATGAGCCAACTATACATCGATTTCCACTGTCTCTCTTTTCGTGTTATTTTGTATCGTTTTATATCGTATAACATAATATGTATTGATTTTTTTTCTCATGAATGAAAAAACGAAAAAACAGAATGTAATAATGTATACAAATTAAAAAATGTGTTATTTGTTAGTGTTACAGCGTTCAAATTTAGTTGCCGTTGTATTACCCATGCCACACGTAAAAATAAATGCCGCATTTTTCTTCGTTTCTTTCCCCGTTTACCTATGATACAAGTTTTAATTGCGACTTAAACAAATTTTCTGTTCAACCCCACAACTCAAACATAAATGAAATAAAAAATATTTCAAGGACATTTTTGACTCATTTTAGTTAAAATTTTATTTAAGAGAGAGCAGAACAAAACATTAGTAGAAAAAAAAATGCCAAAATACAAAAAAAGCTCGTGTGGCATGAGCCTTATGTCATTTAATTTTAAGAAACCACCCACTAAACTTGGCGAATCGAAAACGAATCGCAAGCGAGCAAATTTATATATGAAACACTTCGCAAACGTATCGCCTTATCGAAGCGAAAGCGATTCGTTAGTATTTCGTTTGGCGTATGAAAATTAAAATGAAAGCGAACAGATTTGTATGTATTAGTAGTTCGCATTTCTCTTCATATTCGATTCATTTACGAAACGTTTTGGAATCAGAAACGAAATACAGGTGATATGAAAACGTATCACTACCGAACTACTTTTTATCACGTAGTTACTTCGAATATACTTATACAATGACTTATAATGCACTACAATCTATTATATAATATGTGATAATTTATATTATGTTCTTTATCATTTTTAATATTATTTTTGTTAACGTAGGCGTACAAAAACGAAAACTCCCCCAAAAAATAATACACAAAGTGTGAACAGTAACACTGAACAGAAAATCCCAAAAATACCACTGCCTCCACCCATTAATGTGAGCAATATCAACAATTTCGAACTTTTTCGACAAAAAATAATAAAAAACACTAGTGAATCAACTAATTTTAAGGCGCTCTCAAACAGTGACATTAGAATTACCTTTCAAAATGAAAATGATTACAGAAATGTCAAAAAAGCAACCAACTAGAAAATATTCAATATCACACCTACCAGCTGAAGAGTGAAAAGGCCTATAGAGTGGTTATCAGAGGCTTACCTTCTTCTATTAGTCACGATGAAATTAAAGCAGACTTAGAAAAAATGGGGCATGAAGTCGCAGGTATTACCAACATATACAAAATGGTCACAATTGATGGTGTAAAAGTCAGGAAACACTTTCCATTGTTTTACATCGACTTAAAACAAAAATACAACAATAAAGAAGTATACAATGGGCGCTTTCAGGTCACCTATCATGATTAGTAAAATCATCGCCAATTTGATTTAAAAATTTCATAGTGCTAAACATTTTTATAACGTTGGCCGCGATTTTACTCAACATGGTCCCAACTGTTGGGTGCCCTGAAATCGCCCAATATAAAGAAACTTGCGTACTGTATAGTTAAAATTGAGCCACCTAACAAGGCAAGGGGAATTCCACAATGTACGAATTGTCAACAACTTGGACATACCAAGAGCTTTTGCTATCGTCAAACCAAATGCGTTAAATGCGCGGAAAATCACCACACGACCACATGCAAGAAAACACCAGATATCGCGCCTTCTTGTGCTCTTTGTCAACAACAAGGGCATACTGCAAATTATAAAGGATGCAGAGTATATCAGAACAAAATTAAAAGTCAACAGAATAATAGAACAAGCGCAGTGCAGCGATTACAAACCAAAGTTGCTAAACCACAAACACCAATCACACCATCCACAGTTGGATTATCCTATGCGCAAATCACCAAAGAGTCTAATAACATTGAAATTATTAAAATGCTTAGCCAAATTCAACAGTCACTTGGTCATTTAGCAGAGAGGGTGGCAAAACTGGAAATCTGTATCTATCCACCAAGCGAAAAAGTCAACATACTCACAAATGATTAACTCGTTCCTACGCATTAAAGCTTGGAACGCTAATGGGCTCAACCAACGAGCCCAAGAACTGGAAATATTTCTCCATACAAACAACATTGATATTGCGCTGATTTCAGAGACGCACTTCTCCAACAAAAGCTTTATCAGTTCCTACTGGACAACCTATCCAATTCCTACTGGACAACCCATCCTAGTGAAAGAGCCAGAGGTGGTTCAGCTGTACTAATTAAAAATAATATCAAACATAATCAACAAGAGGATATTCGTGAAAACTATTTGCAAGCAACTGTGATCTCAATCCAATATAATGGGGCAGATCTGAATATTGCAGCAGCGTACTGTCCTCCACGGCATACACCAACGAAGTTACAATTTAATAACGTCTTCAATAAGCTCGGTCCAAGATTTATTATTGGTGGGGACTACAATATAAAACATACAGCTTGGGGTTCCAGGCCTATTTCTCCTGGGAAAGGAAACGCCTTGTTCAATGCCATTCATGAAAACAAATGCGAATATCTGTCCCCAGGGGGGCCAATGTATTGGCCAACTCTCTCTCTCTAGCATTTACATCCCATGAAGGGATTTTGCCGCCCGCACTATGGTCCTCCATCCTTCTCGGTCCATCGCTCTCGTCCTCCAATTTCGACATCCTAATACGAGTAGGTCTTGTTCGACGTCGTCACGCCAGCGCAGTTGGGGTCTTCCTCTACGACGTACTTCGGCTGGTTGTTGATGGAACACTTTGTAAATCATTCGTTGTTGTGGAGACCTTGCAACGTGGCCGAGCCATCTCACTCGATTAGATTTGATGAAGCCGATAATATCGCTACCTCCGAGAAGTTGCTTTATTTCGTGGTTCATGCGAATCCGGTATTCATTGTTCGCAACTTTAATAGGACCAAAAATTGAACGGATGACCTTTCTTTCGAAGGTAGATAATAAACTACAGTCATTAGAGGTCATGGTCCAGCTCTCGCTTCCGAAAGTGAATTCTCTTATGTGGAAAAAACGTACTTGATACAACTAAGTTGTACATTATTGCCAGGTCGGTGACGCGTTGGCCGTTGTTGTTACTAGTTAGGTGCAGGCTATTTGGACCGATGTGCGATGTATTTTCTGCACTCCTACCGATTTTTGCATTAAAGTCGCCCACCATGATTTTAATGTCGTGGTGCGGTATGTTATTGATGACTTCCTCCAGCTCCACAAAGAAGAGATCTTTGATGTCATCAGATTTATCTTCGGTGGGTGCATGCACATTAACGATCGTGATGTTAAATTTATGAGTGCGAAGTCTGACCGTGCATATCCGCATGTTGATAGGGCGGAAATCGATGATATGGTGCTTCACGCGCCGTATTGGCCAACGGATACAGGAAAAATACCAGATCTACTGGATTTCTTCATCATAAAAGGTATTCCTCTAAGTTACACTAGAGTCGAAGGAATTAACGACCTAACATCTGACCACATTCCTGTACTGTTGTCAATAAGCGCTATAGTAATAAAGAAACAGAAAAAGCAAAACCTTACTAATAGATTCACGGATTGGGACATCTTCAGAGAAAAATTGGAAGAGCTAGTTGAATTAAAAGTTAGCATTAAAAGCAACGAAGAATTGGAACAACAAACAAACAATTTCATTGAATACACTCGAATGGCTGCTAGACTATCTACTCCTGAATTAAAGGACAAAGCGGAGATTGAAGTCAAATACCCGGCTGAAATCAGGGAACAAATCAAGGCAAGAATACGGGCGAGGAGAATATGGCATCTCACCAGAAATCCCGCTGATAAGACAACTTTTAATCGAATAAGTAACAAAGTCAATAGGCTAATCAAAAATTTCAAACAGAATTGCCTCGATAACTACTTAAGCGGGCTAGGTCCAGAAATGGATAAGGACTACTCGTTATGGAAACCAACCAGAAGATTTAAACGACCTGTAGTTCGAGTACCACCTTTAAGGAATGCTCAAGGCAGTTGGATTCGACAAGACAAAGAAAAAGCGGAACTCTTTGCTCAACACCTAGCAGCAGTATTCCAACCCCATGACATTCAATCCAACATTGATGTAACACCTGTTTATCAACCAAATCAGGACTTTAAAAGGGTCACGCCAATGGAAATTGCTGAAGAAATCGACAAAAATCTTAATCATAAAAAAGCACCAGGATATGATGAAATGTCACCGGGTCTATTCAAGGAACTTCCACGTAAAGCAATCATCTTGATCACATACTTATTTAATGCCTGTATGAGATTGAAGTACGAGTATGTACCCAAATGCTTCAAAATGGCCCAAATAATTATGCTAAAGAAACCAGGTAAACCAGATGAAGAAGTAACATCATACAAACCAATCTCACTGCTTCCGACCTTATCAAAGCTGTTCGAGAAACTGCTACTAAAATGTCTAAAGCCAATGGTAAACGTTCCTGATTTTCAATTTGGATTCAGGAATAACCACTCCACAATAGATCAAGTCCATCGAATAACTGCGGTAACAGAGCAAGCGTTAGAAGAAAAGAATTATTGTCCCGCCGTATTTTTGGATGTATCCCAGGCCTTTGATAGGGTTTGGCATGAGGGATTGACATTCAAGATGAGCAAAATGCTACCACAAAACTATTGCCAGCTGCTTGAATTATACCTTTATGATCGCCAATTCAGAGTCATTCTTGAAGAAACATGTTCGGACTTTTATCCAGCGATTGCGGGAGTTCCACAGGGAAGCGTATTGGGTCCCCTCCTCTATCTTCTTTATACTGCGGACATACCTACGACGAATAAAACATTCATCGGCACGTTCGCTGACGACACTGTAATTATGTCAGTAGACGAATCTCAACCAAGAGCAGCGGAAAATCTTCAACGAGCAATGGACAGCGTTACTAAATGGACAATTGACTGGAAAATCGCACTGAATGAGCTCAAATCAACCTTTGTGACATTTACGCTTCGACATAAAAATAACACTCTTCATATATACCTCAATGGGGTGCAAGTGCCACAGACTGAATCGGCAAAATACCTTGGTCTGCATTTAGATTCAAGGCTCAACTGGAAACATCACGTGAGACAAAAAGCTGAACAGATATGATTGAAACAACGTCAAATGTACTGGTTAATTGGACATCATTCCAAAATGAACCTGTATTGCAAAAGACTGGTATACCAGACTATCTTCAAATCAATATGGATGTATGGTGCGCAGCTATGGGGTTGTACACATCCAATAGAGACATTATACAACGAAGCCAAAATAAATTTCTTCGAATGGTCACCAACGCCTACCGATTTGTGACTAACAAGGAAATCCACAATGATTTAGAAATACAATTGATAGACGACGTTATCCGGGAATGTGCCATAAAACATGAAAAGAGACTTCTTACCCACACCAATCTTGAGGCCGTACAACTACTGGACAGTACAAACGAAGTAAGGCGGCTCAAACGAATCAAACCACATGAGCTAACCGTATGAAAATTATAAACCAAGGGAACTGGACACTGATCCAGCAGACCCACACAAGTTTATGCTTATCTCATAAGTACTAATGTCAACCTTACTAATGAATTAATAATGTTTAAGATTGTAGTAGCCATATCAATAAAGTTGTTATTAAAAAAAAAAAAAAAAATTATTTTTGTTATGAATTACTATATAATAATTAATATTCACTATTTTTATCACTGTACTCTTATTATTGTTATTAAACACGAATTAGTTTTATTTTTTAAAAAGCAAAATGGCTACATAAGTACATAAGTAAAAGAATATAAAAATTATACATATCTATAGCAAAAAAACAACTTATATATGAACAGGGTACCCTCTAAACTTGGCGAATCGAAAACGAATCGCAAGCGAGCAAATTTATATATGAAACACTTCGCAAACGCATCGTCTTAGCGAGTCAAAAGCGATTCGTTAGTATTTCGTTTGGCGTATGAAAATTAAAATGAAAGCGAACAGATTTGTATGTATTAGTAGTTCGCATTTCTCTTCATATTCGATTCATTTACGAAACGTTTTGGAATCAGAAACGAAATGCAGTTGATATGAAAACGTATCACTACCGAACTACTTTTTATCACGTAGTTACTTCGAATATACTTACAATGGCTTATAATGCACTACAATCTATTATATATTTAATAATTGATATTATGTACAATACTTTATCACTTTTAATATTATTATTGTTATGAATTACTAAATAATAATTAATATTCACTATTTTTATCACTGCACTTATTATTGTTATTAAATACGAATTATTTTTATTTTTTAAAAAGCAAAATGGCTACATAAGTAAAATAATATAAAAATTATATCCATATATAGCAAAAAACAACTTATATATGAACGTGGTAGTGTTGGTGTCATATAAAAAAAATACGATTTACGTGCGTTTCGTTTTCGATTCGCTTTGGTGAGGCCTCGAAAATTTATTTAGAGGGTAGTGTTGGTGTCTTATAAAAAAAACGATTTACCTGCGTTTCGTTTTCGATTCGCTTTGGTGAGGCCTCGAAAATTTATTTAGAGGGCACACGTTTCTGTTAAAACGAATGTCTACACGTTATCGTAAAATACATGATTCTATAAATATATATGTATATGTATGAATATGAATTTATTTTGGCAATCTGAAAAGTTCAAAGTTATGTATATTGCAATGTTTTGAGAAAGGATAATTTACATAACTACAATGATATTTCAAATTTTTTTCGTTTCAAAGAATTATGAAACTGCTATTCAGAAATTGTGAATTTAATAATTTATATATTATCTAATTTGAATTTAATTTTTTTTTTTTGTTAAAATATCTATTTTAATAAAGAAAACATCGACAAAAGGGTTTTAGATATAGACTATCCGCAATGCCAGTCATAACTTTTGTATTTTGTCATCACCAAAAATCGAACGAATTACAAAGCAAACGCTCTACTTACCATGCTATGGAGGGCGGAAACGATGTGAATGTAAAAAGTGAAGCAAGTGTGCATGGCACAGTTTTATAATTTCAACTTATCATTTCACTTATAGGTTCAGAAAATCCAGTTAGAATTAGTTTGAAACAATGATTATCTAGATGCACACTCTATTGAGCTGTACCTACAGTCTCGGATATTGTTTTTTTTTTTCAATTTTGTTAGATTGAGTTGACCTTGACGATGAAATTTGGTTATAAAATGTAACTGTTTGGGATTAAAATAACCAAATGCAGGATAGATGATAGAATCTAATAATTATCTGTTCTTATATAAAAATTAGATTCTTGGGTAGCATTACGGGTATTATTAAACATTTTTAATAGAGTACTGAAATGAAGTTATGACTTTTAAGATAGAAGCTCAGTTCAAGATATATAAAACTGGAATTTTGGAGAACTACAACGAAATTCTAAAGTAAATTTAGTAAATTAAATAAACTTAAGAAAACTACTGTGGATCGCACTCGTATTCGTAAATCAAATTATTTCCAAAACTCGATCAAAAAAATATACAAATGATACTATCATTTAATCATTTGTATAATTTTTAAGTACACTCTTAATCTTCAATATAGTATGAATAACAGGTTTCGATAACGGTGCAATTCAGAGAAAAAAATTAAAATCTGTACATGAAGAAAAATAAGCGTCGCATTCATATTCGTAAAATTCCATTTGTGTTTTAATTTTACCGTTATTTACCATTATCCTTTTTTGTTTTTGCGGTTTCGCATTGCACTCAATATCAGTACAACATTTAGTTTCGAATTGACTGGAAGTTACCTTAGTTTAATCAAAATTTTAGTAAAATGGGCCGTAAGCACGGTGAAACGTCAATTGGATTACGAAAATTAGTAATTTTACATCGGGAAGCAGGGGAAACATTTAAAGAAATCAGCTAAATAGTGCAAAGAAGTATTTCTACAGTACAATACATCGTAAAACGACACCAAAATGAAAAGTAGAAGAAGAAAATTTAACGCGAAACACGATCCGCAAAAGGTTTACTGTTGCAGAGGAACGGTACATTGTGCGCGAAATTAAAAGAGATCCTCGTTAAAGTGCTCCAAAGTTAATAGCGCAAATCAACACTTCTTTTAATAAAAATGTACACCCAGAGACTGTTCGGCGCGTGCTAAAGAGAGGTAGATATAACGGTAGAGTAGCCAGAGAAAAACCATGGATCAGTAAGAAGAATCGGAAAATAAGATTAAATTTTACAAAGTGTCATGTATACAAGACTTTTGAGTTTTGGAAACGGGTTTTGTTTACAGACGAAAGCCAATTTAATATGTTTCGGTCTGACGGGCGACAAATTGTATGGAGAAAACCAAATACCGAAATGAATATAGAGAACTTACGACCTAAAGTAAAATATGGCGGAGGATCTGTGATGGTATGGGGTTGTTTCTCGGCATCTAGAGTGGGAAAATTGTACATAATAGAGGGAATATTGAATAAAATAAAGTACATCGAAATTTTAAAGGCAAATTTACCTGAAAGTGTGATGAAATTGGGCATACGAGTCGATTTTATGTTTTACCAGGACAATGATTCAAAACATAAAGCTTACGATACACGACAATGGTTAGTATATAATTGCCCAAAAGTCATGGAAACCCCATCGCAATCGTCCGATACCAATCCCATTGAGAATCTGTGGCAAGAATTGGACAATAGAATTCGAAAATAATCGATATCTAATAAAAACGATTTAATATGTCGATTGAGGACGGAGTGGAATAATATTGACACGAAAATAACGGAAACGTTGGTGCGGTCAATGCCAAATCGTTTGTCAGAGGTGATCAAAACCAAGGGAAATCCAACAATTATTAAAAAGACTTAGCTCTTTTTTATTTAATTGGCTAGTTTAGTAACCTTTTGTGATGAATTACGAATACGAAAGCGATATGAATTTTAGGCTAAGTTCAATTTATTATAATTTTCTTAAAATACGTAACACATACCTCACACATTTTTATATTAAAATGAAGTTAACTATAGTGTTTCTGATTTAAAAATAAAAAAATTAATTTTTTGATACATGTAAGTGTTTTTTATTTATTTATCGTTTTTAAAACTGCAATTACGAATACGAGTGCGACTCACTGTATATGAAGTTATGTTTAATCCCATATTTAAGGTTTGATTTAAATCGATATTCGAAATAAATTTAATGGTTATCAAAATCAAAGTGTGAATTTTTTATACGCACTGTATGATCAAATAGTCGAAGGCGTATAAAATAGGGTCGAAGAAAATGAACAGCGAAACATAAAAACGTTAATTATTTACCTCCTTACTGAAAATATCAAGAATACTATAAAATATTATTGCATTTAAAAATCGACTATTCTCCTTATAATTTAGGCTAAGAATATAACCGAACTATGAGTGCAGAAACTAAAATTTGAGTGGTGATTTATGTTTTGGTAAATAAGGTTGATTTTAATGAATGATTTTTAACTATTAGTTTAGGATTTGGCCATTGACTGGTTTAAACAGTTAGATAATTTTAAATATACACAACTTTCTAAACGTTCAAACCACGTGAATGGATTTCCAATATATTTGGTATTTTATAAGTTTGATTTGATAAAAAAAAAAAAATCGAGAATTTCTAAATTAATGTTTGAAAAAATAAAAGTATGCAGTTGAGTCAGTTCTGCCTATTAACGAATTATGTTATTCTACCGGGGAGTTGAACAACGATTCAGTGATTTGGCCTTTGCTTTTCGGGGTATGTACGATTGTCTAACTGTACGGGCATGCGAGTGCAACTGTTATTCTATTCTATAAAACCTTACATTATTTTCAAGAACAATTGTGTTATCTTTACGTAGAGAAATACTTATAACCGAATTTTAGAAACATAAGTACGGTTTAAGTTCTCCACGATTGCATTGTAAATATAATATTAAAAGCAGGTCATGCCTTGAATACACCGCATGAAAGGAATGCAACAGACTTATCTCTCGATCGACGGACTTACCTTATACTCATCATCACCAAGGAACGGAACCTCAGTTTAAAACATAGTCGAAGAATTAAATTTTAATAACATTGTATATTTCATGATCAAATTATTTTAAAAAGGAAACAATTTAATCACGAATTATGAATTTAAATTAAAATTGACCTTGAGCTGCAAAATAAACGAAATATCATCTCCAAAAATAAAAAAATCAGAAGAAAACTATATTCAAAACTTAAACTAGATCCTTAATTACTACCACAACCAGACTGATTTGAACACAAATTAATATTTTTTTATTTATAGGTTTAGAAAATAATTTAAATTTATGAATATAATTAATTATTTAAATAGTTAAGAAATATATCAAGAAAAACAAAATCTTATATTTACGATTAGACACTATGTACATAGTCGACGCGATGACAATGATAACCGCTGATTGCCTTCCAATGTTGTTAATATCCCTTTCGAGTTCAAAAAAAAAATTGTGCTTCAATTTAAGTTCACCATACACAAATGTGTATGTAAATAATGACCGGTTGTAATGTCTTCCGTATTTCGGAATTCTTTTTGAAAACAAATAACAAATTAATTATATAACATATTAATTATTTGTTTTTGATAACATATTAATTATTTTATCATTATTATAGTTACTGTTATTTTTTTGGATGAAAAGAAAATTTAGTGGTACACACAAATGTGTATGCTGGTCTTCCATTACCATTTAATTCTATGTTTGACATATTCGTTTATTTTAATCGTAATTTACATACACAATTGTGTATGCGGGTCAGGAAAGGGATATACCGTAGCGAAGATAAAATCGATATACACAAATTTGTTTTCTCTTACGCTGGATACGTCACAAAAGTGTGGTTTTTTTCGTTGCTACTGTTGATTGTACATATTTTAAATATATATTTGGAGTTGGTGTTGTTGTTATAGCGAGTGGATTATTATTATGAATTTGATAAATACAATTATTATTAAGCTCGTTAGGTTAAAAATGGTTTTATTAAGTTACAAATTATCTTGCAGTTCTAACGTTCGAGGTATAAGCACTTTGTTACGACCTTGCACTTATGAAAGTACTTGGGCACTGTATTTTTTAGAATGTACCGGCCCTTATAACAACTTTAAGCCAAATTTCTACAATTAAACCGTATTATCATTTAATAAGTGATCCTTTTTTTTTGTTTTTGGTTTTTAGTTTTGTCTTTTCACTTAAGGCCCCGATTCAAGATAACACATGGTCGATTTTCAAAGCTAAGACACATTTTTTTCAGTTACGAATTGCTGAAAAACTGAAAACATTTCACATTAAAATGACTTCAAAAATGTATGGAAGGCTACTGACGCCAGGTGTAGATCTTATGTTGCTCATGTATATAGAATATGATCTCAGCTACTATAAAAACATACATCCAGGGTAGTAACAGGGGGGTTTTTCTAACACTTTTGTTAAAAAACTGAAAACGTTTCACATTAAAATGACTTCAAAATTGTATGCAAGGCTACTGACGCCAGGTGTAGATCTTATGTTGTTCATGTATATAGAATATGATCTCAGCTACTATAAAAACAAACACCCAGGGTAGTTACAGGGGGGTTTTTCTAATACTTTTGTTAAAAAACTGAAAACATTTCACATTAAAATGACTTCAAAAATGTATGGAAGGTTACTGACGCCAGGTGTGAATCTTATGTTGCTCATGTATATAGAATATGATCTCAGCTACCATAAAAACATACACCCAGGGTAGTTACAGGGGGGTTTTTCTAACACTTTTGTTAAAAAACTGAAAACTTTTCACATTAAAATGACTTCAAAAATGTATGGAAGGCTACTGACGTCAGGTGTGAATCTTATGTTGCTCATGTATATAGAATATGATCACAACTATCATAAAAACATATACCCAGGGTAGTTACAGGGGGGTTTTTCTAATACTTTTGTTAAAAAACTGAAAACATTTCACATTAAAATGACTTCAAAAATGTATTTAAGGCTACAGACGCCAGGTGTGAATCTTATGTTGTTCATGTATATGAATTATAATCTCATCTATCATAAAAATATACACCTAGGGTAGTTACAGGGGGGTTTTTCTAACACTTTTGTTAAAAAACTGAAAACATTTCACATTAAAATGACTTCAAAAATGTATGGAAGGCTACTGACGCCAGGTGTAGATCTTATGTTGCTCATGTATATAGAATATGATCTCAGCAACCATAAAAACATACACCCAGGGTAGTTACAGGGAGGTTTTTCTAACACTTTTGTTAAAAAACTGAAAACATTTCACATTAAAATGACTTGAAAAATGTATGGAGGGCTACTGACGCCATGTGTGAATCTTATGTTGCTCATGTATATAGAATATGATCTCAGCTACCATAAAAACATATACCCAGGGTAGTTACAGGGGGGTTTTTCTAATACGTTTGTTAAAAAACTGAAAACATTTCACATTAAAATGACTTCAAAAATGTATGGAAGGCTACTGACGCCAGGTGTGAATCTTATGTTGCTCATGTACATATATAGATTATAATCTCAGCTATCGTAAAAATATACACCCAGGGTAGTTACAGGGGGGTTTTTCTAGCACTTTTGTTAAAAAACTGAAAACGTTTCACATTAAAATGACTTCAAAAAAGTATGGAGGGCTACTGACGCCAAGTGTGAATCTTATGTTGTTCATATATATAGAATATGATCTGAGCTACCATAAAAACATACACCCAGGGTAGTTACAGGGGGGTTTTTCTAATACTTTTGTTAAAAAACTGAAAACATTTCACATTAAAATGACTTCAAAAATGTATGGAAGGCTACTGACGCCAAGTGTGAATCTTATGTTGCTCATGTACATATATAGATTATAATCTCAGCTATCGTAAAAACATACACCCAGGGTAGTTACAGGGGGGTTTTTCTAGCACTTTTGTTAAAAAACTGAAAACATTTCACATTAAAATGACTTCAAAAATGTATGGAAGGCTACTGACGCCAGGTGTGAATCTTATGTTGTTCATGTATAAAGATTATAGTCTCATCTATCATAAAAACATACACCCAGGGTAGTTACAGGGGGGTTTTTCTAACACTTTTGTTAAAAAACTGAAAACGTTTCACATTAAAATGACTTCAAAAATGTATAGAAGGCTACTGACGCCAGGTGTGAATCTTATGTTGCTCATGTATATAGAATATGATCTCAGCTACCATAAAAACATACACCCAGGGTAGTTACAGGGGGGTTTTTCTAACACTTTTGTTAAAAAACTCAAAACATTTCACATTAAAATGACTTCCAAAATGTATGGAAGGTTACTGACGCCAGGTGTGAATCTTATGTTGCTCATGTATATAGAATATGATCTCAGCTACCATAAAAACATATACCCAGGGTAGTTACAGGGGGGTTTTTCTAATACGTTTGTTAAAAAACTGAAAACATTTCACATTAAAATGACTTCAAAAATGTATGGAAGGCTACTGACGCCAGGTGTGAATCTTATGTTGCTCATGTACATATATAGATTATAATCTCAGCTATCGTAAAAACATACACCCAGGGTAGTTACAGGGGGGTTTTTCTAGCACTTTTGTTAAAAAACTGAAAACGTTTCACATTAAAATGACTTCAAAATTGTATGCAAGGCTACTGACGCCAGGTGTAGATCTTATGTTGTTCATGTATATAGAATATGATCTCAGCTACTATAAAAACAAACACCCAGGGTAGTTACAGGGGGGTTTTTCTAATACTTTTGTTAAAAAACTGAAAACATTTCACATTAAAATGACTTCAAAAATGTATAGAAGGCTACTGACGCCAGGTGTGAATCTTATGTTGCTCATGTATATAGAATATGATCTCAGCTACCATAAAAACATACACCCAAGGTAGTTACAGGGAGGTTTTTCTAATACTTTTGTTAAAAAACTGAAAACATTTCACATTAAAATGACTTCAAAAATGTATGGAAGGCTACTGACGCCAGGTGTGAATCTTATGTTGCTCATGTACATATATAGATTATAATCTCAGCTATCGTAAAAACATACACCCAGGGTAGTTACAGGGGGGTTTTTCTAATACTTTTGTTAAAAAACTCAAAACATTTCACATTAAAATGATTTCAAAAATGTATGGAAGGCTACAGACGCCAGGTGTGAATCTTATGTTGCTCATGTATATAAAATATGATCTCAACTATCATAAAAACATACACCCAGGGTAGTTACAGGGGGGTTTTTCTAACACTTTTGTTAAAAAACTGAAAACGTTTCACATTAAAATGACTTCAAAAATGTATGGAAGGCTACTGACGCCAGGTGTGAATCTTATGTTGCTCATGTATATAGAATATGATCTCAGCTACCATAAAAACATACTCCCAGGGTAGTTACAGTGGGGTTTTTCTAACACTTTTGTTAAAAATCTGAAAATATTTCACATTAAAAGGACTTCAGAAATGTATGAAGTGCTTTCAACGATGGCATTTTTTTTGATGTTGCCCTGTGTTTGCATAATGATGAATGATGATTATGATAATTTAATTATGTTTTGAGAGTGCTTACACTATACCTACGCAAATCGTTTTTTAAAGAAAATTAACTTTCATCGCTTCAAAACGTTTAAACATACATTTTCTCTTCTTTTTTCATAAATTCTCTGATTTTTCATAATGCTTTCTGCTGAGAATTTTTAATTTGCATAAAAATATCGAAAATTTTCTGCTGGTGTAAAAAAATATCAGCAGAAAAAATTTCATTTTTGTAATAATGATGCCTCTAGCGGTGAATAGCAAAACACATTTTTTCTGCTGGAAATTTTCTGCTTTCTTATACAGCATTATTTTAAGACTAATCTTGATAATCATTTATTAATAACTCAATTATATATTTAACTTAATCCTAAATAACGAATTAGGTCAATTGGTAATTGTTTGTCTTCAAAAACTGATTTTTAGTACATATCGTTTTTGCCAGGTTGAGCCTTGAAAACCATTGGGAAGGAAATCAACCCATAATAAACTGATGCTATATTAGCAGATATAGCCCACGGACAATTAATGGCCAAAGATTCCAAAACAAAGTACGGCTACGCACATAATAGCGATCGCAATGGGAGGAAAAACCTTGTCGCAATCGAGGTATGCAAAGCAGCACGGCTACATGAAGAGCACCCAAAATATCATACAATCACTCAAAACATCGAAGCCTCGAAGCCAAGTGCCTCACCATCGAGAGATAGTAAGATGGGTAAAACCGTTTGAATTAGCTTTTTAGCCGGAGTAAGTTATGCCTTACAATATTTGAATTTTAGTACAAATCAAACAAAAATCAAAATAAATCCTAATCAACATAGACTAGATACATTGTAATAATTATACACGTATAAATAAAAATAAAACAAAAAAAGCAGCTCCAGAACGGAGGAAGTTATCGAGGTGAACAGCTCTTTCAACCAATGTAAAAGTACTTTAATACGAAAAATATAATTAGAAATTTCATTATCATCAAAGGTCATAACCCTTGTTCATTTCAATGTCAGATTGTATTCTGTGTCGTTTAGTGTATTAGTAAAATAATAAAAAAAGCCTCGCATACCTCCCTACAAGGAAAAAAGGCCCCGACAGTGATTTTATTGCTGAAACGCGTTACTCTTATCCCACGGAAAATACATACTCCATTCAGATTGCTGAATAAATACTGAAAATAAATGTTTCTGTGTTATCATGTTCTCGTGTATGTCGTTGATTTTATGTTTTGATTGCACCCAGCTCCAAAATACGATCGTAAAAAAAAATTTGCGCACGACCCTACACTAATAACATTATTTATTCGAAAAATCTTGAATACAGTGTTTGAAGATCATTCTGATTTGTGTTCTTAGCGACAATGCTGCTGGTGATAACAAAAATGCGATAACCAATACGAGTAAGTGGTTTGTTTGATTTTTGATTGTGCTTGATCAACTGGAAGGATCAGTAAGACTTTATTGAGTTTGTTGTGTAACCGTGTTATCCTTTCTTTATAATAAATGAATGGATCAAGAGCCGTTGCTACCTTGATCCGAAATAATGCTGGTAGCTACACTAATTGAAAAGGGACGCTTTAGATTCATAAAATTGTATATGTAACGTATACATCGTTCTAATGGTATTTTAATCACTTTATGTTATCGTTAATTTATGACTCAACCGTCTAGCATTGCTTGTGTATTATGATATACAAGATTTGGCACGATATATGATATACAAGATTTCGCGCAGCTGGAATATAAAATGTTTTTTGTATGTGTGTTGAACAAATAATTTAGGGCCGCCGCTTTGATTTCTTATTTTCTTAAGAAATTTAATGAAACTATACAAAAATAATATTTCTTATCAAGAAATGTCCAATAGGTCGGCTTAAGCATTATAGCAACACAAAAATAAAAACGTAGTAAACAGTATAGGCAAAGAGTGGGATAAACGATTTGTAAATACTTGATCGTATTTCTTATATAAATGCAGTTTTATAACAATTTAAAATTCATTCGGCATTAAACACAGTTATCGAGTAAAAGTGATTTTAAGTACAACATTCTAAAGATGAAATTCGTAATTCTATTTGTTCTACTCGTCAATATAATATTTATCGCATGGGCCGACGATCACCATCATGATCATGAATGTCCAGCGGGTTTTCAACGCGTGAGTGGAAAATGTATTACCGACAGGCCAGTGCATGGAAGTTGTCCACCAGATTCAAATTATAATGCAGGCTTACACAAATGCGTGCATACGGCTTGTGATACGGATGCTAGTAGCGCGCATCACGGCCATGGACATGGACATGGAGATCATGCGCATCATCACCATTAAATTATTATTTAATGCATAGTTAAAAAATATTAATGTAGAAAGTTTTTTGTGAAATAAAATGTTTTGGTTGTTAAAAAATGCTAGAGCGGTGGTTCACTGAATTAAAATTTGTATATGATTTGGGATGTGATTGTTATTATTTGGTTCTCAATTAGTGCAAGCAAGGTTACAATTTATCGAATGAAGTGACGAGAAACTAAAGTAACTAAATATTTTTCAGTAAAATCCAAAAGTTGGGCTTTTTACCTATTCGATTTAATTAATTAAATTAATTGAACCGAAGCTAATTTTAATTCCACTTTCATGTTTACGCAATCCCGCTTAGTGTTAATGATGAACGCGAGCATTTATATAAGTTTGAGAAAGTCATAATGATCACTATACCGATATTACTAAAATTGCCTAATGGTTAGTGTTGGATGTTCATATCAACTAATTTCTGTAATATAAATCTATGATTATAATTATAACACATAAATTATATTTAATTTTAGTACTAATTTAGTACTAAAATTATTTCAATTCTTAATAACTTCATGTTTCTGCCGTATTGGTATAATGTTAATTAAGTAATTGGTATACTGAGATAGTTTACATAGTGACCTTAACTACCCAAATTAGGATGGGCTCAGGTCGATGAAAATTGTGATGTAAACGATACCGACCTAAAAAGTGTTTGCATCTCGAAATAGATGTCGGTAGTGGCATTGGTGTTAACTAAACATATCGACATAAAATTAAGTTTTACAGTTATTAAAATACCCAAATTTAAAAAATTACAGTGAATGAGTCCCGCCACACTTTAATTCTTTCAGCGTGATTCTCGGATTTCAAAAAATCAATCGACGTTCACATTTGATTTCTTGCGCATTTGTAGGGGGTACCAAAAAATTCGGATTGTTTTGTTTGCTTATACATATTAAAAATAAAAATAATTAATTTAAAACTGGAATATTTAATTAATATATTTTATTTTAAATTATATATTAAATTAAATATAAAATATATTTTAAATTAATCATTTTTATTTCTATTTTTTATTATAAGCAAACAAAACAATCCGAACGATTTTTTTGGTACACCATTTTTTTTACTATAGCCTTTCTTTTTTTATGTATGTGCGTAAAATTATGTTTTTTTGATTTATTCGAATAGTTATGCACGATTTACATGTTCCTTTTTTTCAGTAAAAAATGAAAGGTTAAGTATATTACGATTTTCGTTTGCGAGAGGAGCACGAAAAAATTCCAGTAAAATAAAATTGGATTTTTTCTTTTTAATTTGAGCAAATGTTGGCATAATGCACGATTTACATGTTCCAATTTATTTTTCACAACAAATTTTTTACTGAAAAATAGAGCTGCACGCATATAAAAAAAAGTTACTAGTTAAAAAGAGTCAGCAATATAAACAAAAAAGGCAATGCTATAATTTTTTTGTATGTCCCATAAATTTTGACAGTTCGAACAGCTTGCGTTTAAATTAGATAACGAACAACATCGAATTGCAACTAAAAATAAAATATTTAATTACCGCTCATGTTTGTTCGGTTTGTTTGAATGATGTTTATGGCTGCTTGATTTTTATTAGAAACTTTTTTGAATTTTTTGTTATTTTACTGCTATAAAAATACTCATAGAAACTATATTTTATGGCAACATTCCCAGTTTTATGCCAACATTTGCTCAAATTATAAAGAAAAAAATCCAATTTTATTTTACTGGAATTTGTTTCGTGCTCCTCTCGCAAATGAAAATCGTAATAAACTTAACCTTTCTTTTTTTACTGGAAAAAAAATTGGAACATGTAAATCGTGCATTAAACTTGGAATGTTGCCATAAAATATCGTTTCTACGAGTATTTTTATAGCAATAAAATAAAAAAAAATAAAAAAAGTTTCAAATAATCATCAAGCAGCCATAAACATCATTCAAACAAAACGAGCAAACATGAGCGGTAATTAAATATTTTATTTTTACTTGCAATTTGATATTGTTCGTTATTTAATTTAAACGCAAACTGTTCGAACTGTCAAAATGTATGGGACATACAAAAAAACGATAGCATTGCCTTATTTGTTTATATTGCTGACTCTTTTTAACTAGTAACTTTTTTTTATATGCGTGCAGCTCTATTTTTCTGTAAAAAATTGGTTGGGAATAAAAATTGGAACATGTAAATCGTGCATAAAAAATATTTATTATTTATTATTTGCTGCGAAAATTATTATTTGCTGGCTTCCTTGGTTGAAAAAATATATTTTTTGCACTCGAAGCAAACATTAAACTAAAATTAACTCAAAAACGACAAATAAACAAGATGTTTATCTATCTACGTAATAGTGCGAAGAAATCAGTGAATCAAAAAAAAATATTGACGAAAAAAGAATCAACAATTTCCCCGCCAAAAAATTAGTTTGTGGGTGAAGGGAAAAGAAAGGAAGAAAGAATCACGCTGAAAGAATTAAAATGTGGAACCGCGGAATGAATTTACAACGATCAGAACATAAGCAATAATTGTAGTATTATTCAATAGATGGTGCATGTAAATCTTGTTTTGTGACCCAAATGGTACCTATAATTACTGAGTTATTAAGCCTAAGATCATCATTAATATCAGTCCACTCAATTCTTTCACGATGTCAACTACCTCAATATGTGTTAAAGCGAAGCCCAAGCACATCTAACGACGTATGTTTTATTCGCAGATTTGCTCTACGTCGTCACTTACAAGAAAAAATTCGAGCGAATTTTACAACAACATTTTTTTTTCTTTTACCGCCATTTTTATTCAAAGTGGCAAAGTAACAAGTTACATACTTTTGGTTAGAATAATCTTCCACACCACTTATTAATTTAGTTTCAAAATCCTGCTAAAAAAATATTTTTTCATAACAAGCAGTTAATAGTTATATTTAAATATTAAATTATTTTACCATATCCATGATGAATTTTTAATAAAAAAATTAATTTATTAAAGGCTAAACATATGCCTCTTTTAAAAATGAAAACACCCGCCTAGTTGAAATTGGTTTGATTTATTAAAAAACAACGATGTAAGGTAAAATAGAGAAAAAAATAATTTAAAATTATTGTATGAGTTCGAAATTAGTACTAAAGAATTGACGATTGGAGTCTACCGCCTGGTGACAAAAATTATAAGCTATGAGTTTATTAAACTTTAATTATAACAATAATCTAAAACACAGTGAGTTACGTCGAATTAAAATACAATTTTATAAAACTTAACGTTAATTTTTATTACATCTTATTTCAGCGGCGATAATGTTTGGACAGTTGTGTCCGGAGCACCCAATTTTCTATGTCAAAACTTATATTTAGCGCACTAATTTTGTATATAATTAATTTAACTCCAAACTAATATCTTTCATTCAACCTTTTAGTTAAAAATCGACATAAAGATATTTTGCTCTACCTATTTATCGGGGGCCGCTATCGGGATCGCATTTCAATGGGAAATTTGAAAAGGGCTTTATTTTGTAAACCGCTGAAACCATTAGAAACATCTTACAATAAAAATTAAAAACGCAACAAAATGAATTCTTGTTCATAACGTCATGTCAAAATAAATGTGAATTGGTATATTTCAGGCCGTTAAATGTTTGTTTTATGGATGAATTTATTTTTAAATTTTATGGTGCAGTGACACCAGTAAATAATGGCTGCAATTTCATTAGAAATTTCCTAATATGCGCCGGATAGTGCTCGAATTATAAAATACGGCTAATAACAAATTAATTCAAACGTTATAACGACATAAAATTAAAAATATAATAATAATATCGGTTTTTGGTTACAACCGCTGCCATCATTTAGAGATGATAATTTTTTTCATAATACCCGATGCCAAAACCCCGTTCAATCTTCTTCTAGTTCTACTATTATGATCTCTCAAAATATGTCGATCACCCTGTAGTATTTTTGTAATTACACCGTTCGTTACCTTCGAGACCTCGAAAACTTCATTTTAGTTTCTTACTTTCACCATTTGAAACTGGTTCTCGGAATATAACTATACTAAATCTCCTTCGTGGAATTCCTCCGGTGCTATAAATGTTTTTGATCAAATCCAGTATTTTGGTGCTTCCGTTTTTTTCTTTATAAGAGTAGAGACTTTATTCGTTTTTTGATGAATCTCCATTGCATGTTTTTCCCCCAAAAAATATATCGTAAACTAAAGCCAAATAATAATTCCTGCAGTGAGACATTTGTGGTAGAGTTTGGTGAGCTATTTATTTACCATTGAATTGCTCGAAGACAAATCTCTCAATGCGTAGATCTTTATATCGTATTCTGTTGAAACGTTCCTCTTGATCATAGGCACAATGTGTTACCGTGGCATTGAGTATGACTAATATTATTTTCAACACAGCACTTGTTGAAAGTAGGCGACGTGAATGCAGGCCTTCTGTCATTTAGAACACTGGCATTTTCCAGATGGGATGAAGTTCAGTTCGTTTCATTCCATACTTTCTCGTTATGGTAGAGGAGTGCCGAATACGAAATATACTTTTTAATTACTTGGTGCAGTCGTGGAAACCAGTAGTATTTCCAAATATCATTTAGAGTTTAATCAATACTGAAATGCTCTCTTTGATCATGACATTCAGAAAAAATTCTTCGACAAACTCCTTTCGGTACAACAAATAATAAATTATTATTTATTTTTCGATATAACATCTCGTTCAACACCTTGTAATCTTGTTGTTATTGTTCGATTCTTCATTACTTAGATCACTTATTTATTTGAATAATTTCGCTATCATTTCTCTGTGTTGGTTCAGCCTCTGCTTGAACTAGAATCTTCTTGCCTTTTATTCCGAGCGGACCATTGGTGGGGGCTAATACCGAAATAAATTGAGTAAAAGAATGTGAGTAAGGTTTTGAGTACTAACTATTTTATTAATTGAATATCGACTTATATACAAATTTTGTATACCTTTAAATGCAATGAGCGTATTCTTTATCACACGAATTATAAGAATTGTATTTTGTGTTATATATAGTGCTATAGGTAGCACAAAAATGTGCTAATCCACATTTATCAATTTTAATGTAGAAATTTGTGTACGCTTTTATTTTATGTGTTTAAACACTGTAAAGTGACAAGCCAATCCGCTTCTAATATAAAATCTACATACAACACGTCGAAAAATGCCGCTAAAATATCTGACGCCGGAAGAACCGAGCTTTTACTCATGACATCCCCGCGAGGCATTTCGATACCACTTCTTAGGATGATATTAAAATCGTAATCTTGATATCCCGTTTAGTAAAATAATAATTGCGGCCGTAAGAGCGTTGCAGGCTACCACTACTGTAAAATGTTTGCCTCATAAAATATGGATGGAACCGATCAATCGTTTCAAAAACAGCTAACGCCTCCAGCTCTAAACTGTGACATTTTGTTCCAAGTTTGATGTTTGGCGGCTAAAATAGGCCAGGGATATACGTAATTATCTTCCCCCAATTGCAATAACATTTCAGCCACACCAATCGTCACATAGTTTTGACTTGATAGTCTCAAATACATGTACCTACTCATATAACCATATTTGATATCTACTTTTGTAAGACGTGATAGTAGCCCTACTATCGTTGAATCGTTGAAAAATACGGCACAAACTTCAAATAAATGGCCAGTTAGCTGCAGGCTTATGCTGATAAATGTCGTGACCAAGGAATGTTACATTATCATGTAAAAATTTACACTTTGTTATTTTCAAAGTTAATTTTAATAAAAATCGCCGGTTCATTTCTTGTGCTATGGCACACTGCAGCGCACGGGCGCGGTTAGCCAACTCGAATGGTATTCGGTTAAACTCATACTGGACCAACATACACATTCGTGCGTTCCACTTAAATCGTTTTCGTCCGAAAAATAACACTATAACTATAATAATAGTAAAATAATTAATATGTTATCAAAAACAAATA
Organism: Nephrotoma appendiculata; assembly: GCA_947310385.1. NCBI lineage: Eukaryota > Metazoa > Arthropoda > Insecta > Diptera > Tipulidae > Nephrotoma > Nephrotoma appendiculata. Next base: position 237,716,819 of record OX371223.1, on the reverse strand, counting down.
ATTTATATGTTATGTAATTTAACTATTATGTTTAAATTATACCGATGTGAAGTTTATACTAAATTTATCCTAAAAACCAAAATAATAATTTTTTCGTTGGTATGTGTAATGTAATCATTTAGGCGTTTCAAAAATTAAAATTTAAAATTAAAATTTAACAAATTATAATGCGTATAAATTTTAACATAACGAAGAAGTATAGTCGAAAAATACTTTGCCTACAAAAAAAATTTAAACATATTTCAAATAAATTGATTGATTGATTGATTGATTGATTCTGAATGCACGACCAAGTTCTTACACAGGAGCTCCCGGGTGACGCCGGGCCCACCGTACACTCTTTTTTACATATAACAAAACCGAAGGATTGGATAGGTTAGTTAAGTGGGACAGAATCGGCCCGGTTACAGACACCTAGGTATAGCCGATAGTTAGTAACACAAAGACAGCACAAAACTAATCTACTTGGGGAAGGATAAAGGTTTAATAGGTTAAATGGATATTGATGGTATTGGTCATCAATAATTGCTTCTTTAAATCAGCAACCTAAGAAAAAATGTTATTATTTCACGTGCATCTGGAAATTTCTTAAAATGTAATTGTAAATTAATGCAAAATTTAATTGATTAAATCGGCCCAGTTGCAGACCCCTAAATAAAGTCGATTATTATTAATGCAATGACAACACCATTCTAATCTACACAATTAACAATTAATATTTCAAAGAAATATTATTTCACGTCTGTTAATTTCCTGAAATTTAATTCTAAATTAATATTTTCCGGCTTCCTAAATAATATAAACATTTATTAATTTAATCCTCCTGCAATTCCACGACTTACAATAGGTTTTCCTGAAACCATAATTATTTAAATTATATCAAACTTAGTCTAAAATTCATTAGTATTTAACCCTTAAATCGAAAAAAAAAAAATATAAAAAAAACAAAAAATTTCATATGTAAGGCATCCCAAAGGCAATGGTTCCCGGAAAAATATCAATGTTATTCAATGCCAGATTGACTACCGGATAGGATATTTCAAACAAATTTAATTTAATTCGCAAAAATTTCAAATATTTTATTAATTTGTTCACCAAAGAAGAAAATATTCGATTAATTACCAGTATAATTATAGTGCACAGTATATTTATATCATGCTAAATGGAACTTAACTATTCCTCAACCAATAACTGTTAAATATGGTACGCAGAATTGGATTGGCACTCTAGCATGTTCAATGGAACTAAGCCAACTCAAAACAAATAATGATCAAATTCGGGGTGCAAAGCCGAATTTGACGAAATTTTCGGATTCAGCTATGTATAATGAAAGAAACAGGCCGTTTCCAATTGAAATTTTCCAGTTCAGCTTGCAGAGCTGGGCTAGGATTCTAATAAACTAGGATCAACTTGTATTGGGATTTTAATGTTTCTTTTTGATAAAGTTCTAAAATTCGATCATTCTGAATGGAACTTGGCCATATCCCGACCAATTATTGTCAAATCAGGTAAGCAGAATTAAATGTGAATTTAAAAATGGGTTTTAGAGAAGTTCTGAAGTTCAGCCGTGCTAAGCAATGTCTTAACTAATCATGTGCGAATCTGATATGTTGAGCTGAATCGGGATTTCAACATAAATCCCGGGTGAATTACTGGATTTTTCAACAAAATAAATCCGAAAATAATCGGCCAAAGAATTTTCCTATTCCTCCATTTACCCGTCAAGACAACCCGTTGACAGATGACCCAGCCGAACTAAGCCTCTCCCAAATTAATGCTAATTGCTAGAATTGCGATTTTCTAGAATTATGCCCAAAAATGATTTTATGCATCTTCCGCAGTATACCGTCTCAATCAAACAAAAATGACCATGATTTATGTGAGGTGATGACACGAACGGAGGATAGAACCACGCGGAAGGCTTTTTACACAATTGGTGCATGAGCAGGTCGTTGATTAGGATTTAGAACTCAAATCAATCGATATTCGTATATATCATTCCCATGCAAAGACGAACCTGTTTCGAGAAATATTATTGAGCCAAAACTTCTTTTAGATAAAATAGTGCAAGCAGTAAGCAATCTAAAAAAAACAGTCAACATTAAAAGGCCGAAGGATATCAGATCAAAGATTTAATTGTCATTACAAATGGAAATAAAAAATTAAAACCATTTTCCCTTTGCCATGCCGGAACACATATGATTTCTCATCCCTTTAAATCAATCTACAAAAAAGTCATGAATATTTATATATTATACCAGAATCCACCTAAATATAAGTCCTGCTCACTCCTCTCCTCTACATACACATACACATAAATACACATACACACACACATTCATACATACACATACACACACATACATACACATACTCATACACATACTCATACACATACCCATACATATATACATACATACATATATATACATACATATATACACATACACACAGATATATATATATATATATACATACATATACATATACATACACATATATATATATATATATATATACATATTACAAATTAAAAGAATTAAACATAAACATTTATACATTAAAGTATATTAATAATATGATAATATATCAAATTAATTTTAAAATATTAAAATGATTATAAAAAGGTAAAAACAATCAATCATATTATATAAATATACAAACTAAACATATACATAAGTATAAATACATATGAACCTACACACACACGCATAAACATACACACATGCATATGCACACAAATCCACACATACGCATATATCAGGGTTTAAAAAAGTCGCTCGTCAAAATGTATTGTTCACTCTACACCGATCGAACAGTGTCATGTCCCTATTCCATGGAAAAAATCCGCTGTCACCAAAAATAAAAGCGAGAAAAAAATATAGATTTTACTGGTTGTGTACGAAACAAAACATGTTGTCAGTAAAATTTTATTGAGAATAGTTATGATGTTGGTAGTTTACTGCCATAATACTACCATAAAAAATGTAAATTGGAGTATTTTTTATGGCAATATTTTTCACACATGTACAAAAAATGTATGTAAAGATAAGAAATTTTTCTCATACAAATAAGTCGCCCGCCATTTTTATACTCAGATGTCGATTTGTTTTTTTTTTGTGTTGAAATTTGTTAACGTTAGAGGTTTTTTGTGGTATAGGATATTAAAATTAAAATATATAAAAAAAAAATCGAATTGTACGAAAATAATGTACAAATTAAAAATTTTAAGAAATTTGTAGGTTATGCGAAAATGTAAAACCATAAAATTTTACTATAAAATGAAATAAAAAATATTTCTGTTCTTTGTCACTCTTATGAAATTTAAAGTGTTTTTTTTGCGTATTTACAGTAAACAAAAAATTACTGTCAGCAAATCCTTCCACGGAATTAATGCATTATTTGTAAAACTGATCAACAAGAATAATGTAAAGGAACAAAAAATATTCTGTTTAATGGTTCACGCATGCGATCAAAAAACGATTCGCAAATCAAAGGAAAATTAAATCATTGAAAACATATACAAATTTCCCCGCCTGAGATGAAATTATTTTAACTTTGGGAAAATTTTGATCGGAAGCATCCAACATAATAAAAAAAACAAATTATGAGTAACAATGTGAAATAATTACGCTCAAAGATTGGCTTGATTCGCGAATCATTCCCCGATCGCACACGTGAACCAAGCATTACCATTCACTTATCAAGAATAAAGTAAAAAGAAATGATATGTATCATCTATTCGATCGTTCAATACAGGCAACAATACATTTTATCCAATCAGTACTACAATGAATTTTCGCTTTCTTATTAGAATAGAAAAGTAAAACCAAAATAGCAATAGATCCCGTTCACTAACACAAAAAATAAGATCAACCTTTTTAGTTTCTCATTATTCGCTCACTAGACACTTTTCGTTTTTTACTGCATAATATTTCTGAAAATTCATTTTACTATTCAAGAGCGAAGAGAAATTAGCATAAAAAATTCATTTAAAACTGAACGGAAAATGAATGATAAGCAACTGAAGAGTATTTATTTTCATCCTTTTTGTCTTATTTGACTTTAAACTAAACTGTGTGAATGTACGTACATATATCCATACACACACACACACAATCATAAACCATACGAGATACGACACATATTAAAATGCGCATATTAAAAAATATTTATATTAATAAAATTAAAATGTATATAAATTTTTTATAAAAAAGTAAAAATTAAACAAAATATAAATTAAACAAAGTATAAATAAAAAATATGAAACATAAAAAACACTTAGCTTGTGAAGCATTCACCACTGCTGCGTCAGTGCGTCACACAAATAATAAAATAATTAGTTATAATAATTTAGATATTTTCACGTTAATTCACGTTTTAATTTACTAATATTTATTTATTAACACTTTATATTATATATTTAATTTAATTAAAAACTTTTATATACATATAACATATTATTTATTTATTTATTTAAAACAGAAAAAAATTTTAAGTTTTAATTTTCTATACAGAGAAAGACAAAAACACGTCTTTCTCGTACGACGATCGATCGCCCGATCATTTAAACATATTTCAAATAAATTGAAACCAAATTGGAAAAATTGACGAACCAAAAAGCAGAAAAAAAAAATTGAATTAAATAATGAGCTTGGTTTCCTATAGCTAACAGACCATAATACTATATGTTAAGTAAGTTTCAAAAAGTTCTAATGAATTCTACCTACCCTAATGGTACCGGGAATGTCTACCACCCCATAAACCATCATTACTTAAAACAGTTGTATTTCCACAAAATTTTCTTTATTCTTGAATCCCACACATTATACCTAATGAAGTAAGGTGATTTGTTTAAGATTAAAATATAATAAAATTTAGGTAATGATGTTTTGAGTAATGACATTATATTACTGATCGTGTAATGGGGGTAATTTTGTTTATAGTTTTCTTCTACATAATCTACTTACATTTAAACAGAGTTTGAATTTATAACACAAACACATACTTCAACTCATTATGAAAAATACAATTACATTTCGTTTTATACAAGTGCAAAACCAAACACAATCGTATAGAGGGTTTTTCAATTTGGACGTGTCGATGATGGAATGAAGTGTAGTGGCGGCCATATTGTTTTGGTGGTTATGTCTAATCTGGTGTTTTTTTACTCACTGATGCCAACTATTGAGCAGCCCATCCAAATGACAACACCAAATGTTTGTACTTTTTTGAAAATGGCGTTGGTGAGGCCATCACGAACGATATGGAGGTAGTCGACAAGTGTTTTCAGCAGGACGGGGCCACGTGCAACTCAGCAGACGAAATGATGGACATTCTTAATGAACGATTTGAGGATAGGGTTATCTCTCGCAGAGGTGACGTGAATTGGCCATTAGCATCGTGCGATTTGACCTCGCTAGACTTTTCCTTGTAAGGTTTCTTCAGGTTGAAGGTCTATTGAATAAGCCGAATTCGACCGATGCCCTTCAAGCCAACATAACCAATACTATCGTTCAAATTCAGCCGGATCTATGCGGCAGAGTCATTGAATATTAGACCACTCTGATCCGTGTCACCGTGAGAAGCCGGGTCGCACATTTGAACGATGTTACCTCACACACCGCTTGTTTTATTCCACTTCAACATTGACCCGTAAAAATTGGAAAACCCTTTAGAATTTGAATGGGCGCTTTCAGTTCTCCTATCAAGATTAGTGGAATCAACGCTAATTTGATTTAAATATTTCAAAGTGCTGAACATTTTAAATCCAACGTGCAATTCTACGCGATACCATGCAACGATAACAGACTATTTTTTGCACCAGTTCGATGAAATCGACTTGGGTGATATTTATTTTCAACAAGACGGTGCAACTTGCCATACTTCGCGTAAGAATATCGACGAATTGCAAAAATTCTTCGAAATCACCTTATTTCGCGGAAATGTGAATTAACCTGTAAGATCATGCGATTTAACGCTTTTAGATTACTTGTTATATAGATTTTTGAAAAGCAAAGTGTATGTTGATAGTCCAGCCACTATCCAAGAACTAAACAATAACATTATTGCCGGATACATCGATATGGCGTAAATAAAAAAACACTGTTAATGATAGATAGCCTCTATGATAGAAAGATGACGACAAACCCTTACTTAGATTGCCACCATAAGGTCAGATGTGTCTTTGGCCCATCTATCGTATATCTAATTTATTGATGCCAAAATCCTACAACCCCATTTAGTATTACGTGCTAACCGAACGGCTTAAAAATTATGGAGTGTTATGCATTCCAGACACCATTAGGGTAGGTAGAATTTATTAGGACTTTACGAAACTTGGTGGGAAGATAAACTTAACCTAGATACGCTTCCATTATCAAGTAGACCGATGCCAAAATCCTGTAACCCCATTTAGTATTACGCGTTAACCGAACGGCTTAAGAAATATGGGGTGGTATGCACTCCAGGCACCATTAGGGTAGGTAGAATTCGCAATTTGCCGAATATGTAGATTAGAACTGTATCTAATTACCAAATTTTTAAAAACGATGTTAAAACCCTACAGTCTTGTTTATTATTAAGTTCAATTTGAACTTCGTAACGAAAGACGACATAGCTTACCGCAGGCGGCATAGGGGATGCAGAATGCAATAGAACTTTAAAACTTGCTGGTTGGATAAATTTGACCTTAATCCAATTTTATTATCAAAGAAACTGATGGAATTAAAATTGATCTGCTTTGTTAATTAATATCTTCTTCACCATCGTATATTATTAATATAGTCGCTAAAAGAAGCAGAACTTTCGGATTAAGCTACTTAGGCTTAACTTCATTATTAATGGTTTTCCCTAACTTGTTTACCAAAAACACCTAAATGATGGCAAATCACTACTGCATGCTCAAATATTTTATTGTTTTGTTATTTTAGGAATAAATTAGTATTGTTACGATTTTGCCTTGTCAATCAAGGTTCGAATCACTGGATTGTGAATAAATACACTGCTTCAAATTTGAACTCACACAATTTATTTACACAACACAATTTATTATACAACACAAAATTCACAATTAATTATTATAATTATAACACACTTTTTAATTATCACTTTAATAATCGCTTTAATAATCACTTTAATAATCCTTTTATTTAACCTTCACTGTATCACGTTTAAAATAATACTCAGCATTCCACGTCAACGCGCGCCCTTATATACCAAAATATTTGTTTCTAGAATAATCCTAAATGCGCAGCAAATATGTTAGTATAGAAATACGCCTAAATGTTGAGTATAAATTATAAATGTAATTGAACAATTAATGAAATTAACTTATTCTATTCTATTCTATTCTAGGTGTCACCGTAACACTACCCCCCACCTAAGCCTGTTCGTCCCGAACAGGATCCAGATCACCTCCTCTGTAGAGCGCCAAACGCTCTAAATGCACCACCTTTGGTTTACCTTTCCGTCCTTTCTGTATGCGATAAACCACGTCGTTCAACCTTTTAATGACAGTGTAAGGTCCTTCCCATGTGGGTTGCAACTTCGGTGATAATCCCTTGTGCCGTTGCGGGTTGTGAAGCCATACCAATTGTCCTTCCTCGAAGCCTTGATTATTTGCTCGTATGTCATATCGAGCTTTCATTCGATCACTTGATATTCGAATTTTCTCCCGTACAAATTGATGTATTTCATTGAGTTCCTCTTTCATCCGGTCGACGTAATCCTGTCCGCATAGAGCTGCTGATGGAACAGCTCCAAACTTTAAATCTCCTGGTAATCGCAGATCGTTCCCAAATATGGTTTTAGCTGGTGTCACTCCTGTTGTGTCATGTACCGCTGATCGGTAGGCCATCAGGAACATTGGTATATGTCGATCCCAGTTGCGTTGGTTCCTTTCCACAACTTTTGCTAGATATTCCTCCAATGTGCCATTGAATTTTTCCACCATACCGTCCGACTGTGGGTGTAAAGGCGTCGTCCTTGTTTTATTGATTCCAAGCATCTGACATATCTCCTGAAATACCACCGATTCGAAATTCCTTCCTTGATCCGTGTGAATTTCCATAGGTACACCAAATCTGCTAATCCAATTGTTGACCACGGCATCAGCTATTGTTGTTGTTTCCTGATTGGGTATGGGGTACACTTCCGGCCATTTGCTGAAATAATCCATTATTACTAGCACATATTTATTTCAGCTCTCGGTGGTCGGAAATGGCCCCGCCACATCCATTGCAATTCTCTCAAATGGTGCCCCGACATTATATTGTTTCATGATTCCACGGCTTTTTCGTGCTGGTCCCTTCACTGCCGCACATTGGTCACATCTTCGACACCATTCTACTACTGACTGTCTACATCCGGACCAGTAGAAACGTTGGCGAATTTTGGCTAATGTTTTATTAATCCCTAAGTGACCTCCACTTGCTCCTCCGTGATACTCCTTGAGGATTTCCGCTATTCGATCTTTTGGCACCACTACCAACAATTGTTTTACTTTACCATCCGTGCTTTCCCACTTTCGTTTTAAACATCCATTTTCTATGTGGAGGCTATCCCATTGAGCCCAATAAGCTTTCACAATGGGAGTTTTGTCAGCTATCTCACTCCATGTGGGCCGGTGTTCTTTTTCCTTATGTTTCATAATGAATGATAGGTCAGCATCCCGTAATTGCTCCTTCTTGATCATTTCATCAGTCCATTCCTCTTCAGGTAGCACTTGCATAAGCCGAATATCGATGATGTTTTCCTTACCCTCCACACGCCCACAATGCTTGCATTCCACGGGACATGGCCTTCTTGATAATGCGTCGGCATTTCCATGTGAGCTTCCCTTCCGATGTTCAATTTGGAAATCGTAGCTTTGCAAACGTTCGATCCAACGTGCTACTTGTCCCTCTGGATTTTTGAATTGTAACAACCAGCGCAAAGCTCCATGATCCGTCCGTAGAAGAAATTTTTGGCCATAGAGGTACTTATGGAAGTGCTTAACACATTCCACTATAGCCAACAACTCTTTCCGTGTTACACAATAATTCCGTTCCGGTTTTGATAACATCTTGGAGTAATATGCAATAACTCGCTCCTCACCCTTTGTTGCCTGTGATAATACTCCTCCTATACCATCATTACTTGCATCGGTGTCCAAAATGAATTTAACGTTGGGTATAGGGTATGCGAGGATTGGTGCTTCGCATAATCGTCGTCTTAGTTCCACGAATGCCTCTTCTTGATCATCCTTCCATTCGAATGCCTTGTTCTTCCTGGTTAACTCGTGTAAACTCTTTGCAATATTGGCGAATCCTGGCACGAATCGTCTATAATAGGTGCACAATCCAAGGAAACTCCGTAATTCATGTAAGTTTTTAGGTCGTGGCCATTCCTTCACCGTTGCGATCTTGTCTTCATCGGTATGGATTCCATTGGCTGTTACCTTATGACCCAAATATTTTACTTCCGTTCTAAATAGTTTGCATTTCTTTGGACTTAGCTTCAATCCGGCGGCTTGTATCCGATCCAAAACCTCTGCCAAATTCCTTAAATGCTCGTCGAAATCCTTGCCCATAACGATGATGTCGTCCAAATATACGAGGCACGTCCTCCAATGTAATCCCTTTAGCACGCGCTCCATTAGCCGTTCAAAAGTCGCAGGGGCGTTACATAATCCGAATGGCATAACGTTAAATTGCCATAATCCATTACCCACACTGAATGCCGTTTTCTCGCGATCTTCCTCCTGGACTTCCACTTGCCAATAGCCGCTTTGCAGATCTAATGTTGAAAATATTCGAGCTTCCGATAATGTGCCTAACGTGTCATCGATCCTTGGCAATGGGTAACTATCCTTTTTCGTCACAGTATTTAATTTTCGGTAATCCACGCAGAATCTCATGGTACCATCCTTTTTCTCGACTAACACCACTGGTGAACTCCATGGACTGCTTGATGTTTCGATTACCCCTGCTGCTTGCATATCTTTTACCATTCGATCCACTTCTCCTAGCTTTGCCAATGGTAATCTCCTGGGTGGTTGTCGAATCGGTGTTTCTGCTCCTGTATCTATTCGATGTTTTACCATTGCGGTTCTCCCATTATTGTCCGGTGTACTGCAGAATATTGGCATGTACCGCTCGAGCAATTGTTTTGCAAAATTTTTCTGTTCCATGGTAAGATCTTCGGTCCATTTCTCCATGAGTTGTTCTACAACCTCTTTCTGCCCTTGCGAGTTAGTCGTATTAATCGGATTTTTCTGCTCGCACTTCACTATCGCCGATATTTCTTCACATTTTCCGATTATTGTCCCTTTCTTGATGGTTTTCGTCTTATCCGAGAGATTTAGAGTCCTAATTGGTACTTTATTATCGTTGTCTGGTTTCACTAAAACTTTCCCGATCATAATTTCGCTGACTCCGCTCTCCGCTTCATTGGCTTCCACAACCCACAACCTGGGTGACCCAGAACCTCCTTCCAATCTTGCCCATACTATTGTTTCCGAGTTCGGTGGCAGCTTCTCCCGATGATCCATTATAATTTGCCTGCTCGTTTCTCCTATAACGGCGCTAACGTGAAGTGGCAACTCGATATTATCGTAGGTTAATACACCCCGTCCAACATCCACCACGAAGCCATTCGTTCTCATGAAGTCCATTCCCAAGATGACTTCGTCTACAATACCTGCAACCAGCACCTCGTGTTGAAAGTGATTTCGTCCAATCCTTATTTTTACGACCTTTTTCCCTTTTATTGCTGAATTTTCTCCAGTCGCCGTTCGTAATTTAATGCCATTAGCTGGTTCCATAATTCCATCGATAATATCCTCACGAACAATCGTATGTGTTGCTCCCGTATCCAGCGTGATCAAGCATTTCTTCCCATCAATATCGGCTTCAATTGTTAAGCTGTCACCGTTCCTTGCTATTCTCGAAACATGGATGGAGGTTGTGGGGCAATCGGTTATGGGAGTCAGCTTCTGCCCCTGCAAACTGACTCTTTTTAGTTTAACGACTCCGCTGTCGTCTGACCCGCCTTTCTGGATTCTATCTGCTCCTCGTTTGATCTGCGCTTCATAGGAGATGGCGACCTTGCTCGTTTCTTCTTAATCTCCCAACAGTCCCGTGAAATGTGACCCATTCTATCACATACCCAGCATTTAATCCTGCCACTTCCATCTCTGAACCTTGGCGTAATCCGCTCGGTGTCTATCCTGGAATCAATCTCCACTCGACGAATTTTCATTGCTGGTTTGATGATGGTTTGCGCAGTTTAGTTTGTTAACGCACAAGCGATGGTTTCCGTGAAAGTTGCCTTAGGTGACAACATCACCGCTCTGCGCGTCTCACGATCTCGAATACCGTCAATAAACGCATCTATTTTAATTCGCTCCATGTAATCGGCCGACATATTTGAATGGGCTAAATGCGCGAGCCGCTCAATTGCCGATGAAAATTCCTGTAGCGATTCTCCTCCTTTTTGGTATCGACCCTTCAATTCCATGCGATAGATTTCTCGTTTGTGATCACTTCCGTATTTTCGATCTAACGCCTTCATAATTCCCATGTAAACGTTCCGTTCCTGCTCGGGAATGATTTGTAGTGTTTCTGCCGCTTCGCCTTTAAGAGCCACAATTAACGCTGCAACACATTGTTCTTCAGTCCACTGATTTTGCTTAATCGCCGTTTCGAACTGGAACTTAAAAATACTGAAGGATGTTGTTCCATCAAATGTTGGTGGTTTTATCTTAACTGCATTAACCGTCTGGATCACTTGTTGTGGCGTTCCATTCGCATTGACATCTTTGAGCTCCTTCTCGAGACGTTTAAAATCTTGTTCAACCGATTCAAATTTTTGTTGAACCGTCCCTTTAACATTTTGAATTTCTGCGTGTACTTCTGTTTGCAGTTTTTCCACTTTACCGTGTAGTTTAGAAGATAATTCCAAAAACCTCTCGTCTATTTTCTTTTGGCCATCTTCTATTTGGTTTTTAATGTCCGCCCCTTGCTGCTCCATCTGCTGTTTCATTTCCTGGTTTGATTGTTTAATGTCCGTCCCTTGTTGCTCCATTTGTACCATCTTCTGTTTCATTTCCTTGTTCGATTGTTTTATTCCCTCCAACTGTTGTCCCATTATCTGATTCATAGCAGCCATCAACTGCGATAAATCGAAACTTTCGGATGGGTTTTGTGTTGTTCCGACCATCGTTTGTTCTTCCTTTTCTTTCTTGTCCACACTGATCTCATCCGTGTTGTCCTCCTCGAAATCATACACATCTGGATTTAAACCGTCCTTCTCCATGGCCTCTCGTAGTCGCTCCACCAAACTAGCTTTTGTGCCTTCACTAGCCAAACCTCGCTGCTTCAGTTGCTCCTTTAATTGCGCAAGCTTTAATTCGTAGAGAATCATTTTTCTTATTATTCACAATCCCACCGCTGTCACCAATTGTTACGATTTTGCCTTGTCAATCAAGGTTCGAATCACTGGATTGTGAATAAATACACTGCTTCAAATTTGAACTCACACAATTTATTTACACAACACAATTTATTATACAACACAAAATTCACAATTAATTATTATAATTATAACACACTTTTTAATTATCACTTTAATAATCGCTTTAATAATCACTTTAATAATCCTTTTATTTAACCTTCACTGTATCACGTTTAAAATAATACTCAGCATTCCACGTCAACGCGCGCCCTTATATACCAAAATATTTGTTTCTAGAATAATCCTAAATGCGCAGCAAATATGTTAGTATAGAAATACGCCTAAATGTTGAGTATAAATTATAAATGTAATTGAACAATTAATGAAATTAACTTATTCTATTCTATTCTATTCTAGGTGTCACCGTAACAGTATAAACTTCCTGTCACTTTATAGACGTGTGAAGTTTTTCCTAAGTTACCCTCCAGGCCAGGCGTAACATTAACGTACGGTTTACGAAGACTTAGCTCTACTAAAGTATTCGCAAACGTTACGCATAAACGGTACGGATGTGGTACGTAAAGTATATTTTTGTCACATGAGAAGTGAAACAAATTAGCGAAGACTTTTCAATGTGTTAGTGTCTATAAACTGTTCATAATGTGTACGACAAAAACGTAACATTTATGAGCCGTATTTGCGTATCTTTGGCGAGTCACCTGCGTGTGACTTTTACGCTCGGTTTAATTCGTCGGAATTACTTTATTGTCAAATAAAAAAACCAATAATATTTTCATCTTGTATTTATTTAAATAAAATCTATCTTAATTAATATAATATAATAATAAAATTAATTTCAAAAGGACTTTTAATTCTGCCGCATAAAGTAATTATACTTAATTTTAATTCACAAATATTTTATCACATCAAAAAACTCGCATATTATTAAATCCTATGTTCTAAATAGCAATTCATCGTACATTTAGTCTACTAGCTGTATTATCCCAAATGACTATTCATACCTGAAACACGAAAAAAGCTAATTACAAATTTAAAGCATGAGGCTACACAATTTTTCTTACCTAATAGGAATGCTCTTACTGGGGCATCACAAATGGACGTCCTTATTTTAAGGCAAAAGTTCGACCAACAATATAATATGATCAATCACGAATAAATTTACTGCACACAAAAACTTAAACTACGACTCTTTAAAATATAAAATATGCAAAGAAAGCAAAAAATACTGTAATATGTGATAATAAAAATTCAGTATACGTGTAGTAGTGTCGTATCAAAATTAACGTGCGTAAACTGTTCGTAAATCGCACATTTTTGGTGTATACATTTTTGCGCCTGGAGGGTAATCCTAATTTTTTATTTTTTTTTTGTTTTAGGATTAAATTTAGTATAAACTTCACATGCATTAAATTATAATGTTTTTTTTTTCAAAAATAATTCCGATCTAACTAAGATCCGTTAAAATCCGGAAGACATTACAACCTGTAATTTTTTAAACACACGTTTGTGTGGGTTGTACTTAAATTAAAGCAAACAATTTTTTTGTCTGGTAGGAAAATGGATATAAAAATTATCACATAAAGAATAAAAGATATTCTTACTTTTTATTTAAATTTAAATCATACTGGCCGTCCGATGTCACAAACTCTTAATTGGTTTAAATTAAATTTGGTAATAACCTGATGCTAAATCAACACAAAATTAGCAGAATTTTTTTTTTTCATAAATCATCCATTTGAAGCAATGAAAAACGATCCTTTACACCGATAACCAACGTGTATTCTATCCTTACCGATTTCTTTCTTCACAATCACGATTGGGCTTGAATATGAGGACGCGGAATTTCGAATTAAGCCTAACGTTAAATGAAAGATTCAAATATTCAATATATGTATAAATAAGGCCCAATGATATTTTCAGATGTAATGCCACACCATACTGTACACCTAATAGCGTGCAATGGGCGCTGATGAATGGCTCTTGGATTTTCAGAACCCCAGAACCTGCAGTTCTGCTTATTAACAAAGCCATTCAAATGAAAATGAGCTTCATCACTCATAATCAGATTTTCAATAAAGTTGATTTCATTTCTGGCCAACTGTTGAAATTTAACTGCAAAATTTAGACGTTGCCAATCATTTTTTAAAATGCGCTGTAGTGACGTATGAGACATTTCTATAGCTGAGCAGAACGCCTTCTCGTAGATGTTTCTGTTAACACTGTTTCGTTAACACTTTGCTCTACACATTCAATATTTTCCGCAGTGCGAATTAAACGTGGTCTACCGGTTCGAGGCAAATCTCTTATGGTCCCATGTTGGTGGTGACGATCAACTAAGCAACGAATCATTGCTTCAAAGGGCGAAATTCTGACACTAAAATGGCGACAATATGCACGTTGCGTTAAAATAATTGATCGATGATTTAAATAATACAAATATGTTCATATTTAATTTTTTGTTTTAGAGATTTTCCTTGAAAATGAGTATGAATTATACTCGAAACGTCGGCATATATTAATAAATAATTAAAAAAACCAATATAGGCTTTATACCAGATTCATATATTAATTACAACATTATAGCCTAATAACCATATTAATAATAATTTATAGCCATACTGGTGAAAACGGGTATACCTACAAAATGACGCATTCATCTTTTTTCAACACTATGAAATTAAAATACGGTAACCAGTTAGTGGCTACTATGAAAACAGTGTTTAAATTAAAATTAAAACTTGCCAAAGCTCTTAATAAGAAGCTTTTTTTATTGAGATGCAGGAAACAACGTGTGTTTCCAAAAAACCGTAAATTAAAAAATGTCAATAATATAAATAAGACAGTTTTTAGTCGTTTGGAGAATCTTTTCATTTTTGGGATCATCAATCAAGAAATTGCAGAAGTTTTTTCATCAATCAACAAACTCAACAAACTGATTTTCATGAAGATGCAATTTATTAAAAGGAATTTATCACCTTTTTTGTTCAAAAATTTTGTAAACAAAGCAGATAAAAGTTTTATGTTAAGGTATGATTTTTTTAAGGCTAAACTTATTAATAAATTTAATAATATAATTGGTTATGTTGAAGTTGTTGATGTAAGCCATCCTAATACTGACATTGATAATACTATTTTTAATAATAATAATATTGCTAGTTCTTCTAATTCAACGCATATTAGTCCTGAAGGTAATAACAATTTTACTTCTAATGATAATCTTGTTGATAACGGAAACTGGTTAGTTAATCTAACTAATACTGAATTACCACAAAAAGTAGTCGATGTTTTACAACTTGGCAAAAAATTTTGCATTCCCATAAAAGCGGATTGTGTACCATATAATCACATTATTGCAAACGTAGAAGGTGCATTATTGAGCATAGATGATAATGCTTTAGATAAACCAAGTTTACGTAATGAGTTGGTAAATATCATGATCAATTTTAAGAACCAGTGTAGGCATAAGAGATTACTTAAAAATACAGAATTAGAATTTTTAAAAAATGTGTCTTTCACAAAAAAAATTTTAAAAGATCGTCCTGACATTTTGGTATTAGAAGCTGATAAAGGTAATACTACAGTATTAGTAGATCGTTCAGATTATTTTAACAAAATTGAAAATATGTCAGAAGACGTGAATACTTATAGAATAATTCCTAAGGATTTGACCAACTCAATACAAACAGAACTAAACAGTTTGATATCATTATGGTTTAAAGATAAACGAATAACGAATATAGAAGCAAAAAATTTACATTGTTATAATCGTGTTTTAGCAAAACTGTATGGTTTACCTAAAATTCACGAAGCAGGTGTTCCATATAGACCCATTGTAAGTTCTATAGGTACTCCACTATATCAACTTTCGGTTTTTCTTTCCAAAATTCTCAAAAAAACTTTTGGATTTTCTACAACAGCAGTAAAAAATTCAATTGAATTTAAAAACAAAATTAAAAATGTTGTTCTACCTTCTGATTATATTATTTTATCTTTAGATGTTGTTTCCCTTTTTACAAATATTGATAGTAATTTAACTCTAAATTTGTTAAAAAGTAGGTGGATCGAAATTAAACGAAATTCTAAAATAAAATTAACAAAATTACAATTCATCTCGGCAATGGAACTAGTTCTTAAAAATTGTGTGTTCTCTTTTAATAATAAGACTTATAAACAATTGTTTGGTTCACCCAAATTGTTTGGTATGTTGATGATATCGTGACCGCAATCCCTCGTGATAAAATTGAAATGTTTTTCAATAAATTTAACACATTTGACAATAACATTAAATTTACTATAGAACATGAGACTAATAATACATTAGCTTTTTTGGATTTACTTATTATCCATAACCCAGATGGTACTTTGTCGACAGATTGGTACCATAAAAATACTTGGTCCGGTAGATATCTTAATTTTAATTCAAACCTCCCGTTATCTTATAAACAAAATACTGTTAAATTACTCTCGGACAAAATTGTTCAATTATCAGATTCTAAATTTCATAAAAATTATTTTCGGCTTCTAAAAAATACTCTTTTCCAAAATGCTTATCCTGCTAATTTTATAAATCCAATAATAAATTCAATTGACAATCTGCAGACAATCTGTCGATAATAGTCCTTTAGTTAATGTTCGTTTTGTTTCTGTTCCATACGTTAAAAGTTTACATGAAAAAATTAATTTTTGTTTAAATAAATTTAATTTGAAAATTGTTAGCAAATCACATTTTAATCTAGGTAAATCAGTTTTTTCATCCCTAAAAGATTCAACAGCTTTAGGTCTCAATAGTAACGTCGTATATAAAGTGACTTGTGAATGTAATAAAGTATATATTGGTCAAACAAAACAACTTCTATCTACAAGATTTACACAGCATAAAAGAGATGCTAAGAGATTATTTTTGAAAAAGACTACAGGTATTTCTACAAGTTCTTTATCTTCTCATTTATATGAAACAAATCATAACGTATTTTTAGATAATGTCAAAATATTAGAACATGAACCAAAACTTTCTACGAGACAGGTGTTGGAGATGATTCATATCAAAAGTAATCAACGTGCCTTGAACTGTATTAACAAACAGTCAGATTCGAGCTATCTTCAGGACACGTATAATGGTTTAATAATATAATTAACATTTTCTATTGTGTGTCAGTTCTAGGATGGTTTATGTTTGTAATTTTATTTTGTAGTACAGATTTTTTTTTTTTTGCTGTTCTACACTATACAGTACAGTATTAAGCTCGATTTACATGATGAAAAAATGTTGTCCCAGCAAAATATTTGCTGTGTGTTTAGAGCTGCACACAATATAAATATTTTCCCATTAGTTGAATAGAGAAAGAAATATAAACTGCCATAAATAATATTTGTTGCCATAAAATATACTCGGGTCGATTATATTTTATAGCAGTATTTTTATTTTATGGCAGCATTTGCTCAAAGAAAAGACAAAAACGCACAGCAAAATTTTTGCACGATTGTATTCTTTTCTTGTCATACACACGAAAATTTTAATATACCAAACTCTTCTTTTTTTGCTGCCCAACATTTTTTCATCATGTAAATCGCGCTTAAGCCTTGAAAAATTAATTTTTTCTTTATGTACAAAAAATTTTTTTTTTTCGACAAATGACGGTTTGTCAAAGGTTTTTGGAAGTATATTTCAATCATTTTTAAAAGTTTACAAAGGTTATTTTTTTTAAAATATTTTTACGTGTATACCTTTAACATTTTTTTCTGTTTTGGTAAGTAAATTTTTCTTTTAGTATTTTTATTATAATTGTATTTTTTTGAATGTTTGTGTTTCCCAAAAATGTTTTTTCCATCTTCTTGGTAGGCATCTTTTAATTTTAATATTTTTTTTTAATTTAATTTAAAAATATGTTCATATTTAATTTTTTATTTTAGAGATTTTCCTTGAAAATGAGTATGAATTATACTCGAAACGTCGGCATATATTAATAAATAATTAAAAAAACCAATATAGGCTTTATACCAGATTCATATATTAATTTAAATAATACAATTCTATTTTTCTGGTTCTTTGTTCAGTTGTGAATCTCGCCATTATTTATTCTCCAGTGGCCCTATTCTGGTTTCACCAGGGAATAGGGAATTTGGGAATTAGTGACATATTTCTTCGCGTTGGGAATTTTTTATTCCCCAACGTGTATTCTGGCGTTTGGGATTTTTTTTTATTGGGAAACAATAATTATATTTTATAGCAGTTTTGACGTCAATTTTTCCCCATTATTTTTTTGGGGAATTGTAATTCGTACATTTTCGAATTTTTAAACATTAATTTTTCTAATAAATATATATGTATTTAAAAATAAATTATACTTGTGTGTATAGAAATTTTTTGATGCCAAAGGATGCTCAAGATAAGTGTTTTTTCATTTTTTTCATTGTTCTAAATTTTTAATACATATTTTGTTATTACAAAAAATATCCTTTATAGTCCTTGAAAATATTTCAAGGACATTTTTGACTCATTTTAGTTAAAATTTTATTTAAGAGAGAGCAGAACAAAACATTGGTAGAAAAAAAATGCCAAAATACAAAAAATGCTCGTGTGGCATGGTTGATCGTATAATTTTGTAACCTGCCTTGTCTTTTATTTACATATTTACTTGCAAATTTAATGTAAAAATGTGTTTCAATGTGTATGTGGGTGTGTAATGAACGTGCATGAATGAAGAGTATATAACAAATCAGATAACTGTTTAATCAGTGTCTATGCATGTGTATGTGGCCGTCTCGAAATGTAGCAGTGCACCTAGAATACTACAGGCCACACTGCTTTATGTAGGCAGTTCTCTCTTTGGCTATTATAGGCAGCACTAAAATTAAAAAGATTGTTTTGATTTTTTTTGTGTTTGCTGAATATGACTGATACGAAAAAAAATGTACACAAACAACAAGAAAAATATTTTAATTATATGTTTTAAAATTGAATAAAATGCTATTGGTAAAAGTATTTATTCATAATATTATTATAAAGTTATGCATTCTAAATTGTGTAAAATGTGTAAACACGTATAAAATGTGTACACATTTCGTATAATTTACAAGAAGACATAACCTTACTTTTAACACTCACACATAAAAAATAAAAAAGTCTGTTTGTTTTCGTTTTTTCTTTTTATGAACATGACTGCCGTCTACAGTTCAAAGAATAAACTGTAGACATAAATTTAATGACATAGCAAGCAGTGTGGCCTGTAGTATTCTAGGTGCACTGAATGTAGGGACTTTATTTGTACGTATGTGGAACTTAAACACTTAAACTTTCGTGCAAATGCTCTGGATTTTTTTGGAGAGTTTTTTGGCTTTATTGGTTTGTATCTTGTATCAGGTACGGCGGATAAAAGAATTTTCATTCTACTGGGCATTGACTTTGTTTGTATATCATATATTTGGTGAATTGGTTTTTGTTTTTGGGGTGGTTTTCGTTTGGAGACTTGCCATTTTCTGTAGTGGTGTCTTTTTTAGTCTGGTTGGAGTGTATCGTATGAAGAGTGGTAATTTCGTTTGTTTTTCTTCTCTATTGTACGATAGTCATCGGATTAGGGACGTCGTAGCGGAGAATGGTGAAGTTCTGAGTGAAGATTTGCTTGAGGGTAAGGGGTATTTTATCAGAATGCAGGACGGATGGACGGAGTTTGTGCTCGGGTGACTGGGGGGTTTGTTTCTCCGTCACATGTGCGAGATGTGGATGGGTGGGGTCTGCTTTCGTGCAATTTGGGCGTGTATACGTACAAGCCGTGTATTTTGTCCGGCTTCTACTTGGCCGCAGTTTGACTTACTAATAATAATATATTTTAAAGTGTTAAAATTTCTAAATATTTTAAGATTCTTAAGCCGACTGAGATAATGAACATTAATACTATATTTTATTTATTTATAGTTTCCAGAATGGACAGCTATCAATACTGAATTTTATTATTAGAAATTAATAAATTATAATTTGTACATAAACGTTTTAATCCCGGGTTGAGTTGGTTTAGATGTATATTTTGTAATTAAGAATTTCCTTCCTTATAAGCTCTTTCAATAGATTTTACTGGGTGTAAAGCTTCCAAATTGATTGTGTTTGTTAACCGCCATTTTTGGTTTCAGATCGAAGTTAGTTTGTTTCAAGAACTGCATTGAAGTGACAATTGCCGTCGCTAGGAATATAATAGACTTCCACTATTAACCAGATAACAAATTTTTAATTATAGGTCGAATTGTAATTACAATTTAATTGTAATTTTTCTTATTTTAATTTAATTTAATTATATATTTAATTTGTCCCACGACAATTGGGTTACAAATATTATTTTAATAGATTAAATGACTATGGTTATATGTAACATTGAAGTGTCGGTAGAGGGAAACTTTATGGGTTAATTTATTTTTTGGCTTGGAGGTTACACAATAAAATTTATCATCAGACAAATATTGATACATAGATGTTTTTTTATATTTTTGGGATCATGGCACTTCTTTAATTAGATTATTTGCTAATAGCTACTTATTTTTAATTCTGTCATCTTACAGATTCCTGATTAGCTTAATAGTTTTATTTAATTCTGATTGGGAATAAATTATAATGTGTTAATTTGTTTAGGTATTGGAGATTCTTAACCTGTGACACATTCATTATTTATATATTACCTATTACCTATTCAGATTAGCTATTTTTAAAAACAGATGTCTTTGTTTCATTTTTATTTTTATTAATAAACATATTGGTTTATTAGGGATGGTAAGGTTATCGGTTGAAGAGGGGATCCATCCGTTTGATACTACAATATTTGGATTCGATTTATTTTATTTTATTTGTTTTACGATAATCAAATTATAATTAATTTAGTTATAATAATCATTACATTACATTTATTCTATTGAAGAATAATATAATTATATCGTACAAAATAAGGAATCTTTAACGCATAATAATGACATTTTATTTGAGGAAATTTACCATTAAGAGGCCAACATTATTGATTATCAATTTTTTAAGATGCTATAATAAAGGTGTGTGGCGGGCCCGGCGTCGCGACATTGACTGATTCATTTTTTTTTTTTTTTTAAATTAAATTAAATTTAATCCCTCATAATAATGAAATTTTATTTCAGGACATTTACTAATTAATCAATTACTTTTTAGGATGTTGATTGATGTTTATTTATATCCCGAAAAACAAAAATAATTGTGCCGTCTTGTGCTTTACTAACTATTGACTACTTAGGTGTCTGTAACCGGGTCAAGTCTATCATACCTAACAACCTTTCCTATCCCTCCATCTTGTTATATGTAAAAGGGGTGTACGGTAGGCCCGGCGTATCCGGGATCCTTGCTTAGTCTTGGCTGTACATTCTAATCAATCAATCAATCAATGTATTTAAAAATAAATTAAACTTATAATAAACTATTTGCGAAAAATTATTCCCAGTCTACCAGAATATACATTTGGGAACGGGAAATATATATTTGGGAATTAGTGCAATTTGTAATTACAGCAAAATATTTTCCCAATTCCCAATCCCCTGGGAAAACCAGAATAGGGCTACAGTATGCAATTTTTCCAGTGTGTGAAAACATTGGTTTAATTCCATACTAAATTCAATAGGTAGATTTCCTTGGCTATGAAATATGTTATAATTCTTCCAATTAAATCAAATTCATATTAATCGAATTTTAACAATTTATTTGTTATCGATATTTCGGGCTAAATTCCCATTTTCAAGATAATTATGCTATAAATTTAAAATTCGGTAAGTATAATTGTTGTTGTTATATTTTATCACTAAGCACACAACACAATTCATAATTATGAATTATTCAAAAATATTATTTTAGACATTATTATAAAAAAATGTATATAGGTAATTTAAAATATTAATTTAAGTTGGTGACTTTAAGCTCGGTCGTCATTTAGGCGTCATCTTCTATGGAATGAACCTCATTATGTACGTACACGGAAATCCGTACTACTCGCCAAAGAAAAGTGTCACAAAAATTCCGGTGTCGGTGTGAAGCCCGATTAAAAAGAGACAAACCAAGTGGAAATAACATGGAATTTCGTCGGAAACTCGAGTAGATTTCATATACACTTCCGTACTAATTTAGCACACTTTATTGCAAGCAAATAGAGCAGCTTTCCATAGCACTTTTACATGGGATTAATAATAATTTTCTATTGAAATTAAAATGAACTATTTGTTGTAATTTTTATATTTTTATGCAGATATTCAATATGTACATACATATTTCTTTTATATTTAAATTTTAAAAATCCGCTTATATAGGGTATTGATTGACATGTTCACGCACCATCCACCTGTTAGGTTTTCACACAGCATCTTAAAAAAAAAAAAAAAAATTTACTTAAAAACAATTGCGTAGATATGTAAATGGCAACGCCATTGCAAAAATGTTTTTATTACTTTAGCCCAATCCGATCGCAACCATTTTATAATTAAACCATTATTTTATAATTAAAATAAATAAAATTAATGTTACTGTAATAATTAGAAGTTAATAAAATAAAACAACACGAGAAGTTAAGATAAACAAAAACACACACACATGCACAATCGTGTGCATATTCACTCGTCGACTTGTCACATGAAACCGAAAATAAAGGATACAAACGAAACTTGTAAAAAAATAAAAAATATTACCGCGAACAAAAAGAGAAAGAAAATTATTTTTCTCCAAAATCGATATTTTTGTGTCTTTGAAATTTTATAGTACGGAATTTAGTATGGAATTAAAATTAAAACAGTTTTTTCCAAATTTCACACTCCGGGTTATTTCCACTTTGTTTTGTTTCCTCTTTTTAGTCGGGATTCACATCGACACCAGAATTTTTGTGACAGTTTTCTTTGGCGAGTAGTACGGATTTCCGTGTACATACGAGTAACATGGTTCTTGACATAGAAAGAGTGTGGTTTTTGAACGCGCATGTAAACGGAATTCCATCGGCATTGCATATTGGGGCACCCTTAGATGGGATTAAAACAATATTTTTCACACACTGGAAAAATTGCATACTGGGTTAAGCGTGATTTACATGATGAAAAAATGTTGTCCCAGCAAAATATTTGCTGTGTGTTTAAAGCTGCACACAATATAAATTTTTCGCATTAGTGGAATTGAGAAAGAAATATAAACTGCCATAAATAATATTTGTTGCCATAAAATATACTCGGGTCGATTATATTTTATGGCAGTATTTTTATTTTATGGCAGCATGTGCTGAAAAAAAAGACCAAAACGCACAGCAAAATTTTTGCACAATGGTATTCTTTTCTTGTCATATACACACGAAAATTTTTTATATACCAAACTCTTCTTTTTTTGCGGGCCAGCATTTTTTCATCATGTAAATCGGGATTAATACATGATTATCCAAATAAAATGTTTAGTTTGTCTATGGTAAGGTTTTAAAGTTTATCGTTTTTTTTTAAACCACAAATCAATTTTAATTCAATTAAATATGTAGATTGTGTTCATAGGTTCATATTAAGTGCGATTCATATTAAGATATAATCAGTCTATATCCGGCTCCGGTATATACTACCAACTTGTTACTTCAAAATGGTCTAGTTGGTACAATAAGCAGGGCGACGAAACCAAATCCTACAATGCTTAACAGCTTTTTGACTCCACTCCAGCAGGTAAACAGAACGTAGCCTAGATTTTTCTTTTGAAACAATTAAATTGTTCGCTTATCAATAAGTTGTCAAGTATTAATGTACGTGCATCATCTAAACAATCATAAAAAGGTCACGGTGTCAGCTTTTTAAGAAATCATAAAAATATTCACAAATAGAATATGTTATCATAAGAATGGGTGAAGGGGTCGTGTAAATTTTTGGAACATCAAAGTAAACATACACGTAAGAGTGAGATAAATCCAAACACATCAAGCAGTTACTTTGTATATATAAAAGCATATTCTATAAACAGTAGAATTCATTTAATTTAAACCTAGCTATCGAAAGCAAGTGCATTTTATACACAAAAGCGAATTGCAGGAAATTAAACATCAACAAAGGCAGGATGAAATTCACAATTCTACTTGTGCTACTCATTAATATTATAGTCAGCGCATGGGCTCAATGTCCCACGGGATTTGTACCCTCGGGACAGAAATGTGTCAGCAATCGGACAATTCGTGGTGAATGTCCACCAAATTCAACGTACAACTTGAATTTAAACAAATGTGTGCATAAATAAAGTTAATCATAAAAAGTTTTTATTTTAATTATGATGATGTTAAAATTTATTCAAATAAAATGATTTTCAACTAACCATTTTTGGTTATTTATAAATACTCGAAAAATATTTTTACTTTTAATTGATTTGCGTTTGGGCCACAGGTAAGAATAAGGAAAAGAACGTCTCTATAACACACACTTCTACAAAAAAATCGGTGTGTTTGTGGTTGCGTGAGTTGGCAATCCGTACAGATTGTGTAAAATATAGATAACTTCAAACTGTAAAAAGCATTAATCTGAATTTTTTGGTAAGAAATAAAATTTGTTTATTTCTAGTCCCACCATATGCGCAGCAAAAACTTTTTGGACAGATGATCGGATTTAGCGGTAGGTTCAGGCATTTGGCTCGGCTTCTTTATTACCATTTTTCCTACGTTGTAAATAATATCCACTTTTTATCGCCTATCGTGATTCGTTTAGAAAAATCGTTTTCATTATAATTCCACAGCAAGTCACACTTCAAAAATGCAAAATCGATCTATTAAATAGTTTTCGTCTAATTGGTATACGCATTATACTATCATAAGTTCAAAAAATATTTAGCGAGTAGATGTGCCGAACATGGACATTTACTAACATCGAAACACCAAATTAGTATGAGTATTGCATCTTTTAATGTAAAGTGGTAAACGGAGAATATTTTGGTGTGATCGTGATTGTGATCGTAACATGAACCATCTTTTTAGCAACGTACATTACAGCAGAAATCTTTGTACGCGTTCATTGCGATTTATGCGTATTTGATGGTAAGGGGCAAAACTTGAATCGCAAATTCCAACTGTGCTCGGGCATGTGCAAAAAGTAAGCTGAATAAACACCTTGTATCTGTGAACTCATATGTCCATCTTCTGATAAACCCCAACATACGAGTATAGTAAGATTTCGCGATTATATAATGTCAATGGTTTGTTGAATGTCACATTTTCTACAAATGTAACATCGAAATCGCGAATTTTGATTATTCTAGCTAGAGGTGACCTTTATTTGGTACTCGTGATGAAATGGCTACTTCTTCTAGTGAAATGATATAATCTTGCGCTTATTTATACTTAATCGCAATTTATGATGTTTGTACCAGTTAATTACTAATGTTTAAATCGTCTTGGAGTAATTTCACAACTCTAACGGGTATAAATCTTTGCCTATCGTCAGTATATAATAACACATCAGAACTTTGGATAACATAAATAATGCCGTTAATGAAAATTACAAAGATCCAATGGCCTGGCCTAGATGGGAGCCCTGCAGTACACTAGGGTGTGGTATTATTGGTCTTGATTTAACACCGCCTATTTTGATATGCTGCTCCCTTTTACTTAAATATGACCACATCCACTTCACAAGTGCGCTGATGAACCCAAAATTCGATAAGCTTTGTATTCTTTAAGGTAGCAGATTGAACCAAAACCTTACCTGAAATCAGTGTAAATTGTGTCCTTTTCCAAAGGAGCGATTTTTGCGGTTTTCAAAGTTTTGCTTGTAAACTCTACCAAACTTGATGTAGACGATCTGCCATGGAGAAAACCGTGATGTGATAGTGAAATATGTTTTGGTATACTATTTTGTTGAGAGTAACAGGAAACGTCGGCTCTTTTTTCAGCTTTAAAAATAAACATTATTTTAGTTGTTTTCCATTGTCAGGCAACCATCACTATGTAAGGCTGATGAGGCTGAAGAGTAGGTTAAGTAGTTCCTAGTTCCGTTCCAAAAATCTTTAGAACAGTAGATGGTATCAATCATCAAAAAATGACTGTAGAGCTTGCAAATTTCATTATATTGATATGTTTATGTCTAGATTAGATTCCTAACTAGTTAGGTTTGGCGGTGGTTTTGGCGTGAAGCGGTAGGGTGATCTCAACTAGGCACTTCGGATCAAACTACTTTTTCCGTGTATTGCGGATATCTGCACAGATGGACATTTCATTCTCCGCTACTCATAAAACCAAACATGAATGAAACTAATAATACTAAAAACGAAGAGTCCGGCCAGCGCCCGGACTAGAATGTAGATAACTGAAATAACATTAGTGGTGGCTGTCACTGAAAGGGCTCACGAAGACGGAAATATATCTACCAGCAATTAAGGAAGATGGAGAAGGCCTTAGCCGCCGCTTTTCTTAAGATTATGATGAAAACCATGAAAGCGGAGGAACGGTAGCTCTGTAATGGTGTCAAGTTGGCACCTTCTGTGGATCAACGGTCACTGATCCTGTACAAAATAGTTGTAGAGAGCCTAGGTGAAGTATGGCATGGTGCTAGACTAGAAGTAGTCACTAGAGAGGATACCACCTGCAGACTTAGTGCAAGAACTTGAATCCCAATGGAATGGAGCAACAGGAAAGAAGTCTGGAAACACTAATCCTTAAATACCGAGTGCCGAGTGGATAATGGCCAAATTGGAAGAACCTAAGACTGATTATAGGTCAGCTATTATAATATTAGTTAGAGAGTCGCTGGCTGCTCTGACGAAAACTAATGGTTTAATGAGCTATGGTTTTAGCACAGTCACACTAAAGTTTAAAAAAAAACAATAAAGGTGGCATCTTGAGGGAGCCCATACAGGTAGAGGCCCCGGCTGACATACTAAACATCATGGAAATGGGTGAGGAAGTAGAAACACTTTCTACAGACACGGAGATGCCCATTTTGATGGGGATTACTTTTTTGATCCCTAGAGGAATAAGGTGGATCTCCAAGAAATGACTGACTTAACCTTACTCTCACTGGAAGTTATCTTCAATGGCATCCTACTTGAACTCTGTCACATTCTTAGTAAATGGACTGAAGTAAATGTAATATTTACTTAAGGTGGGGAAAAGCTCTCATTGCAGCCCTACAAACCTTAGCAGCTTACATTAATTAGGTGTTCGGATTGAGCCAAATAGGCTATCAAAATCCCAACATGCAAATTTCATGAGAAATCTGCGGAAACTGCTCTCAACTCCCTATGCTCCTATCGAGAAATTCCTTGAACATTAGGAATGCTCCATTACAACTTTTCTGGATATAGAGTCTTAACAACGTCAGACCAGATAGGCGATCATGCAGGCACTCTCCTTTCTATGCGTGTACGAGTCACTCAGGGACTGGGTAGATCAAATGCTTAATAGGAGGGTCGTAACGGCCAACCTGGGTGGGTCCTCTAATAGCAGGTTTCTTAGTACAGGCACATCGCAAGCTGGGGTATTATCACCTCCTCTTTGAAGCCATTGGTCATAAATAACCTGTTATTAAACCTGGAATGGTGCAACTTTAAGGTGGTTCCATATGATGTGATTTGTATCTTCAGTAAATATCCCGGCATCTTAAGAGAACGCATACAACGTGCACTTGCCATTCTCTATAATTGGGCTAACCTAACAGTTGCGGTTTGACAAAACTGAGTTGGTCCTTTTCTTTAGGAAATACAAATTTCCTCAGGACGGCCTCCCTCTCCAGCTTAAATGGTATTGGATTGAGCTTCATTGACAAAGCGAAGTATCTGGGACTCATTTCAGACAGCAAACTAAGCTGGAAACCTAACATTTGAAAGAGTAATCAAAACTACAATATAGCGCTCTACTCTTGTAAAAATGCCATTGGAAAAAACCTTGTAGCCTCACATTATACATGACTGTTTGAGAGAAGAATTTCTGAATACTGAAGGTGTTAATTTCTCCACTGATGGTTGAAAGAAGTATGAGAAAATTTGGGAGTGAGGTTTTCTGTGAAGGATCAAACATAACCCTCTCTTTTCTTATCCCGGACTACTGCACTGTTTTTCAAGCTGAACTATTTGCGACAAAGGAAGTCGTTGACTGGTTGAGGTATAACGTAATATGTGCAACGGACATTCACATTTTTACGGACAGTTAGGCTTCGTTTAAGACGCTCCAATCATATTTTCTTACGTCAAAACTAAGTACTGATGTAGATATGATATTGGATGTATATATGGTATATATTTCTGTATGTTTGTTATATTGGGTTATGATGAATTATGGATTACGAGTTAATATAATTATCAAATACTATCTTTTGGTTAATCTGATAGTTATACTCACCAAACTTAAATAAAATCTTAAACACATTAATATTTTTGTTAATGATTTGAATTATAATTTTAATATATTTATGATATGAACTTATAATTAAATTTTACGTTCTTTTCTTTACACTTATATAACTTTAGTTTTAAGATCAATATCTCTTTTACTCAACTACTTAATACTGACTCTACTGATACTGTACATTTTAAGTATTTATTCACCACTGATCTTAACATTAAAACTATTTACCTTATATACTACAATTTCCAGAAGTAAATTTCTTCCGTATTTACAATATATGAAAACAAATAATGCTTAATTATATAAAATAAAATGTTTTGGTTTAAAATATAAAATGTATAACATATTTTATGTTTATGTCTGTATGTTTCCTATTTATTGTCATTGTCATTCATATGCAAAATATATACAAGGTCGCGCTTAAGAATTTTGTATTATTTACAAAATTATGGAAATGTTAATTTTGCTATGCTTCGAGATTTAGCATAAGTGATTTTTTAACTATTTCCTAATTTTTGGTGATGAAGTATTTTAGTTGAATTTGCCAACTTTAATTTCCGCGTTCTTGCAATCATAAATGTCGTACCTTTACATGCATTTTATGAATGATGACAATGGTGAAAATTTGAATGAATGGTCCGAATATGTGAGATGAATGATCTCACAACACCTCCTTCTCGCATGAGAGAAGTTTTCGGATGGAAACTTCTTTAGTTGTAGGTTTAGTGTATATGTGTATGTTATTTGAGTGCATTTTGTTATCAGATTATTATATGTTTTCATTTTTCTTTAATACTTAAATTATCTTAAAATTACTACTCTTAGTTCTAAATTAGTAAAGTTTTAATTTTGATGATCTTGTTCTTACTCGATTGTTAATAGTTTCGAGATAAGAAAAAGTTATTTTAAAAATTGTTCCGAATTTTTTGTTAATTTGTTTTGGTAAGAAATAAATAGTTGGTTTTTGCTCAGAAGTTTGATGATGAATCTGTTGTGCATCGTAATGATAACTGGTTTTGCTGGAAGATGGAATTTACGTGAGCATCGTGATTTGTAGCTTGCTTGATGATGAATTTTTGTAATGATAAATTTTACTTCGTGATGAATTTTTGTTGTGCATCTTGGTTTGTAATAATAGATTTTGCTTGATGGTGCATCGTGACTTGTATTGGTAGATTTGTGTGTCATATAATGACTGAATTTGATTTCCCATTGTGCATCTTCGTTTTGTAATTTTAGTTCTGCTTGATGTTGATTTTGAATCGAGATTTGTATTGGTAGATTTTGGTTGAAAGTCGATTATTGATTAATTAGTGCTGCGCATCGGAATTGTAGGGTAGGGATGGCACTTATTTGATTGTTGATTGTTGATGAGCTTGGTGTTTTCTGGATTCTGGTCACGCTTCTTCTTTGTTTTTTCTAGATTTTCTTTTGTTTTATGTTAATGGCGTTGGATTGACACTGAGATACTTTAGATGGTTGTTTGAATTGATTATTGCTTTGTTTGCGGGATGTTAATTTTATTATTTAGTGGCTGGGCTCTGTGAGTGTCTGGACTCGTTTAGTTTGCTTGATGATTGTCTGGACTCATTTTTTCTGTTGCTTACACACTAGGTTGCGAGAGCAGGTCTCGTCTTTGTTTGATGAGTGTCTGGACTCGATTGATTTGCTTCTTATATACTAGGGTGCGAGAGCTGGTCTCGTCTTTGTTTTGATTTTATTTTGTTTGAGCTGCTGCTTTTCTCATACATACATGGCAGTATGATGTTGATCAATCTTTGTTCTGAAATTGCTTCGACTAATGTATGTTGTATTGCTGTATTCGACTGATATTGGATGTTGTGATAAATCTTCTATGATGGTGTGAGATGAGTATCTGTCTGGTGTATTTGATGAATTTTCGATACAATTTTGATGCTTTTTTTTGTGTTGTTTTGATGCTGTCTTTCGATTCGATTTTGTTTGATGCTGTATTGATGTGGTATTTGATGCTGTTTTGAAGAAGTTTTAATAGTGTTTCGATACTCGTTTTCGATGTGGTTTCACTGATGTTTTGATGCTCATTTTCGTTAATCTTTTGATGCTGGTTTGATGCTTGTTTCACTGCGTTTTTGATGCTGTTTCCATGTTGTTTCGATGTTCATTTGATGTTGGTTTTAATGATGGTGTGTGTTTTGATGATAGTTGGATTTTCTTATTGTTGTTGAGGTATATTACTTCTGCTTCATTTTGGTAATTGATTATTGTGTGTTGTAACTTTTCTGATTCATCTCGATTTCGGAGTTTAATTTGTTAGTTGGTTAATATGTTAGTAGAAATTTTCTTGTTTCATCTCACGTTTGTTAGTGTATTTATGATTGTGAGAAGGAAAAAGTGTGCTTTGCGTAAGTATGCAAGCGTAAAAAAAATATTGGGTTTTAAGAGTTAATTCGTTAGTTTAGGAGTTGGTTAAAAGTTAGTTTAGGAGTTGGTTTGGAAAGATCTAGTTTTGAAATTTATTAGTTTACGAGTTGGTTAAAAGTGGTTTGTTTGAAAAGATCAAAGAGATTTGGTATTGTTTTTTTTTCTAATTTTGTAATTTGTGTACTGGTATGTGGAATCTGGGATGTAGGATGATGGAGTATTATTCATGCTATTCTTATTAGGATTTTGAGAATAATTATTGGTTTTTGAATTTCTGAGGCTGAAAGGTGGGTTTTGAGTGTTTTGGTTTGCTTGCTTATGGATTAACTGTGTTGAAGGGGTGTCTATAATCGAATAATTGTCTTGTTTTATTATGGGCGATAAGGTGTCTCTACTTGTTTTGTATCTAGATAATGAGTTTATTGTCATAGTTATTTCGGGATATAAGAGGTTTGTCAAAATGTTTTCTTCTATTTCGTCAAATTCTTGGTCTAAGAGGTTGTATTTGTCTGATTTCATTGACTTGTTGATTTGATCAATTGATTTTTGGTTCGAGTAAATGTTTGTTAAATTTGGTATGTGGTTAATTTGGGTGTTAGAATTTGAATTTGTTGGATTTTCGGATGATTGATTTTTTGTATTGAAACTTGGATTGTGAGTGTTTGAAGTTTTAGGTTTGTTATCTAAGTTTGTTGAAGGGGTGTTTGAGTTTGTAAGTTTTTCTATTTGGTGAGGTGGATCTTTAATTTGGTTATTATGAGGTTCATTTTCGATGTTTGGGAATGCTTGGTTATGGATTGGATTTGTTGAAAGGGTGTCTATTCTCGAATAGTTGTTTTGTCTTATGCGGTTATTAACTGTACGTGTTGAAAATGTATTAGGGTTTGGGTATGAGTTATTCGAATCGTTTGATGGTTGATAGGTTATAATTTGATCGTTTGAGCTCATTATCTTATTATCTGGGTTTAAATAACTGTTATATGGTATATTTGATGGTTTATTGTTTGTAATTTGTGCGTTTGGACTCGTTGACTTATTATCTAGGTATGTTGAAAAGGTTTCAGGGTTCGGATAATTGTTATGTGACTTATTTATAATTTGAGCGTCTGGGCTCGTTGGCTTATTAACTAAAAGGGTTTTTGAGTTTGAATGATTGTTTTGCGGTAGGTTTGATAATTGATTGGCTATATTAAGAGCGTCTGGATTCTTTTGCTTATAAACTAAATATGTTGGAGTGGCGTCTGGGCCTGGTTGATTGTAAGGTAATTGATTAAATGATTGGTTAATTGAGTTATGAGCGTCTGGGCTCGTGTACTTATAAACTAAATTTGTTGAAATGGCGTCTGGGCCTGATTGATCGTTTGATAATTTGATTAATGATTGGTTGATTATGTTATGAGCGTCTGGGCTCGGTTGCTTATATACTAACTTTGTTTGAACGGCGTCTGGGCCTGTTTGATTGTTTGATGATTCGATTAATGGTTGATTGGTTATTGGTTTATGATTTGGTTTGTGGATATTTAGGTTTGATTGATGTTCAGTTGTTGATTGTCGAGAATAGGTTTCTGTTTGGTTTATGTGAGATTCGTTGTAGTTTGATGGGTAGTGGTTCTGTAGATATATATTTGGGATAATGCCCATTTGGAGAGGGTATGTGTGCTCGTATTCCGTTTGATTTAGCATTGGTTGAAGTGGTAAAGGATCCGATTTCAGTGTCTCTCCAGTTACTGGTCGGATCCGTTGGAGTTTCCCTGATTATAATGTTCTATTTGTTCTAAATTTTGTATTGGTTGCGGGTATATCATATTGATACGCATATTGTTAAATTTGTTGGTTAAATCTTGAGTATCGGGAGGTGCGGATGGATGGAATTGGTTATTGGTTGGGTTGAAGTTTTTGCTGAAAAATTTGCTACGACATTCATCAAATGTGTGTCCCGTGGTTGTTTTGCAGTGGGAACAATACTTTGGTGTGTATCTATTTATTTGGGGGTTTGGTCTGGGAGGTGTTTGATGTTGTGTGGGGGTGAAATTATTTCGGTTTTGTTGATGATTGAATGTATTAAATTGATTGTTTTGTTGTGGATATTGTTTGTTAGGAAATTGTGGTCGATTTGGATTGTAATATACACTTTTTGGTTGGTACGTTTGGTTCTGGAATTGTGGCTGGTATTGTTGGGTTAGAGTTGTGTTTCTTCTCGTCTTTTCGTGATTGATGCGTGTGCGGCATCTGTTCCATGTGTGATTCGGTTGATTGCAGTAATTGCATATGATTAGTCGATTGATTGGTTGTGAACTGTGATTGTAGATTGGTAGCGGTTTTTCTGTTATGTCATGTATTGTATGATTGGTTGGGGTTGTGGCGAGCATACTTTCTATGATTTCTGTTTCGTTAATTATGTTTTCTATGTTTTTAGCTGTTGACGTGAATATTTTTTCTCTTATGATTGTGTTATTTAGTCCGTTTTTGAATATCTGTACAGAATTTGTCTCGAGGAGTTCTTCATATGATGGGTCGATCTGGTTTAACTTGAATTTTGTTTTGAAGCCTGTCTTGTATTGTTGTAGGGCTTCTAATAGTCTGTATCCATAATTGCGTGCAGTTTCGCCGTATTTCTGTTGGATATTAGTGTATCCTTTTTCTAACTCGGCTAACGAATACGTTTTAGAATACATGTTATTAAGTGTGTCCCTTAGTGTTGGATAGTCATCGATGTTCCTATGTGTAATTCTTGTGAACGCTTCACCAGTCAGTCTTAATTTTATTAGTGTGGTAAATTTGTTCTTTTCGGCTTCTGTTATTAAATTGTTGTATATACTGTCGGCTGTTGCTGTGAATCTGAAGAGGTCGTCTGTTCGTCTATTTATATTTTCTCCGCTGAACTCTGGTACTGAGTTTGAGACATTTTGTTGTAATTGTAGTGCTTCTTGTGGGGTCATTTCTGGATTTATAGTTAAATTTGTTTCGAGGGGTTTTTGTGGTGATTTTGGGGGTGTAATTGGTGATTTGATTGGAGTTTGATTTGGGGGTGTGTAAGGTTGTATGGTTTTTGATGATGTTTGTGTCGTAACAATTTCTAATGAGAATTTTGGAAGAGGTGGTGGAAGTGGAGGTGCAAATGTTGGTCTTTGAGTATCAGTGGTGTTGAGTGGAGGGACTTTTGGTGTTTGGGGTTTAAGTTTATTTGGTTTTGGTGGAAGGATTGGTGGTGTGTGCGATCTGGAGTGGGTTTGGGCTCGAGTGCGTCTATAATCTCGGTCTGGGGATCTACTGAAGGGTGACGATTCTGTACCGCTCATAGAGTTTTTATATGCGATTCATTAATTTGAATCGGGTTTGTGGTTTTGAGAGATTTTTAACTTAATTCTAATCGCGAAAGGTTCAAAAGCTACAGCGCCAATGATGTAAGTATGATATTATGGTGTATATATGGTATATATTTCTGTATGTTTGTTATATTGGGTTATGATGAATTATGGATTACGAGTTAATATAATTATCAAATACTATCTTTTGGTTAATCTGATAGTTATACTCACCAAACTTAAATAAAATCTTAAACACATTAATATTTTTGTTAATGATTTGAATTATAATTTTAATATATTTATGATATGAACTTATAATTAAATTTTACGTTCTTTTCTTTACACTTATATAACTTTAGTTTTAAGATCAATATCTCTTTTACTCAACTACTTAATACTGACTCTACTGATACTGTACATTTTAAGTATTTATTCACCACTGATCTTAACATTAAAACTATTTACCTTATATACTACAATTTCCAGAAGTAAATTTCTTCCGTATTTACAATATATGAAAACAAATAATGCTTAATTATATAAAATAAAATGTTTTGGTTTAAAATATAAAATGTATAACATATTTTATGTTTATGTCTGTATGTTTCCTATTTATTGTCATTGTCATTCATATGCAAAATATATACAAGGTCGCGCTTAAGAATTTTGTATTATTTACAAAATTATGGAAATGTTAATTTTGCTATGCTTCGAGATTTAGCATAAGTGATTTTTTAACTATTTCCTAATTTTTGGTGATGAAGTATTTTAGTTGAATTTGCCAACTTTAATTTCCGCGTTCTTGCAATCATAAATGTCGTACCTTTACATGCATTTTATGAATGATGACAATGGTGAAAATTTGAATGAATGGTCCGAATATGTGAGATGAATGATCTCACAACAGTACTAACCCAGAATTGTCTCTCATCTCAACAAATCTAGGTAATCCATATTCCCTTAACATAGTCGTATGCCGTTTTGTAATATGCCATTGAGACAGGGTACCAAATTTTGTGCTGCCATCTACGATAAGATGTTTTAACTATGTAATTCCAACGTAACAACTATGTTCACCAGCTCTATCTACGGAAAATATACTAACTAATTTACAATTCAAATCTGCATTACCAGCGACATGATTTCAAAATGTTTTAATTTCCTCCAAAATTAAAAGAAAATTAGCAAGTATTTTAAAATAGAATATTTATTATTTAAAAATTAATACAATTCCAAAATTGTAAAATCAAAATTTATCTGCTGCCCTGTTTTGCCATATCTTTGTATTTTATTTTATTATCACTTCTTCCTATCGGAACCACTACCCCGTTGCTTCTCGCGATTCGAAGCCCGCTTCGAAAACCAATCATCGGTACCGCTTGATGCCGCATTATTTGAACGTCGCAATTCATCACGGCCTGATTTTCGTTTTTCATACCAGTCATCACTCGGCCTTTTCGTTTTCTTAGTTTCTTTGTCCTCTTTTGAATTTGTCTTGTCCTTTTTACGTTTTTCAAATATTCCCGCACAACCCTTCCTGGTTCCAGCAGCCGGTTTATCGTGATCATTGGTTACTGTATCACTGCTGTCACTACTATCATCTTTAACTGGTTTTTGTCGTTTGAGTTTACGCTTAACTTGTGGCGATTTATCCCTTTCGAGTTTTATCCGATCCACACTACTTTCATCATCATCGGCAAAATTTGCTTCTACGTCTGATTGCTTTGTGCCCGATGATGCACTGCAAGATTGACATCCACTACATGTTGACGAGGCCGTATCAGATTGCATCTGTGAACCTTGTGCAATTTTTGGCAAGTTTCGTGCTTTTTCATCGCAAATCTGTTGGTAGCGTTCAGAAAACAAATCGTCAGCCGTATCTTCAGCACAAAATTCAGGTATTTTGAGTTTTGAATTTACCAAAGTTATCGGATCTTCGTTATTGGGATCGCCAGTCCACACCCGTTTACCATTTTCGTTGATATCTTGCTCTACGTAAAATTCCAACGGTCGTGGAAAAACCATGTCCGGACCAGTCGCACCACTTGGAGCCCCAGCGTCTAACGGTTTAAATTTCTTTAGTTGTGTCTTCAAATTGGAATTTTCCCGCTCTAAATCTTGAATACGCAAAACTAATGGCGAGATATGATTTAATATGGAGCTATCCTCTTCGGGGCGCACTCGAAAAGCGTTCCCAAGTACGATTCCAGTAATGCCGGCCAATAAACTAAATAAAATTATATTGGCGGGCGACACTACTTCAAACGGACGGCTTGGTTTTGATTCAAGTGAAAATTTATCACTACTTTCTCGAGTCGATAAATCGGGTGGTGGTAACGATTTAAATGTGGGTGACTCACCACGAGGTGTAGTGGGTGGTGTATCAAAAGGTGCGCAATCCGGATTTACGTGACCTAATTGTGTCTGCGTTTCATTAGGCAGTAGTGGACTATCTCGATGCAGAGCACAATCGCTACAATCACTAATTACTGATATGCCATCGGATGGCGTGTCACAATCACTAAAATAAAATAGAAAAAATATGAATTTTAAATAAAATAATTCCCACGCAAAATAAAGAGTTGTGCGCTTAGCTTATGCATCCCAAACAACCGAGATAAGAAAATCCGAAAATAAATAGGTTCTTATCTCTTATAAAACGACAAATAAAATCCGATATTTTACTTTGCGTGGGAATTGCACTTGCTCAGTCTTTTATTTACTAACCTACATTCCACATCGGTTGATTTTGTAAGCGAATTATTTGTCGAATTTTTGGCTATGCACGGTTCTGATAAAACAACACATTCATCTTCGATGACATCAGCAAAATTGGCAGATACCGAAATATCCGATAATTTCTCAACCGATAAATTTTTTAATTGACTGACGTTTGGCTGCTGCTGCTGCTGTTGTTTTAATGGTTCTGTAATTATTGGTTTTATAACGGGTTCCCCAAGAATTGTCCATGTTTCATAAATTTCCCAATCATTACAAGCTGCATCACTGTCTCGAACTGGTTCAGTTGTAATACTGCCACTGTTATTTTGTTCAGAAGAGGTAGAATTTTTCACCTGACCCTGTTGGTCTTTATTTGTATGGTCATCGGTATCAATCAAATCGGCACTGCTGCAACCACTACTGCTATTGCTACTACTTGAGATCGAAATTACTTCTCCATCCATGATTAATTTAAAATTTTCTTGTTAGGTCAAAACGGCTTTCTCTGTAAATAAAAAACAATTAAAAATTAATTATGTAATTTATTTAGATTTAATTTGATGATAAACTCATATCGTCGATTGGCACAGGTCGTAATTTTTATGTTATTTTTGTTTTTTTTTTTATAGAAAATCCATAGGAAGCGGGGAAATAAAATAACGGAATTTGTATCCCGTTAGAATCTTATCGTTTCAATAATTATGTGTGGACAATTTTTATTGTGCGCGACATTGTTTTTCTTATGTTCAACAAGAAATATTCATTTCTTTTATTGAATATTAGAACTTCTATTAATTTCTAAGACTGAGCAATAAATTTGGGAAAAATTTCATTAATGTCTATGACCGATGTGAAATTTCAATGCATCAATCGTGATTTGATAGCCGATACTCTCACAAAACACAATCAAAAAATTAATTTTCACTTTCCTTCCCATTTGCGCCAACAAACTAACAACAGTTTGCAGGTGAAGAAGGAAACGAGCAAACAATCACAACGATAGAATCAAAGTGTAGAATGGCGGATTCAAATGACATATCTTTCGATATGACACCATGCAATTGTTTATGATATTAATTAATGTTTAAAATGTTCAAAACTAATTAAATTAATTAACTTAAATAACCACCGACCAAATGGCACAGTAGTTAAAGCTTTGGCGTTTGGATCGGGAGGTACCGGGTTCGAATCCCGATAGTTTGTGGATGCAAAAGGAAATTTTCATCAACAGATCACGATCTGTGATTAAAAGGAAGGGACACAACTACGACCCCCTATCGGCGTGCAAAACTCATGGGCCGACCCATCTTCCATGTCCAGTATAGGCTGGCATGGAGCTATGCAATGCACAGATGGTAATTTAAATCGGCCAGAGCCATACGTCTTCGATTTGGCAGATGCGTAAAGTAAGACGGAAAAATAAACCGCGAAAGAGCAGGGAGTGCTTCGGCCCCAAAACAGATGGCATGGATTAAAAAAAAAACTTAAATAACCACAGAGAATGAGATACACTGGACTTCTTCAAGCAATTGACAAAGAAATGTGGATATACATACATATTTGCAAATGGGATTTGGAGATTGCATGTAATGTTATTTTTGTTTTTTCTCAGTACCAATTCCAATAGGAAGCGGAGCAACAAAACAACATAAAACCAATTGTATGCAGCTAGAATCGGTTTCATCGATTGTCCGTGAACCAAGCGTGAAACTGAAACTTCTCTCGGTCAGACAAATCAAAACTGTTTACAATACAAACGAAGAATTATTTATTTTCAAGACTAGTAGACGATACGAAAAACATTTAACAAATCTGTGCTAGGAAAGTAAAAAGAGCCGAGCCACCAACAAAAAAGTAAGTGAAGTTCGTTAGAAAAAAAAATGGAAAAACTTTGGAAAATTTTCCATAAAAATTTAATCATTGAAATGAAGTTAGTATATTGATTCAACTACAAAAAAACTCGGACATCTCATGGTGGATTCACGGAAGGGGATAAAAAAAAGCTGAATTTTTTCTACCAACTTTTGCTCAAAAAATTTGTCTACGGTTGTCATGTAAGTCATATCGCACAAACTCTAAAAAAATGTCATAACACAAAAAAAAGAGAAAAATGCATTTTAAATTGTTAACGCTACTGTGATGTTGAGATTATTTATTTTATAAAGCTAATAATGAATAATCTCAGCATCACAGTAGCGTTAGCAATTAAAAAAAAACGTATTTATCTCAAAACTGTTTTTTTTTGTGTTGACAGTTTTTAAGAGGATGTGCGATATGTTTTCTGTTGTTT
Organism: Nephrotoma appendiculata; assembly: GCA_947310385.1. Taxonomy (NCBI): domain Eukaryota; kingdom Metazoa; phylum Arthropoda; class Insecta; order Diptera; family Tipulidae; genus Nephrotoma; species Nephrotoma appendiculata. Next base: position 237,677,313 of record OX371223.1, on the reverse strand, counting down.
TGTATTTTTTGTCCACAATTTTTGCATTGTTTTCGATTAGTTGGGACTTTATTTTAATTTAATCGAATAAAACTATGTCTGGGGATTACAAATACACAATATTCGGTTTTATACACACATCACAATTTATAAATTATCAAATAATTTATAGCCCAACAGTTGCAGCAAAATAAAATTTTTGGTACTCATCCTAATTGTTTTACTTAAATGCATCTCGCATATTTATTCCATTTATTTTATAAATTTACTTTAAATTAAATTATTTAAGGCGAAATTCATTCCAAAAATGTCATAAATAAACAAAAAATATTTGAGCAAAAATGTTGCTCATACTTCCAGTTATTTTTGTTACGGTTATTTTTGTTATGTTGGTACGACTTAGATTATTTGCTCAAAAGATGGAAATATTTGAAGTAAACCGAGATAAAATTGGGCGGGGCTTAGTTGAATATAAAGATTTGATTGGCTAAAGAGTTGGATAAAAAATAATCCCGTTCCGTGAATCCACCATCAATTTTCAGGCTGAAGCCTGAAAAAATAAATTTTTGTCACTGTTGTTGGTAACCGAACACCATGCGTTGATTAAGATCTTCCATTTGAAAGACAAATTAAAGCCCAGTTGGATTTCATTCTAAGCCCATTAAATGAAGGGGTTTCACTGTCGTGAACGTCCTGCGAACGAACTGCGTTACTATCAGTTTGAAATCGCACTAATTATTTAGATATTCCTAGATAATCCAAAGCAACCATACATGGACGATGAATCAATCTTGGTGGATCGTTATAATCCAGAAATATCTGGTGTACGTAAACTGATCTTCCATAACAGAAGAGCTGTTGTCTAATTTATGTCTCGGTCGTAAAAAGCTGGCGTCTTTAGCAGGAGCTTACCCATAGCATTTACAAATAATCAAAATAATAGTGCCCCAAGCACAATTAATTAAAGTACTCTGTACTTCATCATTCAGCTATAGTTAGTGGTTCTGTTGTTCATATATACAGGGTGGTCCAAAAGTCTGGAAACGGTGAATTTATTTCGCGCACGGGTGGAATATCGGAATTCTGATACTGGGGTCTTTAGTAATTTCACCCGAGGAATCGAATGGGCCCATCAGATTTTCGGCTCGATGGGGCCTTATACGAGATATGAGGCCCAAATTTGAAATTTCAAATGCAAACCCATCTTTTTTATTGCAGATTCGGATTCTGCGGGAAATTTTACATCCGAATTGGACATGTTCAGGCTATAGTAAAGAAAAAAGGGGTACTAAAAAATTCGTTCGGATTGTTTCGTTTGCTTAAACTAAAAATAGAAATAAAAATAATTAATTTGCTCAGGCTTAGTCGAAAGGAGATTTGGCGCCGTTTTGTAACCGTTGAAGAAAAATTGAGACCTCTACAAACCAGAAACCAAGGAAACAATAAAAAAAAATCAGTGAAAGAACATCATTCCACACAAAAACGCAACAATCGACTGCTACGATAATGGTGGCTGCTTTTTGAGATGTGTATGGTAAAATTCATGTTGACTGTCTGAAAAATTCTGTTTCATCAAGTAAACGCAGACTCACAAATCAATTATGGGGGATACTGCATCTTCATCCCCCGTATTCTCCAGATTTGGCACCTTACGATATTATCTGTTCCCAAACTTAAGAAATAGCCAGCGCGAAGATTTTACTCAAATGACGATATTATTGCCGTAACGAAGGCCTATTTTAAGAAATCGAGCGCCGACTACAATAAAAAAGAAATCGAGCTATTAGAAATTCGTTGGAATAAATGTATCGAGCTGGAAGGAAACTATGTTGACATATAAATGTGACTTTTCTCAAACTGATACTGTTTTATTACAAAGGCGCAGGACTTTTCAAACTGCATGGTAAATTGTGATGAACAAAAGAAGTTTCCGTTCCACCTCCGACCCCGCCCTGATTCAATTTTCGTAATTCTTAAATTGTTTCTGTATATTTTAACCAGTTCTTGGGATAGATTATATAAGCATTACGATTTCGACTTATCAACTTCCGAGACAAAATAATTTCGACTATCTAGTTTAAAACAAAAAGGCGCAATTATACTTTAACCGAAAATGCTTCAACGAAAAATGCCTTTTCACGTCATTTCTGACGTCAAGTCAAAACTCGTAATGTTTATGCAATCGACTCCCTTACCTTAGTTACAATTCACGTCACGCCCGCTTAAAATTTGTAATTTCGTAATAATCGATTTCAATTTCGTCTCATGATTTAATTATCGTGCTGCGTTCCGCTATCATACACTGTCCGAGCCAAAGTATAGTAGTATTCAAATCTCGCTGGAATTCTGACAATTCTCGCGGAGAAAAAATATGGCGGATACACAGTAATGTATTAAGTACAATAATACCGGTTTATTGTTTACATTTTTATGTTATATTTTTATTACTTAACTGTATAATTTAACTTTATAAGAATCACTGACACTTTTGAAATTAATATTTAATTCGATAAGCAACGAATTAATTCGAAATTCCATTAAATTGAAAACTGGTTTTGCTTTTTTATGTTGTTGTGGTTTTGTTCGATATGAATGACATTTGGTTATTTATTTTCCCTAGTTCGTACCAAAATTAAATATTGACATTATTTCCAAAGGCGTGCAATTTTTTTATAGATGTGTTAATTTTCACTTGAAATATCATTGTAATAACAAAAATACATGATCATTTTGAATGTTTTGTGTATTAAAAGTGAAATATAATTCGTTTTAATGGTTATTTATTATTTTATTTAGGTTTACTATCTCAGATAAATGCGACCCATCAAAATTTTTATAATTTTTTTTTCTACATCACTGAAAGCTGCGCAGAACAATTAAATTTTTTTTTTTTAAGATCTGAATTATACTTAAAACGTTTTTAATAATGTTTAGATGGAGATTAGCCAGGTCAAGCTTAAATTTCAACAGTGTTTTCATTAAAAAAAACCTCTTTAAATATAAGCATGGCAAGTCACGCATCATCTTGCTCGTACAGAATACAATTATTTTCATGCCACTTTACAATTAGTTTCATGCTGTTTCAATGTGGTCACCCGAATTCGTACTAACCCAAGCATGACGTTGATGCTGTATTTGTTGTCGCATTATCGAGGTGCTCAGTCCAACCAAAATGTTATGATATCAAAGGGCCGAATATCAAAGGGCCGAATGTGTCGAAGGGCCGAATGTGTCGAAGGGACGAATGTCGAAGGGCCGAATGTGTCGAAGGGTCGAAGGGCCGAATGTGTCGAAGGGCCGAAGGTGTTGAAGGGCCGAATGTCGAAGGGCCGAATGTGTCGAAGGCCCGAATGTGTCGAAGGGCCGAAGGTGTTGAAGGGCCGAATGTCGAAGGGCCGAATTTGTCGACGGGCCGAATGTCGAAGGACCGAATTTGTCGAAAAGCCGACTGTGTCGAAGGGCCGAATGTCGAAGGGCCGAATGTCGAAGGGCCGAATGTCGAAGGGCCGAATGTCGAAGGGCCGAATTTGTTGAAGGGCCGAATTTGTTGAAGGGCCGAATGGGTCAAAGAGCAATTGTTATTATTATTACAAATTAGGTCGACATTTTTATAAACGGCTAATATATTTTTTGTAGGTTATAATTACAAAATGCCACGAGGAAAACAATTAACCTTGGCGGAGCGCGGCAAAATTGATGATTTTTATAAAAGTGGCTTGACATTACGTGAAATTGCTAGCAGAATATATAGAAGTAAAACCCTTGTGCATAATTACGTAACATTACGAGATAATTATATGGCATTAAAAAGCGTTGTGGTCGTAAATCATCGATAACTGATCGTAAGAAACGGGAGATTAAAAGACTTGCAGTTAAAGATTTAATGTCTCCTGCACAGATAGAGCAGTATCTTCAACTTCCAATTAAAAAAAGGCGTATTCGGCAAATTTTTAAAGAATAAACATCTGAAATACTTGAAACGAGATGCTCGTCCGCGACTTTTACCAAGGCATAAAATCGCTCGGTTGAGATTTGCTGAGGTTTACCAATTTTGGTATGAGAAGTGGCATAATATCATATTTAGCGATGAGAAAAAGTTCTCTTGACGGCGGATTTCTTCTAAAATGAATGCTGCCAAGTATGTAAATCTGTTGGCACACGTTTTAATTGATTTTGTGGATAATACGATTGGTCAACATTGGGTATTCCAGCAAGATAATACTGCAATATATTCAGCTCGCCATACAAAATCATTTTTTGCAGAACGTGGTATTGATGTTTTACAGTGGCCTGCGAATAGTCCAGATCTTAAGCCAATGGAAAACATTTGGGCATTACATTCCAACCGCGTTTACCATAACGGCCGCGAATTTGAAACGGTTATCCCACTACGTAAATCCATTGTTACAGAATGGAGAAATATTGATCAAAGTTTACTACAAAAACATATCAACTGAATGCCTCATCGCCTCCACCAAGTTATTATAAAAGCAGGAGGTAATACTAATTACACTGTGCTAGTTGAAAAATGCAACAAGCTGGGCACCCGGGGGGTAAACCTAATTCGACTATGCTGAATTCATTGGTGCTAGTCCCATTTCAAAGTTAGTCCCAATTTTCGAGATATCGCTTTCGACATATTTTGCCTCTGAAACAAATATTTGTCAAAATATACACTCATATTCACGTTGATAGCTCCTGAACCATTAAGATTTTCGTTATGCTTTCTTCAGCAAAGTTGTTGCGCAAGCCAAGACCAACAACTTTGCTGAACATATCAAGGCCGAAAAACGACATCTACAATCACATTTTTATGTTATTTTATTTTTTGAAACGCAAAAAAATAAAATAACACAAAAATGTGATTGTAGATGTCGTTTTTCGGTCTTGATATATTTAGCAAAGTTGTTGGTCTTGGCTTGCGCAACAACTTTGCTGAAGAAATCATAACGAAAATCTTAATGGTTCAGGAGCTATCAACGTGAATATGAGTGTATATTTTGACAAATATTTGTCTCGACGAAAAACATGTTTTTTATCATTTTTTGTCCATTTATTGAATTTAAATTGATCGAATAAACACCTCATCGACAAATATAGATACAATAGAAACTATTTAACAGAAAATTAGATTGATTCAGTTGATTTTATTGTGATTTTTCTCAATTTTTTCCTAAATAATTTACATTTTTCTTAACTTTTAGTTTTAATTTTCTGATTTGTTCGTGTCGTCTTCGGGTTCTTCTTCCTCTTGCAAATTCCAACAAATGTCACCCAAGAGTGCATCTAGCTTTTTGCCGCTGTACCAATGTTCGAGCCTTGCCGTCACTTGGTGAAAACGCTCGCCATGCTCATCGGATTCGGCTGGTTATTGTTCAATGGAATTCTTTGAGTTGGTAACGTGAAGGAGAACTGCCTTCAAGCTGCTTTTAGAGGAATCGATGAACAATCGCCAATCTTCAGGATTATATGCATTGTGCATTGTGGATACCAAACCTCGGATATCAGTGCAAAAAGCGAGTGAATTATTCTCAATTGATTTGAAAAAATTCGTAAAATGACGATGACGATTTATTGCTCCATATATCCGAACATTTGGAGCCAAAATGTTCACTTGTTTTAAATCCTTTGACAAAAGAATGGCTTGCCGCTGAGATAGTTTCAGGCGTCGTACCATAATATCCAAACGACTTTGCGAGATTTCAATGTGATTGCATGGCGCAGTGACATTTGATGGTTGATATATTGATGCAGATGTTTCTCCGGTTTCACCTGATTCAAATGTTGTTGGTAAATAATCCTCGGTTGGGTTTGATCTTTCCGGAACAGGCATTTCATCTGAATGCTGCAGCGGTAGATGTGTATTTCTCGTTGCAGTGTATGTCAAAGAACCACTTTTGTTTCTGTTTGTACCGAAAATATAATTCATGCACCCATAACATTGAACTGCATCATGTCCTTGTGGATCGACCCATATCATCGGGACACCAAATGGCAGTGCGGCTCCAGTGTTTTGCCATCTATGCAGTTGGAAAATGCATGTTGTACAAACAAAAGACGGCATCCAATTTACACCACTAATAACAGTTTGTGAAAAGTATAGTCGATATAAATCAGCGGTTTCATCACTTATTTTGCGGCGATTGCTCATAATTGTAAATTTTCCACACACATAACAAAAGCACTTGAGTTTATAACACCTATCCATATTATTTATTTCACCAGATTCACAAGGCGATTTTCACTTTATTTTTTGTATTCTTTTGTCACTTTATATATTTAGATGAATAACTTTTTATTTTTAATTTTATATTAAAGTTTTTAGTTCTTACTTCTTGTGCCAATTTTTTAACTTTTTTAGAAATATCAATTTCAAGAATAATCTCTTCTTCGGTTTATTTTCTGCTACTGTTACATAATCTGTTTGGTACCTGCTTTGTTTTTAAGTTATGGAGGTCGTAAATTTTATTGGGGTTTTGTGTTGATTTTGTCGCGAAGTAAATTGTGGGTGTTTTTGTTTTTGTACATTTTCAGGGTGTGAATTTTGGCCGTAATTCGTATACGTGCAGAATACAAATGTCTCATGACTCATGAGTCAAATTGGGACACCTGTCTAATTTCAGTCCTTTTTTGATTCTGTGCAAAATGGTTACATTTTTATTGAATTTAGTGTATGGTTTTCAGTTTTTATTTGTTGTACGAAACTTGATTTTATGTACTTGTGATGTGTTCTTTGTATCTTATCTGAGATGAGTGTCTTGTTTGGCCTAAGTATGCCGAATTCCAGTTGTATTTAGCCTTACCTGTGCACTTATGTTTCTCGAAACGGTAAGGTGGAGCCGGAGTTTTCTGTGAGAAGCTTTTGCCAAAACTGACAAGACCCTGCCTTTTTGGGGAACATGCGAGAAGGCTGGGTTTACAGACGAATGATTTTGTAGAAGTTGCATGGACGAAAAAAAAGAAGAGACTTTAGATAACATCCTATGCTCTTGTCCGGCACTATCATAGAGAAGGCATAAGTATTTGGGCGTGTCCAGTGTGACCAGCCTTTCAGATCTCGCTGAATGTGGAGTGCGAGATATTTTGCGGTACGTACGTAGCTCCGAATGGTTTTGAACAGGGGTAAAGGGGAAATAGGTTCCTGTGGTATCACAACGGGGCACTCCTGGTCTAATTGTGCGGAAGTGCTACTCCAAGCTCACCTTGTCCTAAGTAAAACACACATATATGGAAAAATAACACAAAAATGTGAATGTAGATGTCGCTTTTCGGTTTTGATATGTTCAGCAAAGTTGTTGGTCTTGGCTTGCGCAACAATTTTGCTGAACATATCAAGGCCGAAAAACGACATCTACAATCACATTTTTGTGTTATTTTATTTTTTTGCGTTTCAAAAAATAAAATAACACAAAAATGTGATTGTAGATGTCGTTTTTCGGCCTTGATATGTTCAGCAAAGTTGTTGGTCTAGGCTTGCGCAACAACTTTGCTGAAGAAAGCATAACAAAAATCTTAATGGTTCAGGAGCTATCAACGTGAATATGAGTGTATATTTTGACAAATATTTGTCTCAGAGGCAAAATAAAGGGTGATTTTTTTGTGGTTAGGATTTTCATGCATTAGTATTTGACAGATCACGCGGGATTTCAGACAAGGTGTCAAAGAGAAAGATGCTCAGTATGCTTTGACATTTCATAATGAATAGACTTACTAACGAGCAACGCTTGCAAATAATTGAATTATATTACAAAAATCAGTGTTCGGTTCGAAAAGTGTTTCGCGATTTACGTCCGATTTATGGTCTACATAATCGACCAAGTGAGCAAACAATTAATGCGATTGTGACCAAGTTTCGCACTCAGTTTACTTTATTGGACATTAAACCAACCACACGAATGCGTACAGTGCGTACAGAAGAGAATATTGCGTCTGTTTCTGAGAGTGTTGCTGAAGACCGTGAAATGTCGATTCGTCGCCGTTCGCAGCAATTGGGTTTGTGTTATTCGACGACATGGAAGATTTTACGCAAAGATCTTGGTGTAAAACCGTATAAAATACAGCTCCTGCAAGAACTGAAGCCGAACGATCTGCCACAACGTCGAATTTTCAGTGAATGGGCCCTAGAAAAGTTGGCAGAAAATCCGCTTTTTTATCGACAAATTTTGTTCAGCGATGAGGCTCATTTCTGGTTGAATGGCTACGTAAATAAGCAAAATTGCCGCATTTGGAGTGAAGAGCAACCAGAAGCCGTTCAAGAACTGCCCATGCATCCCGAAAAATGCACTGTTTGGTGTGGTTTGTACGCTGGTGGAATCATTGGACCGTATTTTTTCAAAGATGCTGTTGGACGCAACGTTACGGTGAATGGCGATCGCTATCGTTCGATGCTAACAAACTTTTTGTTGCCAAAAATGGAAGAACTGAACTTAGTTGACATGTGGTTTCAACAAGATGGCGCTACATGCCACACAGCTCGCGATTCTATGGCCATTTTGAGGGAAAACTTCGGAGAACAATTCATCTCAAGAAATGGCCCGGTAAGTTGGCCACCAAGATCATGCGATTTGACGCCTTTAGACTATTTTTTGTGGGGCTACGTCAAGTCTAAAGTCTACAGAAATAAGCCAGCAACTATTCCAGTTTTGGAAGACAACATTTCCGAAGAAATTCGGGCTATTCCGGCCGAAATGCTCGAAAAAGTTGCCCAAAATTGGACTTTCCGAATGGACCACCTAAGACGCAGCCGCGGTCAACATTTAAATGAAATTATCTTCAAAAAGTAAATGTCATGGACCAATCTAACGTTTCAAATAAAGAACCGATGAGATTTTGCAAATTTTATGCGTTTTTTTTTAAAAAAAAGTTCTCAAGCTCTTAAAAAATCACCCGTTATGTCGAAAGCGATATTTCAAAAATGGGGACTAACTTTGAAATGGGACTAGCACCAATGAATTCAGCATAGTCGAATTAGGTTTACCCCCTGGGTGCCCAGCTTGTCACGCAAAAAAAGTTTGAAATTCAAGCACAGTGTTAAGAATAACAATAAGATGCTGATATAATACAAATTAGCAAACTGTCCTTGTAAATTTGCCTTCAGGAATTTTTTGTGTTATTTTTTAAAGACAATATTTCACTCGAAATCCAAAATGTGGCATATTTATTTGAAGTTCGTTTCTAACTAGAATAAAAAGTAATATGAATTCTTGTTTTAAATTGTTTAATTGAAATTTTGTCCCTAGCTATATTGTATTGCCTCCGCTGTATAGTTATGAATTTCACAAAACATTGCATGTTCAACTAAATTAATTCAATTAATGAAATATTGGAGCTAAAATAAGCTTCACTTATTTTATTTTCTTTATGCATTAACGATTATTACAATTTTTTAATAATGTCCAAAATATTTCAGTATTCGGATGCAATTGAACTTTAACAAATTTATGGAAGAGAAAATTATTTTACTAATGTCAAAATCATTACAAAAAACTAAATTAATACAGTATTCGAACGGGTCCTAAAAGTTACATTTTACACAATTTGTCGTTTACTGAGCACCGAAGTAGGACACTTTATTGTGACTACTTGGTGTTCACTGCATACGTTGTTGTCGACACAATGCTAGGTAGTGTTCGCCAATGTAAATGACAGCAAAATGTTTTTGTGTCAGATGATAAAAATCGAAAAATGTAAAATTCGTAGAGTTTATCAAAACAATTTTACAATTATCATAAACTTAATTATTGTACTATTTTATAAAGACGTAATAGACAAATGATAGGAAAGTTTACAATTGATAGGTTGTTCACTGAGTCTTACAGTTAGTTCGACTGACACCGTATCTATTTGACATTATTAACACACCGACAATATTTTGCAGTGGACGCAACCATTACGTATTCAGCGCCAGTTCGGTTTGACAATACAAAATTATTTATTGAGCAAAAATTGAAAAGCGGTTGACAGTTGCCAAGTAATCTATTGAAGCTTCTAGATGGAGTTCCATTTAATTTAAATGGTTCAATGCCATTATGACTAATAGCGGAAGTTCGAATAGATAATTGCCTGCTCTGGATATGCATAAAAAATCCCATGTTTGAGCCTAAGGCTAAAAATTTAAACATCGAAGATGGGGCTTGCTTAATGCCAAAATAAAAAGGCTTAAGCCTACTGATTTGTTTTGGGCTAGAGTACTACTAGTATTTATATAGACCTAAACATAAAAAATAAAAAAGTTTGAGCCCAAAAATTGATTTTCGGTACACCAGTGTTTTGGTTTTCTCGTATTTACTTTATTTTTTTTTATTTCGTTGCATATTCTTGGGACAAAATTTCGTTAAATTTTTCTATATAATGCGACCCCAAAAATATCTTCGATGTTAAAACACAACAAATACTTTATTATTGGCCACTGGTTAATAATGAAATTCAAACGTTAATTTTTCCCCAAAACACACATACTTTGCGAACAAATTTTCGTCGTGCTTGTGTTGGAAATTCGGGTTATTTTGATTTCGTTCATATTATTAAAGAACAAGTATTTTGTTTATCAAATTGGCTTTCTTTCTTAACAACCCCAAGGTTGTATTTCTATTAGTGGAAAAAATAGTAAAATGTGTTTCATGTCAAGGTATATAATTTTGAATTTAAACAAAACACATAAAAGTAATTTTAATGGCCACGAATGTGATATTATTTGAAAGATAATTTTATGCCATTCATGTTTGAATATGATTTCAGAGATGTGGCTCCAATCTGGAGGCCAAATTTTCAATCACTCTTCGCAGCATTTCCGGTCGTATTTTCGTGTTCAATAGTCTCTGGCTTAATAGCTTGGACAACTAACTTCACTTCGTTCAGCAAATGTTTCTTTCAGTAAATTATTGTATGGTGAGCTGTAGGGTATGTGGCCCTTCTTGTTGGAACCACATGCCCCTGATGTCAATACCATCTAATTGAGGCACACACAAATTAATGTCTCTATATCGGTCTCCATTGACTGTACGTTTTCACCAGCATCATTTTATAACGCATGTGATCCAATGATTCTATCGGCCCATAAAACACACCAAACGGTAACCTTTTGTGGATGTAATGGTTTTTAAACAATGGTTCACCAGTAAGACGTGGACCACTATTTTCAAAGTAAATTTGAACAATTTGCAAACGTTGCTCTGGCGTGAGTTATGAAATAGCAAACCAAGCTAACCAACAAATCAATGTCAGCTGTCCAATCGGTTGTCCCTAAAAAAGTGTTGCCAACTCAAAATTCTATAACCGCTCGACGCTCCACGTCTAGAGTAATAATATATCTTTTTATTATATTAATTTCGCTGGTGCGCTACATTCCTCTTAGGGATTTGGCCTCATTATCGAGGTTACATAATCATCACCTAGATAGGTTCCAGAGATGTTGGAAAGTGCACATTACTGCTGGCTGAGGCATACTGGTATGCCGGGAGGGGATGATCTCATTTTATTCCATTCTTACAATTTATTTTATGCCTGTCCCATGCGGCCACTCAAATTTGTACTAAAGTCAAGCAACGCTTTCTTGACGTTGTTAATGATGATGATTCTCATTATATCTTTTTGGTACCACCACAAGTTTAGAAAATGCATGCTGTTTGTTTGCACATCAGCAAGGCACACATACAGATGTAAATCTTTAAGAATTAGTTGTTTAAAATAGAATGAGATAAAACCACAATACACGCAGTCGGAACAGTAAGTTATGCAACATTCGAAATCGGCGTTTACCAAATCTACCCTCCTATATTAAACTTTAAAACAAAATTCAAAGTGGAACCAATAAAGGAACCAAATAACAAGCAATAGTCACCTTACCGGATGTACTGAACCCTTAACACTTAGTTGGGCTCAGTGGGTTTTATGAAACGTGAAATCGGCCGAACAAGACAATAAAAATAATCAGGCTGTAAAACAATTTTGCAGTAATTATGGTTTATAATTTAAATCACAGTTTTATCTTTCAAGTCTAAATAAAAATACTATACGTTTTTCTCCGGTATTGTTTTAATCTACGATAAGACATCGTTCTTTAATAACAATAATATCGTAAATGTATTTCGTTTTTACATATAAGTTCTGTTTAATTAACACGCTTTTTAATGTTGTTAAATCAGTCAGCTTGGATATGCAGTTTTACTAACTTTAGGAACACGCCTTATATCCGCAATCGAAATATTTACGCGCTGAACAACAAAAACTTGAGTTCATGCAGGTTTAAAAATAAGCATCAATTTTCAATTAATGTGTACATTCTTACTTTCATTTTCAATCAAATAAAATTTTATATATAGATTTTATAGTTGTAAGCATTTTTCTTCATAAATATAAATAAATATTCATATATACAAAGAACTTTGCAAGAGTAAGAAAATTACTTCTTTGTGTAAATTAGTTGCATATTAAAAATATAATATAAAGACTTCGTTGTTGTCAACCTAATTATAGTGAAATATTGCCGAATTTTTTTTTTTTTTTCAAAACTTAAGAGTACAATTTATTGTATAAAGATTCACGTGACTAGTGGACAGATACTTGTCTTTTAAGATACGCGCATATTTTATTTGATGTGGTTCCAATAATATTTTTTTTGGGAATTCTAACAATGACTATTGTATCACACCGAACACTTAAAAAAATTACCCAAAAACGAATACAATCAATTCATTTTATCTCGACTAGGGACGAGGCGAAATATATTTGTGAACTAAAATTAAAACTTTATTAACCAATATTACGCAAAACTGATTCGTGCTAAGAACTTTATCAGTTATTATTTCGGTCGGCCATGATCTAAGGCGCTCCTCATTGCAAAATCAGTTATTCTAGCGACTCATTTTTCCAAAAACAAAACTCCTCTCACTTTAAAAATCATTTAACTTTGCTTTTGCTGTGACTTCTTGGAATCGATGCAGAGTATGGTTTATGTTGAAATAGTACAAGTATTTTTTCAAAATCATTATAAAATTTAATTATTAACGTTAGTTTGTTCGCGTACAGGGTTACCATTTTACGGACTCCAGATTCAGGTTTTCTTCTCATTTTCGGTTTTTTTTATATTTTCGATGTACCTCAGTAAGATAATCGTATACACTTAACGTATTACAACAACTACATAACAAATTCTAATCATAATACAGGCGACAGAACCGATAATGGTACACCGATAACCACCGAGTGATAAAATACGAATCATAGAAATTACAACAAAAAAATGGTTACAAATTTCCATCCCCAGCATCTGGAAGAGCAGGAAATGGGCACCCACAACGCCAAGTGTAGCAGAATTTGTTTTTCTCTTTTAAATCGGCCTGCACCACCATATTCGAGAAAACAATTAGCTCCCAACTAGGACCAGTCCGACGTCAACAATGAAATATGTAATACCATCAAATGCTTAAACTATGCGGTCTAATCAATGAGAAAATCCTATTCAAATGGAAGACTAGATATTTTCACTACAAAAAAGGTTAGAGTTGTGAAACATATTTGGTTACTATTTTTTGGCCTGCGTAGTCGCACCAAAGTTATCCGAGTGCACATTGCGAGCATACCAATATGAACTTCGTTCAACCAGAAGGACTTTCACATTCAGGATTACATTAGAGAAATGGTACGAAGCAGGCATCTTTGTTCATTACCTTTTTGTAGTCGTTGTTGAACATTATGCACGACAAAACGCAAATATGCGCTGTTGGACGTTCTTTTCTATCTAGGTGTCCCTTTAAAGCTGATAGTCGCCTATACCGTTTCCATGAAAGAAAATATTGCACGGTGGAATCAGTTCCAACCAAAATACAACATCGCGTACTAATGAGCCCACTATGTGCTATTTACTCAAATATTCGTCGATTATAAGCAATGGGGTAGAATAACAAAGTTGAATTTAATCCAAGCAAATACCAATCATGTCTTTTTTCCAGAAATTATTTTAACAACTTGTTGCGCAATTAAAATCAATGTTGCGACCAACGTTGGGTTTGCAAATTTCAGCCATTTCCTCCAAAAGAACAAGTTACTCAATCGAAGGAGTTCAGACTTTACAAGGATTACATAGGTTTAACTATTACGGAATTTTACTCTTTTGTCTGTGGTGGGGCTCCTAAATCTCATTTGGAATGTCTTGATAAACAGAGTAGATAAATAAATTCACAATAGTCGTTCGTATCATAAACGATTTGTCCATTACAACCTCCTTTGATACTTTAGAGCTAGACGTATTGAAGGTGCTTTACTATATTTTAGAATTTTATTATGGTAAATTCTCTTCAAGAAACAACTCTCTGCTTCTAATCGGTTTTGTTGGTAGGGCCAATCTCGTTTCAGGTTTTAGTACCCATCTATTATAGAACTCAACATTGTAAGTCCTCGTTATTCCTAAAGTGGCCTTGATGTAGAACTAGTTAGATGACTCCGTGTTCCTTCGAGTTCTTTAATTCGCAGCCTTGAACAGTTGGAATTCTAAACCTAAAAAACCTGAAATTCTATAGTTCACGAATTAGAGTTTACGATTTTTTTATTAAATAAATTTAATGTAATATTTGTAGTTTTTTGTAGATTTCCCTAACCATAATATGGGTTCCATTTGAAACGCGAAATTTTAAAACACGAAAGAGTACAAAGCGCGATATTTCAAAACGCGATATTTCAAAACACGATATGGTACAAAACGCGATATGGTACAAAACAGGAATTTAGGATCGGGTTATATCAGTCGGGTGAAGGGGAAATTTAATTTCAGTTTATAGGAATTTAAAAATCGATAGGAGCGAGAGTATATAGGATCGGTATAAATCGGGTCGCTACGCTCCCGTCGCTTCGCAATGCACATTCCGTACCATAACGCGTTTTAAAATATCGCGTTTTGAAATATCGCGTTTTGAAATATCGCGTTTTGTACCATATCGCGTTTTGAAATATCGCGTTTCGAGCGGATCCGCCATAATATAACAGAAAATAAAAGGAGGGGTTTAAGTCAAGTAAAATTTAATTTCAGATAATTCCAAATCATCTTGGATTTTTCGATAAACTGTTGTATGTATATTATATACTTTTATTAATTTTGCTGGCGCTACATCCACGTAGGAGTGATTTGGCCGTGTAGATAAATTCATTGAATCGAACCCAGGGATTGCCGCCCCGGTGGCAAAGTGGTCAGGAGGCTTGCTCCAGCGACCGAAGGTCCCGAGTTCGATGCCCGGTGGTGACTAGGAAAAAATTTCACGACTGGTTTAGGATCAATGAATTAATCACTCATTATCCGAAATGAAAATATGATTATGAAACCCTCATTTGAATCCCTTGATGGGATATAGTGCCAAAGTGAGAGAGAACCCTGGGATCCCAGGGCTTTTTGATTGCCTCCTGGATGAATCATATTATATGGAATGAACACATTTATCCTACCCTCTTCTCTAGGTTCAATAAATCAAGTCGCACACCCACACAACAAATCAAAGCGCAATGAAATTTCTGAAGAAGAATACATGTAAATTGAGCCAGACTGTGGCGGCAGTTAAAGTCGAATATTTGTTGTATCCGCCAGTACCTCCAGTATTTTTAAAAATCAATTGGCAAGCCCCGGGGCAACCTCATTTCATTTAACTTGAAATTAAGGCCGAAAACGATCGAAATATCGATTGTCACAATTATGAAAAACGCATTAACTAATAAATAGTAAAATACCTAAAAAATTAATTACCTATACAATTTGAGATAACAAACAACTTAATTGTAGATCAATCTATAACCAACTTCTTCATTTATATCATAAATAAATATAAACTCGCTTAAAACACCACGGATAAACCCTCTGCAATCGATTTGTATATACACCGTGCTATTAGAATATTAGCCCCAACTGAAATATGTCGAGGTTCTTCAAGTGACATTAAGTTCTATAAAAGTACAATCGATCCCATTATAAGGGTTATTTGAATAATTGAATTAAATAATTGAATGCATTACTTTATGCAAGCATCTAAACTTTTAACAAGAATTTTATGCCGCGATAATGGGCCCCATTATACAAAGTTGAATAGAAATTTTATAGTACCTGATTGTTGCAACTCTTTAAACCTTAGGTCCATGTACAGTATTGTGCGAATTAATGCGAACACGGGAAATTATTGAGACAAATTATTTATTATTAATTTTTTTTTATTGAAATGAATATTAATAATATATGTGTCCACCTTTGGCCTTAATGACATCTTACACACGGTTAGGCATTGCATTAATTAAATGTTGACAATTTTCTGTTATTTGTGGATCCGGGAACCAAACCTCGGTAACAGTTTCCACCCCTTTTTTTATTGTTGTACAGTCTTGTTTCCGACTCTAACCTTACATATGGACCATAAATTATCTATCAGATTACATATAGAGAGTGAACATGCTAATTGACCAACTCAGGACTAGAGAAAAGTTTTGTTCTCGGACGAAACGCGTTTTGTCGTGCAGGGACAGCGTTCACGGTCTGTACGAAAATGTGCAGGGGAAAAATTAACAGCGAAACATTTCGAACAAACAGTCAAAAATCCACCAAAAAGATGTTTTGGGGATGTTTTTCATATAAGGGTACACAATCTATCTCCCGTGGAAGGCATGATGAACGGCTAGAAGTATAAAGCTATGCTGGTGTGGAAATTAAACCGTAATTAGAAAAAAGTCGATGTTGACGAAAATTTTATTTTTCAACATGATTCATCGCCATGCCATAAATCAAAGTTGGTACCAAGTTACCTTGAACAGAAGAATATTTAATTCCTCGATTGGGCTGACAATTTAACGGACTTGACTCCGATAGACAATTTATAGGCCATTTGTAAGGTTAGAGTTCGGAAACAAGGCTGTACAACAGTAAAAATAATGGAGGAAGCTGTTATGGTTCCCGGATCCACAAATAACAGGAAATTGTCAAAATTTAATTAATGCAATGCCTAACCATGTGTAAGATGTCATTAAGGCCAAAGGTGGACACATATATTATTAATATTCATTTCAATAAAAAAAATTAATAATAAATAATTTGTCTCAATAATTTCCTGTGTTCGCATTAATTCGCACAATACTGTACATAAGCACATCACTGAAATAAAAAAAATAGTTTCTAAAAAAACTTTCTGGAGTGAAACTTTAAAAATTCGGAGATCAGTGATTTTTGGCCGAAATCGGTCCACGGGAAGTGACAGCTTCCATAAAAGTATATCATTTACGAGAAAAACGACTATGAACTAAAAATATACTTAATAAATTAAATTTGCAAAAATATACCTGTCCAGATCGGTTTTCCAAAATTTAATCGGAAATGACAATTTTTGATAAAAAATAGCTTAGGCAGTGATTTTTGGTCGTTTCCATAGGAGCTTCTCCGTTTTTTGCAAATATTCTAAAAAGTATATAGCATTTGCTTAAAAATGATTAAAAACAAAAACATGGTAAATTAAACTTCAAACAAAATTAGTTGAGATCCTCTTTTAAATTTTACCCGAAATAACGAGTGTTGATAAAAAAATTTAATTCACCAAAATTCGGCATCTCTACAGTACTACAGTACAGGCGGGTTTATTCGGAATGAAACTTCATACTTAAACTTTTTATTTGGTGGAAGTCTCTGTACCGGAAGTGGAAACTTTCATTGGAGCTAGTTCAATTTTTGCAATGATGTTGAAAAGTTTAGCATTTACAAAAAGATATTAAAAGTTTTAAATAAATTAAAAGATTAAATTTTCTACAAGGGCTGGTTTTCTGACATTTACACATTTGCGTGTTCGAATTTTGAGGACACGCGTTCAAATAATGAACCAATGGATTGATGAAAATGGTGATATCTAGCAACATGTTTCAAAAATTAAACGAACTATTTCAAAATTTAATTACATTCAGATTACATTAAACCGGAACTTGCTACATGCTAAATCCGTACGATAGTTTAATGACAGCTTTAGAAGCGCGCAAAGAGAAAGAATTGCCTTCATCTATAGTATTACGTTACTACATTAGCATTACGTGTTTTAATAGAAAAAACTGCAAGAAGAATGGTTATGTGCGAAAAGATTACCTCATATTTTCGCTTCAAAGTCAAAAAGTCAAATAATGCAAATTTAGTTGATCAAAATGATGATTCAGTTTCGGAAATTTTATTTGTTATCGGAAAATTGATTGGATGGATTTTGGAATCCGGTGTTACCTGCTATATTACTTGTCAGAACGGAAATTTTACTTCGTTGGATTTCAGTTGCAAATGAAATAAAGTTACGGTTTCCTAAATAATAATGGTGATTTCACAAAGTAAAAATTTGTGGTTTTATTTTATTTAAAATGAGCATTACGGGAAAAGTATATTTCATTGAAAACAAATCAAATAAATATATTCGTGATTGGCATCGAATTTTGGACCATAGACATTGAAGTAGTGAAAAATTTATCACCTAGTGAATTAATTGATGGTTAAGGTGATTAAAAGCAAAGTGTAAAGTTTACAAAAAAGGAAAATGTCGCATATTAAGTTTCCGAAAAAATCATGTAATAAATCATCTGCGGTTCCAGAGTGCATAGTGATTTGTGTGGACCAATGCAAACAACAACTCCTGGTGGTATAAAGTATCTACTCACATTTATTGATGACTTCAGTCGTTACACTGTAATTTATTTACTTGTTGAAAAATCGGAATCTTTTAAAAAAATTTAAAAACTATTATGAACTTACCCATAATTTGTTCAATAACACGATGAACATGATCAGAGCAGATCGCGGAGAAGAATACATGGGAAGGGAATTTATAAATTTTCTTACATACATCACATGGTATTCAAAGTCAACGTACCGCACCTCACACCACAACAAAACGTTGTTGCAGAAAGGAAAAATAGAACGATGTTTGAGATCCCTTTTAATTGATTTAAACATGGAAACAGATATTGGAGTTCATAACATCGGGAAACCATCCTCAACACCAATGAAAATATAAAAACCCCGCCTACTTTTTTCATACTCGAGTTGAAAAATTTCTTACTTCAATACCATGGTATTTTTCCCGATGTTAAGAACAAAGTATGAAGCAATCGCTACAACAAATATCGTGCAAACCTATTACTATGAAAAAATCTAGATCGTACTCCATTTGAACTGTGGAATAATAGAAAAACGACTTACGCAAATTTTGGCAATAAATGTTTTGTAAAACTTCAAGATGCTCACCGTAGAAAAGTTGGTTTTGATATGGAATCAAAAGAGTACAGGGGTTTTATTCCGAAAAATCAAAAACTTGTCATATCAAGAGATGTTGTATTTTGCGATGAACATCAAACTTCGCTAGCTGTTATCCTCAACATATTTACGTAAATGCCATACGTTGCTATTCTTAATGGCGAATTAAAAGATTTATATAAAGCAACTTCCTGGTTATATGGTTGAAGGCAACGAAAATTACGTCTGTTTACACTCAAGAGAAGCTTATATGGTCTTAAGCAGCCTGCCCAGAATATGGACTTAAACACTTCATGCTGTTTTCGTCGCATTATAGGGCCCATACACGATACAATCATGGATGTGCAATTATGTGATTGCACAATCACGTTTTGTCCTCGCACAATACATGCATATTGCACATTCATCAGTTTTAAATTATGTCTGAAGAAGCTTGTGTTTAATTCGATTCTTGACTTTTCATCTTCCATGATACTGGTAAACTTTGGTATAAGTACCTAGTTCCAAAAATTCAATCCAATATTTTTTATTATTTATTAAATTTATATTTGACATATTTATTTGGACAGAAAATACAAACGACTGAGCAAATTGCACATAAGTATACGACGAAATAATGAAAACGAGAAAATATGAAGAAAAAAAAATTAAAATCACACAATCAGCATGCGCAATCACTCAATCAATACCGTACACTGTCAATCAGCATGCACAATCACACGATTGCACATGCATGATTGTGTCGTGTATGGGCCCTATTAGGTTTCAAACAAAGCAGATTTGATACATATTTATATACATACAAAAACAAATCCGATATTAAACAATTTGGGAGAAGTAAGCAACTATCTTGGAATTCATATCATTAAAAATGATCAAAAACATTTGCTAAATCAAGAAAAGCACTTAAATCATATAGTTCAAGAATTTGGTTTATATGGTTAGCAATATTGCCCGAACGTGTTGAAAAACCTACACAACGTGATTGACTCGAAGTCAAAAGTCATAAAATATTTAAAAATTACTCCAAATATCAAATTACAATTTAGTTTCTCTAACAAGGACGCAAAATTGAATAATTTTTCAGAGCTGGTAATTCATCAAAATATGCATAACCCCTTAAGTGAATTCAAATTCGAATACTAATAGTATGCCTTTATGTGATAGATAATGGATGGCTTTAAATGATTTAATCATCTTGTGTTGGTTTGGATCATTTCAACTCTCCTTTCTGCCAATAGTGCGGTTTATTCGAGATCTACGTATCATTCGTGCTAAAAGAAATTTGGATATTGGTCAGCATATATATTCACCTCACCATTTTTGTATTACTGGCATAGATACGATGGAAATTGGCACTAGAAAGCAAAATTAAAAGTTAAATACATCTGCAGGGTTTTTAAATTGAAAATTTAACTGCCCAATTCTCATAGTCGTGTCACTTTATGTGAACACGTCACGTGACATGAACATTGATATTCTTGAAGTCGATTCAAGTAACGCGGGTTAAATGGTTTAAAAACATAAATTCAATAATAAAAATGTTATTTACTTTTGATAAGTTCGACAAAAAATATTCTTGTCACTTGAAAAAATTAGGTGACAAAACGTCACATTAAGTGACTATAAGTTATGACTATGAGAATAACAAAATGTAAACGACGTGACTGTAGTCACTTGAAGTGACGTGATACGACTATGGGGATAGGGGTGTAAGTCAAGAAAATCTGAATGCCGTCTATGTTGCTGAAAATTTCATGAACTGCCGTTTTAGAAATATCTACTTAGGAATATTTTGCACATACAACTGATCAAAACTATTTATGAAATTTAAAAAATCTATAATAAGGTACCTAATGCTGTGTGCCTCATGTCGATTTTTTATCTAAATTTCCAACTAAATTGATGGTTAGTTCATACCAATCGTTCAAAGATGGCACAAAACAAACCGCATTTGATATTTAATTAAAATCTGCTATATTATCTTAAATTTAACATTCTACAAAACATTTCTAATCAGAAATTGATCAGTTTAGAACTAAATATCGGGTAGATTTTGGTTTATAAATATTAGAGATATCTAACAATACCTGGGTGAACTAACGATCAATTAAGTTAGTCTGAAATTTAGACAAAAAAATTGGCGTCAGGCGCACAGCATAAGTGCGAGTTTATAAGATTTTCTACTCCAAAATTTGCAGCAACGGAATACGTAAATGCCCAATCAAAGTAAGACATTTTGTAAGCAAATTGCCCCTCTGAAATAAATCAATTGTTGAAAATTGTACAGCAGAAAAATGTATGAACTCGCACTGCACCGTAATCTAAGAAAAAGGGAGGAGGTTCAACAGGAAAATTTAAGTAGTAGTAAAGCATAGTAAAAAAAGTAGTAGTATGCGGAATATGACTAACTAGGGCGGAACTAAGCCATATCAACCCATAATAAAATAATTTTTTTATGATCAAGTTGAAGCTAAATTTTTTCGATGAAGTTTTGTAACAGAAGTAATATCCAGTTTCAATCCAGTCTGAAAACACATCTAAATGGCATTTAGGCCTGATATACTCGATATATCGCTTTGGATTAATTAATTAATTCAGTATTAATTGGGAAGGGAAAAGTATTAAAAACATAATAAAATAAGGTTTACGAGATCGTAATAGGCTTTCAAAGACGAAATATGACAGAACTTTGGTTTAAATATGACAGATATATGCCGTATTTTAAAAGAATTTGGTGGAATTCGATGTGGGATCAAGATCGGTTTCTATAATGATCTGATGATACTGATGTGTTAGAATATGGCAAATAAGACCAAAGTTTTCAACCGATGTATAAAATTCGGGGGTCTAAATTTGGTAATGGTAAGTAGGTGCGAAGTGGTATCTTTTTTATGTAAAGTTTTGTAATAATCAACTTTGAAAGCAAACATTGGTATAGACAAAGATGTCCCAATATTCCCTGTACAGTCTCCACTGCAAAATTGGTCTTGATTTTAATAAAATCGTTAGATACGTGAATTTAAGTGGCGTTTGCTTTTGAACCCGGAAATATTATCATAAGGATGACCAACTACTGCTACTAATGTTTAAAGTTAAATAAAGAGAAATTACCGTACCTAATTACCTGTTGTTGAGCAGTTTTAAATCTACCTAGTAGGTAATTACTTAGGAGAGGGAAATACGTGGAAAGGGAATTAAAAAGGCACTTTATTCCTCTTCGACATCATTATGTATACTCGATGAAAATAAAAAAGAATAAGTTAACCAATTAAGAAACGTCTGTTTTCCCCTTCAAACAACAATTTTAGAATCTGTAAGTAATGATTTGTTTTAACAAGTGAAAATAAATTATTTACATTCCATTATATTTCAGAGCTTCTTCCAAATGCAATTTTAGAAATTCTTTTCACTATCGCGTATCATATTCAAAGCCACAAAATTATTGTGCCGTACTTGGTTCTATCTAATTTTATGTCGAGTTCACGTATGCGATCAAAAAATGATTCGCGAATCAAAGGAAAATTAAATCATTGAGAACATATACAAATTTCCCCGTCCGAGATGAAATAATTTTAACTTTGAATCATTTTTTGATCGCATACGTGAACTCGACCTTAATAACATCAGATTTTATTAAACGTCGATTGTCAATGGAAATAATAAGCGAGTTTAAAAATATCCGCGTGAATATGAACCGCATTAACGATTATGCCATTTTAAACAATGAAAAAGATCTCTTTTGAACACCATTGTTTTTTCAAAAACCTAATATGGAAATTCACTGGTGTAACATGTTTTGCCACTGTTCTATTTCTGTACTATACAAGTCAGTAATAAAAGGTAGGCCATTAAACTTGACAAATTTGCCTAATTAACTTAGAACACGCAGCTTAAGGATTTCGATTTTTAAAACCAAAGCGCAATCTGAAATTTCGGGTAAAATGACAAACTCCTACATAGCCATTAATTCTAGACTTATAAGTGATAAAATATTAATATTGAGGGGTCCCATTTAAAACGCGATATTTTAAAACGCGAATTGTCAAAACGCGATATTTCAAAACGCGATAATTCAAAACGCGATACGGTACAAAACGCGATATGGTACAAAACACGATATGGTACAAAACACTATATGGTACAAAACTGGAGTTTAGGATGGGGTTATATCATGCGGGTGAAGGGGAAA
Source organism: Nephrotoma appendiculata (assembly GCA_947310385.1). Lineage (NCBI taxonomy): Eukaryota > Metazoa > Arthropoda > Insecta > Diptera > Tipulidae > Nephrotoma > Nephrotoma appendiculata. The sequence goes on along the minus strand of OX371223.1, from coordinate 237,653,905 downwards.
TTTAATTTCAGTTTATAGGAATTTAAAAACCGATAGTAGCGAGAGTATAAAGGATCGGTATCAATTGGGTCGCTGTACTCCCGTCGCTTCGCAATGCACATTCTATACCATAACGCGTTTTGAAATATCGCGTTTTGAAATATCTCGTTTTGTACCGTATCGCGTTTTGTACCATATCGCGTTTTGAAATATCGCGTTTTGTACCATATCGCGTTTTGAAATATCGCATTTTGAAAATAATATTGCGTTTTGTACCATATCCCGTTTTGTCATATCTCATTTCGAAATATCGCGTTTTGAAATATCGCGTTTCGAGCGGATCCGAATATTGAGATAGTTTAGTATTACATAAAAGTATTGGAGAACTTTACACCTCTTAGGTAGGGTCTGACGTTGGTTTGCTACAACTTTGTTCTTCAGGTATGAATAAACTAACATAAAACCTTTTTAGTCAGACTTTAAGGAAAACTTTGGTGAAATTAGCGTAATTCCTAGTTTCACAAGTTACTAAACTGTGCTTTAAAAGGTATACAATCAGAAATAGTAACCAAATAAAGACGCTTGTTCTGATGTTTTTTGACAACTTAAACTGTTTTCTGACAACTTAAGATATCCCTGTTCCTGCCGTTCCTCCTGCATATTTCCGAGCTATCTCAATAGAATATACCTACTATGCAGTTTTTTGGAGAAATAATATTTTATTCTGTTTGGTAGTGCGTTTTATCTGATTGAGACTGAAGAAGCCTTGACATTTCAAAATAAATAATTATATCGTTAGTAATATCATCAACTATTTAATTCAAGGAAAAACTCCATCTAGATAAATGTGGGCTTCTGAGCATGATATCGCAAAACCAGAGTTTTTATGCCCACCATATGGCTTCTAGAAATTAATCAAATCAATTTGAAAAGTTAAACGCAGAAAATTGGCTTTGTACTTACACTTTCGTCGAAGAAATTCGTGCTGATTCCGACCAAAATTGGATGGATAACACAAGCCTTCCGTGTTTTCACACACCACTTCAAGATACTTTCGTACACGGTCAGCGATTTTCATAAATAGCTTAATAATTTATATAGGTAATTTCTGTTTCGTTTAGAAAATTATTCGCGTTTTTTTTTAATTTTTTTATTTTATTTACTGGTGATCTAACAATAAAATTTATTAAAACCCCAAAACTTATAATTTTTGAATATCACACTGCATACACTTTAAATTTAGAATAGTTTTTAAATCGAACAATTTTTTGTGTTTTTGATTCAGGAAAAAACAAGGAAATCACTATGCAGTCAAATGTTTTCACTATTTTCAGTCGGGGAGGGTTACTTTGTTTGGAAAATTAAAATAAAACCACTCATTTTCTTTTTATTAATACGCACTCAAAATTTTATGTACATACGTCCATCGCATAGTTCACTACACGATAGTTTCACATCGAATAAAGCAATTCGAAAGAAAGTTTAGCTTGCATTTTGTGTAAAAATAGACTTGTTATTTGCACGAAATTGTGAAAGTAGATAAACACAGCGCGGTTAAATTAAAAAACCATTTCCAATGCAATCCACTACAATAACAATACTAAAATAGTAAAATGATGGATGAAATGTCAATTTTATTGCGTTTTGTTTGGATTGAGTAATTTGCGTATTTTGTTTTGTTTGTTTTCAACCCAAGTGGTGACATCTATTTTTCGGCTGTGCAATTGGTAAATGTACTTGCTAAATTGAGTTTTTACATAACTTTAGGAAGATGGCAGTGACAAAGCAAATAAAAATATATATTCAAAATTGGCGTACCAAAAATTTATCGAAAGACAAATTTCCGAATGATTTTTAGGACAAGCAAATTGACATCCAACGAAGTCATTTCTCAACCGATTAAAATAAGATTCAACAAAATGGGTTCCATTTGAAACGCGAGCCATCAAAACGCGATATTTCGAAACGCGATATTTCGAAACGCGATGTTTTAAAACGCGATATGGTACAAAACGCGATATTTCGTGATACATATTTCACGTGATACATATTTCAAAATGCGACATTTTAAAAATTTAAAAATCGATAGAAGAGGGAGTTTAGGAACGGGTTATATCTAGGGGGGTGAAGGGGAAATTTAACTTCAGTTTATAGGAATTTAAGAATCGATATAGGAACGGGACTATAGGGCAAATTTATATCAGGCGGGTCGCTGCGCTTCCGTCGCTTCGCAATGCACATTCTGTACCATATCGGGTTTTGAAATATCGCGTTTTGTACCATATCGCGTTTTGAACCATATCGTGTTTTGTACCATATCGCGTTTGTCATATCCCGTTTCGAAATATCGCGTTTCGAGCGATGTGATACAAACGATAGTATCGCGATTCGAGCAATATGGTCCCCAACAAAATATATCCCTTTTGTGATTTATTAATACAATTGTGCGGGTAGGGCAAAAGTACCATGTCAAAAATTTAGTTTTGTATGTTTTTTGAACCAACTTACACATTTGTGAATTCCCTTTTAACTTATTTTCGTCCGAAAAAACACTATATCTATACACACATCTCATTGTGTTGGTTTTACTTCAAATCAAGCGAAATTTTTTATCAACAACGCCATTACCTACATACTATGGTTTTTTACTCACACATTTGTGTGGGTTGGACTAAAACTGAGCCAATTTTTTTGTTTTCTTGGTTGAAAAAGGGATATAAGTTAAAAATAAAATTATTTGTTCGTGAATTATTTTGAATTCATCCGATCATATAAGAAATCGGGAATGGCGAATGGAAATTGGTAAGGTAAGATTTAAATTTAAGCAGTGAGACTAAGCAAATATGCGTAGCTCGTACACAAGATTATGATTTTTCTTGTGCTTTTTTTGAATGGTGATCTAATTGCCTAGTATGGTAGTAATGGTATCGCAGACATGCAAGTTAAGGAGGGGAAATAAGCAAAGGTGTAGGATGTTTTTTCAATTTTTTTTCTTTTCTTGCCCCCTCAAGCCTATGAAATGAGCCACATGCACTGCGACCTTTAAATCTATTGTGCATCTCAGTTAACTTATCACGTGAAGTGAGGATTTAGTTTCTCGATATACGCAATCTGTTTATGCTGGACCATTTAAATCTTTTGCGGATTTTATTTCCAATCTGGTTATATTGTATTACATTCCCTATCTATTATTCATCTATTTAAGTGCCTCTTAGAATAGGTGGAAAATTTTAATTTCACATTTTTGTTTTTGATCCTTATAGATGTATGACCGGAAAAAATAGATATGTAAGGTACAATAAAAAAGACCTATCTATTTCAAATAGAAGAAATTTGAGGAGAAATGTAGACATTGTTGTAACTGTTGCAGATAGTCGCTTGACCATCTTCTCCAAAAGTCATCTACATTTTTTTGTACTAGTTGCGAGCGTGTTCTTAGCGAGTAAACGTTTCATTATTCTTTGGAAGTGCTTTTATTGGCCCTCCCATTAAAAAATGTACTCGTGTTAAAAACTCCAAGTTTTCCGGATAGTCGTACAGGACCGTAAATGGTCGGTTTGGGGATGCTTCTATTTGGACCATTGTTGATGTTGGTTTTCAAATGTTAATTCGGTCTTCCATATGGTCTTTTTCATATGCGTCTTCAGTGATTTTACTCCGGCATTCCATATTTCCACCTAAATGTAGTGCAGCAGGCAGTATAAAGTGCCAGCTGTTGCTTCATCCTGTTGTAATATTAACCTTCCAATTTCTCGTTCTAGACTTGCAATCCTCTTGCTCTGTTGTTTAAACACCCGATCCGCACCAACAAAGTCTATCCTGTTGTCCAAGTAGATATCCCTGCACAGCCCTTGCATGACGCGAATATGTAGTAGGCTGCTATAAATGAATAACAGCCTGTTGTTAATCCGCTTACTACTTCCACATATACTGAAATGTTCCGTTTGTACTTGGTTTAATTTCTTCCTATTTTATTCTTTAGTTGAATCGAACCAGCACAATCAATACCCTCTTTGCTTAACGGCTATGAAGGTGCTATTCTGCTGCTGGTAAATCGCTCATCAGTTGGTTAAGGGTTGTTTTTTGAATCAGAAACACGTAACACATTTTTGTATGATGTGTCGTGACAGACTTCTACCGTTAATGATCCAGAACTTATTGCAAACGTTTGCTAATGTTATTTATATGCCCCCATGAAGAGTTGTTGTGTTAAACGCGCCTTCAATTATTCGCTTGTTGACTGCGCGCTTTCCTTCGGCAGGATTATGGATAGCTTTTGACTCTAAAGGCGGATTCTTTGTTGTAGCTCGTTGTGTTCATTCCGTTCGTTCCGTTCGTTATGCTTTTTTGTAAACCAATAGGATTTGTCGGAAATGACGTTTTATTTCTTCGGTATTTTTTTCATCAAGTTGATCTATCTTCAACTTTTTTACAGAAGGAACATGGCAAGAAAGAGACGACATGATATATAGTATACTAGTAGAAACAAACAGACACATTTTCGATATTTTTATTTTATAGTCAAGTACGTTGTTCATTTTGTGTTTTGCAGTTTTGTTTTTTCATCAACAATGAATCTAAAAAATAATACTGCAGAAAAAATACCGAACGAACGGAACGGAACGAACACAACAAACTACAACAATGAATCCGCCTTTAGGTTATGATTTACTAATACACATGGTTGTGACAATCGAAATCGATATTTTATAATAAAATTTAGTTTATATATTAAATTTGTAATTTCACAATAAGGACGACACAAACGGGATCCGTTCGAAATGCGATATTTCAAAACGCGATATTTCAAAACGAGATATGATCAAACGAGATATGGTACAAAACGCAATATTTCATAACGCGATATTTCAAAACGCGATATGGTATAAAAAGCGATATGGTACAAAACGTGATATTTCTATATACTATCGCTCCTATCGATTTTTAAATTGCTATAAACTGAAATTAAATTTCCTCTTCACCCACCTGATATAACCTGATCCTAAACTCCCATTTTGTACCATATCGCGTTTTGTACCATATCGCGTTTTGTACCATATCGCGTTTCGATATATCGCGTTTTGAAATATCGCGTTTTGTACCATATTGCGTTTTGAATCGTATCGCGTTTTGATATATCGCGTTTTAAAATATCGCGTTTCAAATGGGACCCACACCCCCCCCCCCCCATTTTAAAAAGTTTTTTATCAAATCAATTGACATCTCCAAAACGGCTGATTATTCGGTTGTCAAATTTGGCACGCAAGAGATCGATTATCAGTCGATTTGTACGGCATGTGCGCCCATCATGTTGAAACTAGAGATTGTTCACATTCACAGCGTCGATTTAAAAAGTTGGTTAGGATGGCCCTGTAACGGTTGCCATTGACGGTAACGGCGTCCCCAGCAACTTTTTCGAGGAAATATGGGCCAGTTATTCCACCACTCCAAAATCCATACCAAACAGTCACTCTTGGTGGATCCATTGGCTCCTCTACGATTACGTGTGGCTGTTCCGAACACAAATCCGGCAGTTTTGCTTGTTTATATAGCCCTCGAGATGGAAATGCGCTTCGTTTGAGAATATGATTTTTCGACTAAAATCGACGTCATATGAAGCTGGTCTATGGCCCAGGCAGAGAACTGATATCGAAGTGGATGCTCATTTTCTTGCAACTGCTGAGTCATCTAAACCTTGCAGTCATCTAAACCTTGTCAGTGTTTACGATCGGCATCTAGTTGAGGTCGATGGATCATTTTAAGTAGATTAACAGAGCATACCCAATAGAATTCCTTATGACTTTTTACTTACAGAAAAGTATGAAAAAAAAACTTGAGAATTTTGTTTTTTGTCATGTTTTTTTTTCATACTTTTCTGTAAGTAAAAAGTTATAAGGAATTCTATTGGGTCTCTTGAATTCTCTGTAAGTCGTTTTTAATTTTAACTATCTTTATTTCTAGATAAAGGTGATTTCGCATGAATAGTTAATAAATCAAACAATCCCTTCAAAATTGTCAAAATTGTGAGGTTGTTGGTCCCTCAAATTGGGAAATTGAGCGAAATTACCTTTCTCAAGTTTTCATACAGGTAGATTGAGCTACTGTTCAAAGGCATTCATTTAGTGATTCAAGTTAGCTTTACCTTGTAATCCAGTAATCCAGGTTCAATTCTAAGATTGACCCAGGTGTCTGTTAAATAGCTAAATCTATTAGCCAAATTTCGCCATCCTCTAACTAGTTGTATTTGTATTTAAATTAACAAATACTTCCATAACGGAAGGTTAACAAATACTTCCATTAATAATAACGTCATTCTTACCATTCAATAAAATTCTATTTTTACTTTAATGTACGCTTTCATGTCTGTGATCTGTTGATATCATGAATTTTAAAATCGTCGTCAATTTGAATTCAAAATTATATAAAATTTATAATTTTCATAACGTTGGTCGTGATTTGAAAGCACCCGATGCCTAATCATTCTGTTTTGGAATTTAAGTTTATTTATATTGGTTGCCATCACTGTTATATAACTCATGGATAAGGTATAAAACTAAATTACCATAGCAAACAACAACAAAATATGGTACAACTTTTTATATTCCAATCGCTTATATTATATATACACCTCTTACTCGAAAATCGTATTAACGAAAATGTAATGTAAGAGCCGCATTGGAACATAGACAATTCCGAAAATTATTCGAAATAGTTTTCTTTTTTTCTAAAAAACATAGGATAGATAGAAAAATATTCAAAATTGTTATTTTTTAAATCATAATTTAATAAATCAACAAAGGAAATCGCATTTTCCCTTGAAATATGAAGTGCATATCTGTAATGAACAACATGCCAAAGCCAAAAACAAATGGAAAATTCGACATAAATATGAAACGTAAATAAAAATAAACATAAATATCGCATTGCATCCATTTTGTCAAGTGTATGTCAACTGTTTTTTTGTAGTCTAACTGCCACTAATTTGAATTTGATTTCCGAAAATTCGGAATTCTAGACAAGGAAGATACATTTTTGCTTTCTCTATTGCTCATTAGATACGATTTTTAGTTTTGTTTTTCATACCACAGTTTTTTATGTATACCGTATCCATGAGCTATATATCAGTGGTTGCCATTGACAGCGAGCATAAAAATGTTTTACGTCCTAGTAAGCGCCCTTGATTGAAAATAAATAAAAAGAAAATGTAAAACCAATCGGCCTTTCCACTCTTGTATTGAGCACAACACCTCACGACAACGAAAAACCTATGCAAAATGAAAATCAGGCACAATGTTTTTCTTCCCTTCATAAAATGTGAACAATAGATGAAGGTAACAGAAAATTTTGTTTGTTTTTCGTGCCTGCACTACTGACTGTGACTGTAATATTCGTTTAGCAAATTTTCATTCTCGTGCAAAAAACAAACATTTTAAGCCGTATATCCCTTTTTCAACGAAGAAAACAAAAAAATTGGCTCAGTTTTAGTCCAACCCACACAAATGTGTGAGTAAAAAACCATAGTATGTAATGGCGTTGTTGATAAAAAATATCGCTTGATTTGAAGTAGAACCAACACAACTGTGTGTATTGATATAGTGTTTTTTTTCGGACGAAAATAAGTTCAAAAGGAATTCATAAATGTGTAAATTGGTTGAAAAAACATACAAAACTAAATTTTTGACATGGTACTTTTGCCCTACCCGCACAATTGTGTTAGTAAATCACTAAAGGGATATACAAAATTGTGTTTTGTAATGAGAATTTTATTCGAAAAGTTATTTACACGGCTTCTCCACCTGCTCTCTGAATGCTATTGCAATCTACTTTCTCTTTCTATCAAAATTTGCCAAGATGGAGTCTGGTGTGGTAAAGTTGCTATAATTTGACGATGAGAAATCATTCTTAAAAAATATTTATAAAATATTTATATAATTTTATTAATAGAATTTTTTAAAATTTACTTGGTTATTTATTTTTTATTTATTGAAATATGTATGTATCACCAGTATGAAAGCGAACAAATTTAGTAGACGCAATATTGAAATTGAATATTGATATATCGCCTTACTGAAACGTCAAAATATGCATGCTATATACATGCTATCGAGTTCTGCCGACATAGCATGTTTTCATAGCATACAGATAGCATATAAATATTATTGCGTGTCTCCACTTGCTATTTGATCGAAATTTTTTAGCATAACTAGATAGCAATAGCAGGTGGAGAGTCCTAGCACTATTTCAGCCAATCTTACCCGCTAAACACGGCAAACCGTTTACGAACTATAACCCTTTTGTGTTTTATTAACACAATTGCGCGGGTAGGGCAAAAGTACCATGTCAAAAAATTAGTTTTGTATGTGTTTTCAACCAACTTACACATTTGTGAATTCCTTTTTAACTTATTTTCGTCCGAAAAAACACTACATCTATACACACAATTGTGTTGGTTTTACTTCAAATCTAGCGAAATTTTTTATCAACAACGCCATTACATACTATGGTTTTTTTACTCACACATTTGTGTGGGTTGGACTACAAATGAGCCAATTTTTTTTTCTTGGTTGAAAAAGGGATAAACGAAGATTTATAAATTAGTTCGGAAACGAATCGTTTTTCTAACCGAAAAACGAGCCGATTATGGTGTTCCTATAACAAGATAATTGGAAGTTTTAGTGAAGTATTCGTACGCATATTGTTCTCTTTAAAGCTCGAAACAGAACAAGAGCGACAACGACGAGCGTCGCCAAATTAATAAAAAATATCGCCGCGGTATCACTGTAGCTAACTGTGATGTATTATAATCAAAATTAATTGTCTTCCTTAAATAAAACACGTGCGTTCAATGAGTGTGAGAAAACGAAACTTCTTTTATTTTGTGAAGTAAGATACAATTGTATTACATTTGTTTTTACCAATAAGGGTTGTCCAATAATATTCCATAACTTAACGTAACGAAACGTGCGTACATTACACTATTCCCCCTTTAACTTTCTTCACAACTTTTTTTTTAATTAATATTATCTCACATTATCTTACGTTAACATTTAAACATGAAACTTAAAACGTTACATATTTCATTATAAATTTAAACGAACTGGAGGCTAATTATTTCGTCTTGGTCTAGATTGAACAACCTATTCTTCCAAATTGGAAAATGTATCATACGATATCTCATGAATATCCGCATTTGATTCGAAATTAGCATTAGTTTCATTTTTTTTATCTTTTGGAACAACCGAACGTTTTAACTTAATTTCTGAATAGCCTGGTGCTATCTCAGAACTATTCAACTTGACCTCTGAGTTCTCTACCGCACCTCTAATTATTTGGTTTATGTGACGCACTATTTTACGACCGTTTTCCATTTGACATAAATATGTTTGTATACCTAAAACTCGCAGTATCTTAGCTTTTATCCACCCTTTTTTGTTTATATTGGTAATGTAATCACGGATCATGACCGAATCATTTACCAGTAAACCTACTTTACGCCTCCTTTTCGAATATTTTATTTGATTATGCAAGCTCTTTTCTATATTTTCTGCTACTGCACTATTGAGATCGAGATTGTATGTGTAACCTTTAAAATTAGGTGGTCTGACTAAGTCAAATCTTGTTTTGATAGTCCTACCCAACTGGAGCGCTGCACAAACACTTTTTTAAAACTCTTTACTGAATTTTTGGCTGCGCCGTTTTTATGATGGATGTCCTGGAGGAATGGCAATATAATGGATTCCATTAGATTTACAAAATAATTGAAATTCATTTGATGTGAATTGTGTACCACAGTCGGTTACTATGGTATCTGGAAGACCAAAACGTCCAAAAACCTCTCTTAATTTACCAATAGTAAATTCCGACGTAATCGTTTTGGTTGTAAATTATTCAACCCACTTTGAAAACGAGTCTGTAATTATTAAATAATAATTATGTTTAACTGGTCCTGCATAATCTAAATGAATCCGACTCCAAACTTTTTTCGTATTTTCCCAAGGAATCAGCTCAGATTTAACAGGATCCGGCCTAACCGATAAACATGACACACAATTTCTAGCTTCATTTTCTAAATCATCATTCATGTTGGGTCACCCAAACGCATGAACATGCAATCGATTTACATTTAACCATGCTCAAATATGATGCATGGATATTTTGCAAGATTTCTTTTTGTAATACTTTTGGTATTATAACCTGAAAACTCTACATGATAATTCCATCTTGAACATATAAGTCGTCTTTTCTTCTCAAAAATGGGGTGGAAATATTTCTTTTCAATTTTGATATTTCACCATTCTTAATAGCGTTAGATAATTCTAATAGAATTTTGTCTTCTTTGCCTGGTTTCTTTTTCGTTCCAAATTATGATCAATTTTGACTCCTGAATTTTTTATAAAATGAATATAATTCTGCTCTATATCTTCAGCATCTTTAACTGGCAATGGTAGTCGCGGAAATGAGTCAGCTTCGTTTTTAATACTTTAACATATATCAACTTATACTTAAAAGCAGAAAGAACCACCGCCCATCTTTGGATTCTACTTGCAGCCATCTGAAGAAATCCGCGATTTTCACTGAATAACCCTAACAGAGGTTTGTGGTCGGTTTTTATTACAAATTCATATCCAATTAAATAATTGAAAAATTTCAATAACGAAATAATTACTGGAAGCCCCTCTTTTTCCACGACACTGTAATTTTGTTCCGCCTTACTCAATGTTCTTCCCCGTTCGGTAATTTTTCGACAAAACACCGGAAATTCCGTAAATGGACGCGTCGGTTTTCAAACTTATTGGGTTGTCAGGATTAAAATGCACTAATACTACATTTTTAATTATTTCGTCTTTAATATATGCAAACGCCATATTACATTCTTTATTCCATATAAAAGAAACATGTTTTTGTAAGAGCCGGTAAATTTGTGACATTTTGCTAAATAAATCACGCATAAATTTAACGTAATAATTTACTAAACCACAAAAAGCTCTAGTTTCAGTAATATTTACGGGCACAGGTGCATTAACTACCGCTTTAATTCGTTCATCTGATTTCGCTAGCCCGTCTGTTGTCACTCCTTTTGTCACATGTCCTAAATAATTTATGCTGTCTTTGAAAAATTTACACTTGTCTTTTTTTAATTTCAAACTTGCATTTGCTAATCTACGTAAAACTTCTTCTAAATTTCTTAAATGATCAACGGCATTCTTCCCCGTCATGACAATATCGTCCAGAAGATTTATTACTCCGGGAATCCCTAATAAAAAATTTTCCATTCCTTTCTGAAAAATTCCCGTTGCTGGTTTAATTCCAAAAGGCAAACGGTTAACTAAGAAAACTCCATGTTACGAGTTTACGAGATTCCTCATCTAACTCAATCTGATTATACGCAGATTCTAAATCCAGTTTTGAAAATTTAATTCCACCCTATAAAGCCTGGAATACTTCCTCCACTCGAGGCAATGAATGTTTATTGTCTACTAAAAACTTATTAAAAGAGATTTTGTAGTCAGCACACAATCTAATACCGCCATTTGGTTTTGGAATTGGCACTAACGGAGTACCCCATTTACTAGTCTCCACAGATGTAATTACTCCTTGTTTTTCTAGGCGTGCCAATTCTTGCTCAACCGAATTTCTATATGCATAAGCTATTTGTCGGGGTTTGAAAAATTTAGGTATTGCCTCTTTTTCTATCTCTAAATATATTTGATAGTATTTAAATTTACCCACATTACCATCAAATAATATGGCGTACTTTTCCAAAAGACTACTTAATGAACGCTCTTCATTTACTATATTAACTCTACTTTGAACAATACTAAACTGTTTCATAAACATACGACCGGCGATGGGTAGATTGTTTTTACTGCATACAACATGAATGTCAGATGGAAAACTTGTTTTACCCCACTGAATTAACGTATTAAATGAACCTAATATCTTAATTCCGTGACCGGAATAAGAACTTAAATTTACGTTCTGATTACACTCGCTTAATTTAAAATCTTGAAAATAATCCTCATAAATTCTATGAGAAATTAAGGTATAACGCGACCCGTTGTCCAAAACAAATTTTAAAGTTTTATCATTAATTGTCAATTCAATCAGATAATCGGAAAAATTATCCTCCATTACATGACCACCCATAGACATAATACTATATACAGAGACCGGTAATGTGCTTTTTCTCCATATAAAATCGTCTATTTCATATGTGGACAGTTAGGACGGGATGCGTATATAAAATTATATTTACATCTCTGTCTTTGATTTCTATATCATCCACAACATAAAGCTTTTGTTTCTGGTTGTTTGTCTTTCAAAATAGAATTATTTGAAAATTGTATATAATTTGTTATGAAATTTGTGTGTTGAATACAATTTGTGATCAAATTTGTGTTTCTAATTTGTGCGTTATTAAAATAAAATGTATTGAAAAAAAAAAATTATTTGTTGTGGATGATATGAATTATGCACAATATATTCCGCCAGTCCTGTACCGAAAACGTTTTCAGCTATGTATGTGGAAACAAACGGAAATGGCGCATTTTTTTCAGTATTTAAATTATTTTAATAATACAATATGTATAATTAATTTTAATAATACAATTTGTATAATTATAGTTAAATGTGATTCTAGGGTTAATTAATTATATTGATAATTGTTAAACAGTGAGTAGTTCGGTTTTATGAATTATATGGAATAGTTGAACAGCTTTTGCGAAATAATTTTATTGTATAAATTCGATAAAATATTTTGTGTAATATTCATGCATCAGTTGTGGTTTAAAAAAATATTGTAAAATTCTTGAATGCTGATAATTAATATAGACACAATTCTAATTGTACAAGTAACTAATTTCATTCATAATCGTTTATAAAAATTCTTAATACAGTACTGATTATTTTTTGGCTATCTCTTTTTTTCTTTGAAATTTACACATTTGACATTTAGTCATTACCGGTCTATATAATATTATTAACGTCTTTGTGACCACCACAAATAACATAACGATGACATATTTTCAAAATAGATTCTAAAAGTTAGCATACTTGGATCATAGACATAATACTATATATACACTTGGATAATTAAAATTATAAAAATTATTTATCTTTTATGCTTTTGGCACATGACGTTGGAGTGTTAGCAACTTAATATATAGAAAACAGTTGGCAACATTGTTTCGTCGGCAACAAAAATAGAAATAGACTCTTCAACGAAAAAATCGTTATTACTTATAAAAAATATGCAATTGAAATGGCTCGATCATTTGGCGAAGAAACGATTACAAAGAAGTTCGAAAAAGTGTCGCTTTCTCATCAAACTGTAAGTCGGCAGGTCTTGGAAATTGATTAACACGTTAGCGGACAATTGGGAGAGATAATTGAAAAGTGCTGCTACTTTTCCATAGCATTAGATGAGAGCACGGATATTGCTCATACCAGCCAAATGTTAATTTTTATTCGGACTGTGGATGCTGATTTTAACTCTTTTGAGGAGCTATTAAAACTCGCGTTGCTTCAAAAGTGCAATAACGAAAGTCACTAATTTTAAGAAATGTACAGCCATTGTGACTGATGGTGTCAAATCTATGACCGGCCAAAATATTGGGCTCAAAGGATTGATGAAAGCAGATGGTATTAATTGTCGAATGCTACACGGTATTATTCATCAAAAAAGTTTGTGTGGGTCTACAATGGGAATGAGCAATATAATGAGCACGGTAACGAAAATAATTAATAAAATAAGTGGTGGAAATCGTGCACTTACCCATCGAAAATTTAAAATATTTTTAGAAGAACTAGATGCCCAATATGGTGATCTATTACTACACAGCAACGTTCGATGGCTGAGTTCAGGTAAACGTTTAAATCGATTTTGCCAACTCAGAAAGGAAATTCATTTCTTCTTAACAGAACAAGGCGAATCAGATTTGTCCAGTGAACTCATTTCAATTCAATTTGTTATGTCGCTTGCATTTTGAACTGATATTACACAATATTTAAATATTTTAAATTAGTGTAATTGAAAAGGAAAGATCAAAATATCAGCGATCTTTATAGTCACGTAACTGGATTCAGAAACAAACTGCGTTTTTTAAAATCTAATTTGGAAATCAATAATTTATCATATTTCAAGGCATGTCAAGAACTATTTGATGCGATGAAAGTACGAGATGAGATGAAAACTTAAATTTCCAAAGTTTGTTCGAATGTTAGATATCTTGATTGAAAATTTTTCGAAACGATTTTCAGATTTTGATTCGTTAAAAGTCAGCTTAGCGATATTTAATAATCCAATGTCTATTAGCGAGATAGATATAAATATAGATATAAATTTTTTTTTTATCAGAACATCGTCATTTGCAGTTATCACATTGAAACTTTTTATAGTTTAAGTATCGTTTTATGAGTAAATGATGAATACATACTAAATTTTTATGTAAGAAAATGAATTAATAAATATTATTATATGTAGAAAAGTTATTATCTAGTTATTGAATTAAATAAAGTATGTCTATAAAAATATTATTTGGCCCGGGATCATTGGAAAGTTGGACAGCGCTGATTTAATGTATCGATTTTGTTGTCAGAATTTTTTTTTCGCTTATGTACTTGTATATTATCAAAGAAGTTAAAAATACAGAATGAGCCAAAGCAACTGTCAAGTGTCACAAATTCGGAGGGTAAAAGAGAAAGCATCTAAATCAAAGGGATTACAACAACAACAAAAATCTATAAGAACCCCACGCCAACAACTAAAATTGTTTTCCTAATTTTTTCTGATTTATAACTTAAGGATAAATTTACCACAAATCACTAGCTTCTTAACATAATTATTTTGTTTTATTTAAGCACTTGGTAAACTTACTGATGGTAAGATATTCCTTCTTGTATTTGCTAGGCGTATTTTGACATTTTTCCACGATACACTTCATTTTGCACAAAAGTTTGTAATTTTTGTTATCATATAATGCACCACTACATAAACAAATAACTACATATTTGATAAATTTTTTATTGTTTTTATATATTATAATTAAAAAATTAAAAAATTTATAATTTTAAAGCGCAAAATAAAAACGTCACTTCGTACAACAACAAAAACTGGTTTGACGTGTTCTTTTAGCGAGATATGAGTAAACCATATGGATTTTTTTATATAACCATCCTATTCTGGCTTGTGACAGATGAAATAGCAAATTTTATTTGGGTAAAATATTGCCACCTATTCTCCAGTATTTTAACTTCTACTCGTATATTATAAATCAATATTTATTATCGCATTATTAGCATTTATTAATATAAATGCTGATAATGCAATAATCAACGTATCGTATTTGGTGAAACGCAAACGTAATGCTTTTGAGATTCACTAACGCAACACTTTTGCGCATGAGTTTCTATAATTTTATCGATGTTTAAAAGAATGTTGTTAAATTTCTAATTTATTTATATTTTATAATGCATAATTTATTTTCATAATTATATTTCTCATTCATAAGCCTTAAATTTATAAATGACAAAAAATAAAAATAAAAATAAAATCTCACAAACCATTGTGTATCGCCATACTCCATACGCCATACTCGCCACGTACCGCCGTCCTCATTATAAAAGTTGTGATGTTTCGATATTGTTGGCTATTCCGCTTGTATTATAGTTGATTTTCGGCACATATTTTATTAAATATTCTATTTATTTCGTCATTTGGTCGTTTTTTTAACGATCGAAATATAAATTAAATATACTATAAAATACAAAATATTTACGGCTCCCTGAATTAAAAAAGGCTGAAATTAAAAAGGTGGACTTAAAAAAGGTGTTTTATATGAAAAAATGAGACCTTTTTAAGTCATATTTTTAACAAATTTTCTGACTGAACAAAGGTTTTTTACAAAAACAAATTTAATTTCAAAATGACACAAGAACGGCATATTTATGTCATTTTACAAATATATATTTTTTAATTCATTTTCAAAAGGACTTTAAAAAGGAATATTTTATTTCACATAATAAACATAAAAATCACATTTGTTTTTAATACACATAGAAATGCATTCGTTTTTTGCAATTATGAAATGTATAACGGATTTTGCTAAAATAACATAAATTGAAAACCATTTTGCATAGATGTCAGTTTTCGAAGAACATTCTGTAAAAAATCGTAAATAATCCAACATACCGCATCAGTGAAAAAAAAAGATCGATAGTTTAAAAAAATGTTGGTTAGTTTTTTGAAATAAATAAAAATACAAACATAAATTAAATGAAATAAATAAACAGAAATACAAACAATGAAATACAACAACATATAACACAAAACTATAAAATATTTGCATACTATTTATTTAAAATATAGTGTAAGATATATAAAGGTGGATGTACCTTTGTTACTCTAATTCGTACAACTAAAGTACTTTTTGCTCTCACTTGCATCCAAGTTGTCAAATTTCTCATTTTTAAGTGTGATCATAATCTATCAATTGAACTAGAAGTTCTCAAAAAATTAAAACTTTTTATTATGACTGGAACATACAAAGCTAGACGTTTAAAAGTGCAAAAGGTACCCGGGTACCCCGTCACTCACATAAGAAGGGTTAAAACATTTTCAAAATGACTTATGATACGTATTAATAAAGTCAGCTATGTTTATTTCATTTTAATTACAGATTTAAAGACGATTTTAAAATGAAATAAAAACGCCGGTTTTAAGTCAGAAAAACACCATTTTTAAGTCAGCCTTTTTAATTCAGGGAGCCAATATTTACCTATTTTAACTTAAAGTAAATACACAATATAGCGTCTTTGCTCGACTCAATAACATATTGGGTGTTTTCGCTTATTCATTCTGTATATTCTGAACGTTCAGAAACTGACATAAAACGTACTTTTAATCATTCTGTGTATTCTGTTTATTTTTTCGTTTGTTCTTTTTTATTTGTCTAGAATTTTCAGAATGCATTCTTTTTATACTGCATCGAAAGGTAGAATGAAAAGAATATTCCGTTTTTTAACGTCGTCAAGCTGTGAATAATTGTGTGTGCAAATAATTTTTTTAATTTTTTTTAATAAAAAACACAATTTATATAATAATATTTTTTAATAATTATAGAGAATAATGGAAAATAGTATTAACGAAGGTAAAATGTGCTTCCAAGCGGAAGTAGGAAATTCAAGGGACTGTTTTGCCAATGCCAGGAATCTCACTAAAGACTTCCACCCAAGAAGTACAGCCATCAAAGACGGGAATGGAGAATTGAGAACAAACGTGGCTGATGTTCTCTCAGTATGGCAAACCTACTTTCAAAATCTACTAAATCGGAATGACGACGTGACCCCCATCAGAGCAATAGCTCCTCCAGGTGATGAGGTCTTCGTCGAATATCCCACAGCAGAGGAAGTAGACGGCAAGGCACCCGGTCTCGATGGAATCCCCGCAGAATTAATAAAACTCGGAGGCGCTACTCTTGCAACAAGTCTATACGATCTCATCGTATGTATTTGGGACCAAGAAGAGTTGCCGGAGAATTGGAAGACCGCGCTCATATGTCCGTTGCATAAAAAAGGCGACCGTCTTAATTGTGAAAACTATCGTGGTATAGCTCTATTGAACACTGCTTACAAAGTGTTGGCTAATGTTGTACTTGCCAGACTCATCCCTCTCGCCGAAAACATCATTGGCGACTATCAGTGTGGTTTTCGTCCCAACCGATCGACCACTGACCAGTGTTTCACCATGAGGATGATCTTGGAAAAATTTTGGGAGTACAACATAACCATACATCAATTATATATAGACTTCCATCAGGCATATGACAGTATAAACCGCGATAACCTTTGGGCCGCACTCATATGCCTAGGAATTCCAGAGAAACTCGTTTCTCTGTGCAAATTAACAACGTCTGGGTCTGTATGTAGAATTGTAATCGAAGGAACTGTGTCAGACTCCTTTGAAATAACATCTGGTGTTCGACAGGGAGATGCACTCGCGCCTGTGCTGTTCAATTTGGCGCTTGAGTACGTAGTGAGGAAAAGCAACATCGAAACTTCGCGCTGTATATTTAATAAATCAGGCCAAATTCTTGGATATGCAGATGATATTGTGCTTCTTGGCCGAAGACCTAGCGATATCAAAGACAGTTTCGTGCCGCTCGATCGCTGCGCAAGAAGACTTGGTTTGAAGGTGAACAGTAACAAAACCAAATTTGTATCAACACCCAGGAACATCTCCATGGCAAATCTCGGAATTGGCGACCATAACTTTGATCGCGTTGAAAACTTCAAATACCTCGGGTCAGTTATAACATCATCAAATGACATGCAGGCAGATATAAAAGCCCGAATCGCTGCCGCACATCGAGTTTTCTACGCCCAATCAAAATTATTGCGATCTAGACATCTATCGCAGTCGTGCAAGCTCGCACTTTATAAAGCACTCATAAGACCTGTGCTGGCTTTCGGAAGCGAGAGCTGGACCATGACCACTAATGATTGTAGATTATTATCTACCTTCGAAAGGAAGGTCATTCGCTCCATCTTTGGTCCTATTAAAGTCGCGAACAATGAATATCGGATTCGCATGAACCACGAGATAAAGCAAATTCTTAGAGGTTGCGATATTATCGGATTCATCAAATCCAATCGAGTAAGACGGCTCGGCCACGTTGCAAGGTCCCCACAACAACGGATGACCAATAAAGTGTTCCATCAACAACCAGCCGGTGTGCGTCGTAGAGGAAGACCCCGACTGCGCTGGCGTGACGACGTCGAACAAGATCTACAGGCACTAGGATGTCGAAACTGGAGGTCGAGAGCGATGGACCGAGACGGCTGGAGGACCATAGTGCGGGCGGCAAAATCCCTTCATGGGATGTGAAGCTAGAGAGAGAGAGAGAGAAAATGTGTTTTATTACTATATTTGTCTAATTATTAATTTAAATCTGAAAATATTAAAATAAAACTGTGGTTGTTTCAAATTACAGACAGTTTTAAGTGGAGCCCAGGCGATATAAGATGCCTGATAGATTTATATGTTCAACATGCCACGATGTTTGATCGTCAACCAAAGAAAAAAGTTTGGAACGAGATTGCAAGTAAATTTGATGCGAATATAATTGTATTCCAATTAATACATGTTTGTATAATTTTATTTTTAGGCCAACTTTCCACTATAAGAAATAAAAAAGTTACTGGAGAGCAGTGTGATGGTAAGTGGAAAGGTTTGAAAAGTATGTACAAGAAAGTCAAGGATCACAACAATACCAGCAGAAATTCGAACAAAAAATGGGAGTTCTTCGAATTAATGGACGAAGTTCGGTACAAGCGTCCGGAGATAACTCCTCCTGCCACATGCACCAGCGAAGATTCCACAATTTCGATTAATAATTTTTCAAATTCATCTGGAGCAGGTGGCAGCAGTGATTACGACTTCGCTGATTGTATTATCGACGAATCATTGGTCCTCCTGGTCCATTTGCACAAAAAAAAAGGAAAAATGAAGCTCTTAAAAAAAAACGCCATCAAGAGAAAATGCAGCGACAGTATAGATTCCTTCAACTTTTTGAAAAATTATTGGATAAATTGCAATAAGCGACTCTTAAATATTTTGTATGAATTTTTATTTTTTTACTTTGTTACATATTATTATGAATAATGAATAAAAAATGAATTGAATTAGTTATCTATGTCGTTATCATTTATTAATCTTCAAATTTGTTCCCTTTTGGCGTAGCTATTACGTTCGTTGATAATGGGTGCCGGGTCGTTTCTTCCATCATCTGGATATATAAAAAAATCCGTGGCCAAATTATCGCCGTTCTGCAAACAAATGTTATGCAATATGCAAGCCGACATTATGATTAATGGAATTAAATCAGATCGCTTGATATTTAAACTATTAAGTCGCCGAAACCGACCTTTCAGTAACCCAAAAGCGCGTTCAATGGTGACGCGCGCTGCCAAATGAGCCTTATTATATCTTGATTGCTGATGAGTTATATTACCCGTATCTTTGTATGGTGTCAGAAGATAGGTCTTAAGGCTGTAACCAAGATCTCCCACCATGTGTTGATTTTCGGGTATTATTATAGAACCTGTAATAAAAAGAAGCACAATATTAAACATTTTTATAAAGATGTATAAATAAATATGTAACATTACTTACCACTGCTAATCCTAGAAAATAAATTTGACCGCCGGAATAGGCATGAATTGTGTATTGATCCAGCCTCACCCGCATAACAATTAATGAAATTCATTTCCTGGTCACATACTCCCTGAAGTAAAACAGAATGGCATTTTTTCCTATTATATAGGAATTTGGGTGCAGTTTTGGGGCTGGAATACGAATGTCGGTCGCATCGATGCATCCGATGATTCCTTATATTTTTTAATTAACATTTTTATTATTGTAAAGATAGATATATTGAATATATAAGTACCTGGGAATTTTATTTTATTTTTAAAATAATTATCTGTTTCTATAGATTTTTCTCTGGATGGCCAATCAATAATTTTTTTCTGACAGTTTACTTTTAGTAATTGCTTACATACATCAAAAACTGCGGTCCAGCAAGCGTTGATAGAGACGCCAAACCTATCTGCTACTGATCTAAAACAAACCAATTGTTAAACATTATACTTATAAAATTATGATATTTACCGAAAACATTCTGTATTGGCCAAATACCAAACAGTCATCAGCAACTGTTTCTCAAGAGAAACTCTTGGATGTCCACGGGCGACTTCAGCAAACTTATTTTCAATGTTTGAAATACTTTCGTATAAAAACTCGAAAGTACTGGGCAGCATCCGAAAGTGAGCTTTAAATTGGAAATCATTTAAAGCGCAAATTGCATTTTCAAAATATCCCATGATTTTGGGGTTACAATTATTTTTTAATTCACTGTCGGATTCATCACTTGAATCAGATTCAAAAAATAGATTGAATAGAACTGATTTTGCTGCTTAAAGCGGTTCCAATTAATTTGGGTTGATCCATATTTTTAGTTTATTTGGTATTTTTTCAATAATTAAACAACGTGATATAATACAACATACCTACAAAGACAACTCAAATATATGCTGCCAAAATAAAACCAAATCGTTGCTGTTAAAAAAATATTCTGTTTATTCTATGGATGTTCTTTTATTATACTTCGTTCGGAATGTTCTTACGTCACGTGATCGATATTCTATTCGTTCTATTCTTTCTAAAGAATGAATTAACGAAAATACCCTTAATGTTTTCTCAATGGAATTTTTGTTTTGTCCAAGCCAAAAAAATGATTCGATTTTGGTTCGTATTTGTACCGTATTGTCGCTGTTTTGTTTAGACGGTAGCGCTATTTTCAAGTCATTTTCAAATTAATAATTTCATCTTATTTTTTATTTTCATAAAATTGCATTTTATAATTTTATAACGAACGTTGCAAATTAAATATTGTAAGTGGATGTAATCAGCGCCTCTTTTGATTATCTCTTCTATTACTGAGTACGTAGTTACCGCATTTTTTCATGTAGTTTCCTTCATAGTATTATGGGGTATTGGAATTAAAGTGGACGAGGAAACAAAGTTCGGATGGGGTATGAAAATCAAAAGGCTCTCGTAAGGTTTGTATGGGAGCACGAGCTGTGTTGTGTATTAAAGCGATGCCACATACACATTTCTACGAACGACTTCTAAAAACAGATTTGACATTTACGAATTAATTAGAGCATATTTTTGACACAAATTAATGAGATAATATGTGAAATATCTCAAATTAGTAGCTAAAATAATAAATTTGCAACTATTTAATAATTTTAATTGAAAAATAATTAATTTTCTATTTAGCCGTTTCTAGAAACCATTTTTGATCTGAATGGTATAATTTTACACGTGAACGAACGATTTCCGAACTCATCAAAAAATTTTAATGATTTTTTTCTCTGTTGTGTTTTTCTTTTATTACTTCAAAACAATGTCAAAAATTTCAAAGAAAAATTTATTTTTCATTAATTTAATATTTTTATTTGAAGCTCATCATGAATACGGTAGGGTAAACTTATTTAATTTTAAAATGAATAGAAATGGCGGTATAAAAATTCAGTTCAAAACAAAATATAAAGAATTGTTGTTGTAAAAAATCGTCTGTATTTTTTCTTGTATGTGGCAAGGCAAAATAAATTTACGCACGAATCTTCTGTAATTAGATGTGTATATGGCAACGCTTTAACACATGTGCTGGTACGCACAAACTTCGATAACTTCACATTTTGACATTTTCGCTTCATTCGCGATAATTTATTCGTTTTTAATTTTACTGTGCTAGCTTAACTTAGTTTAAAGATTGTTTAGAATTATAATTATATAATAATAATAACCATTATACACAGTATGTGCAACAAGAACGTGTACGGCACAGAACTAAGTAAAAATAAAACTGCGATATTTTTTTGTTTTTATTATGAAAGTTTGTTATATTTTCTAGGGCGCTATCAACTAATACATAGTAAAGTCACCATTACTGTTAATAATTGCCTGGCTCCTTTTGTCTATACTATCAACCAATTTTTCTGCATACTGTGGTGATAAATTTGTCCATATCTTCCGGACAACTCGCGCTAGATCGCTCAAACTTTTTGTGTGGTACATTTTCAGCTTAATCTTCATGAGTTCCCATAAATTTTAAACGGATTGGAATTAGGTGACTGACATGGCCAATCCAATGTTGTGATACCCTTTTTGAGTTTAAATTTTGAGCAGAGTATGCTATGGTGTGTTGGATCGTTGTCGTCTTGCAAGATCCAATTAGAGGATCCCCGCTCCTAACTATTTAAGGACAGATGATAACAAACCTCGTGAATAAATTTTATTCATGAAAAGTGCATTTAAGTTCCGTGTGGAAACGGTTAATTTACCAAAACCTTGCTTGATGAAGCATCCCCATACATGGAGCTAGGGCGGGTGCTTCACAGTTCGGACAATCCTTTTTTTTTTTGCTTAGTTGGTCAAACACGCTTTATAACATTAAAACCCCAAACGGATGACTCATCGGTAAACACAATATTCGTAAAATCATTGTTTCTTTGCTCATTTGCCTTCTGCAGTCGCTTTTATATGTATTTTTGTGTTACCAGTGGTTTGACCAAAGTGTTTCCATATGTGTAGCTATGTTGCATAATTCTATTTCGTACGGTGGTTTTTGGTATAATAATATTTTTTTCGCCAATTTTTCCACAGCGTAAACGAAGAATTGTTAGCAAATAACTGTATGATGGCCTCATCCTCCTTTTTTGTAGTTGTTTGGATTTTGCCTCTATCTGGCAAATAATCAACTTTTTATACATTGAATAATATGTAATCCTCTCCTATACAAATTATTTCGACTTTTTTATATATTTTGCTGCACTTTCAACCGACAGTTTTGGTCCTTTCGGATGTGAACTTAAAAACACCGCTTCAAATCGTTTTTTATAAATCACACTCATTTCTTTCATGTTTGTTATCTGCTAAACAGTTGCAGTTCCAGTTAAACTAATGTTTGTTTTAGAGCGCCCCGGAATCAATATAAAACCGATGTAGGTGACGCCCATATTTATTCCTATAGTTTAAAGTACAGTTATGCCGTACACGCTCTTGTTGAACGTACTATAATTATTGTTTAAAAACATAAAACTCTTGTATACTCGCAATTAGTGACACACGTATAGAATAAAAAACATACATATGTCATCACATTCACACATTATTTTTTGTGGTTAAGTTTAAGGTAATAATTTTAAGTTCCCACAACGTTAATTGATGATCGTGTGTTCTTCATTGGTTTAGCTGGTCGTCTTCTGCAATTAGTAGTTTTTTGGTGATCAACTGGCTTTTAGAAACCCCTTTTAATGTTGATGGCTTTTAATGATCTGTCATTTTTAAAGAGTGATCATCTTTTTTTTGCTTGGTCCATATGCAATGTACAAATGTCATTATCGATCGCTGGTTTAGGTGTTACAGTTGCCACAAATGAACTACATTTATGATTTCTTTATTTAAAAATGCATATTCTTCTTTCTTCAAAGCTGCGAATTCCTTTATTGCTTATAATTGTTAGCAGACCTGAGCGTCCTATCTATAGGACTGAAAGATATTTTTAGTTGAAGATATTGATGATCTTAAAAATTCGGCCCAAATGAATTACGTAATGATTCGCCCACTTCAGAATCCATTTGGCCTGGCCTCGTAGAGTGCAGGTTTACCATCGTCACCGTTGCAGCATCATCTAGAGCAGTGGTTCTTAACCTTTTTTTACAAGCGGCCCACTATATAATTTAAATTTTTTTCTTGTGGCCCTCATTTCAATAATTTTTTGTTAATTAATTAATTAAAAAATTAATTTTTTTATTATTCTTTTATTTTTTGGAAGGGTTTTCCAAAAAGACGTTTAATTTTGATATTTAAAACGAGTATTTTTTAAGAGAAATCAAATGAATGTTTATTTCATTGTAAAGAGGAATGTATGCCATTAACATTTGAAACGATATCAGCCAAATGGCCGCCACGGCTACGCTTGCAACACCATATGCTTTTCATGAAATTTTCCATGACCAGTTCGCACATTTGCGGCTATATTTATTTATTTATTTAAAGTAATCTATTTTGTAATTTAGATCTATGATTTCAGATTGTTTACAATAGTTTAAACAAAAATTATATTAAAACAGAAAATTCAAACAAAAAACTTTAAAAAAAAATAAAATATTAACCAAATTTTGGTTTAACAATTAAAAATTTAAAAAATAGTCCTTCAGGATATTTTTAAAGTTCTCCTTTGATAAATTAAAGTCAAATAGATCGTCGATTATGTTGAATAATTTAGACATCCTATTAATGGGGTTGTTTTCTCCATAGTTAGTAGAATGGTGTTCAAGTGCTGAAAATTCATGGTTTCGAAATGTTCTGTATGTAAAATGTATGTCCTCGATAACTTCACGAATTGCATTTTTAAGGTTTTGAATCGATTGTGGAGCATTGGCACAGACCATCTCGCTGGCCAATTATGATCACCTTTTAGAGAAATAACACGGTCAGGAAACTTTTCTTGCAAAATTCCAATTGTTTCGTTGCTTGCGTGTGGCACGTAGCGCCGTCTTGCTGAAAATAAACGTCGTCCACATCAACATCTTAAAATTGCGGCCATAAAAAATCATTAATCATAGCTCGGTAGCGCAATCCATTCTCCGTAACAGTTGCACCAACCTCATTTTCGAATAAGTAAAGTCCAATCACACTGCCAGCCTTAAAACCGCACCAAACAGTGGCACGTTGAGGATTGAGAGGCTTTTCAACAATAATTCTTGAATTTTCTGAGCCCCAAATGCGATAATTCTGCTTATTAACGTAGCCTCTGGGGTGAAAATGGGCCTCATAGCTGAAGATGATTTTTTGATGAAAATCCGGATCATTTTGATGCATTTGAAGACCTAAAGACCTAAATCTTTATGCAAAATACGGTGTAATGTGGTTTGTGGAATGTCTAATTCCAAAGATCGACGAAGAATCGACAAACCTGGGTTTTCGTCAACACTACGGGCTACAGCAGCAATATACTCAGTTGCTCTTGAGCGACGCACACAGTTTCAATCCTTCAAATCACTAACCTGTCCCAACAGCTCAAGCTTGTCCACCAGTTTCATTATTGTCGGCCGAGAAGGTGCTTCACGACGACCTAAAAGTGCTTTAGTTTTACGAACTGTATAAGTGCAACATTTTTACCATTTTTGCGTGTATCGTACCATTTTTTGTAATGGCGTAGTTTTTACTTGTCAAATGTCAAAAGATGACAGCTTCAAAATGTACAGGCTATTAAAAATGAAACCTCTTATTGACGATTGGAGGATCACGAGTTGCACGTAGCGGAAAAATTTTAAACTGAACGAGCTATGCCAATTTGACAATTCGAAAATAATTCAGCTATGCCAATTTGAAAATACGCGTGATTTTTGTTATTACGAAATGTCATTGAAGGATAGCTAATTTAAATTTTATTTTTTCCGCTATTTTAATTTTCCAACTTTTACAATCGCCAATTTTAAAACCCTTTATTTATATTATAAATAATAAATATAAAAAATAACATTATTATTTCATCTATTTTTACTTTCATATTAGATTGGGAAAATACATTTCCATTATTTTTTCACTAGATGGCTTTAGTGGCATATATCTCGTGATGTATTTGTTGCAGTGGACCATACTTATACTCGTTGGAAAGTAGTACTAAAACGTACTTTCACGTACTAAAAATATTGTTTTGTCACTGTTTTGATTGATCGATTCAGTTGTGAGTTATAGCGTGTCAACGATGGAGGTTAATTAAGAGAAAATTCGTAGTATTTTATAATTTAGCTTCGATAAAGGCGAAAACGCAAGCCAGGCGGCTGAAATTGTGAATAGTGCAATTACGTCCGGGAATTTCGATATCAAAGATGCACCACGCACTGAAAGGCCTATCGTCCAAAATGTCAATAAATTCCTAAAAATTATCGAAGTAGACCGCATGCGAGCTGTCGTAGCATCACCCAAGAACTGAAGCCGACTGTTCGAGAGCGAATTTTTGTGCGAATATTTAAAATCACACTTTTCCATTGATTTATATTGGACACAATGTAGCTCATAATTTTTTTTTTTTTTTATGATTAGGTTGGTCGTCTGCGAATACTTTGCTTAAAATTAAAAATATTTTATATATTATGGGTGGAACTTGATTGATGGAAAAGTGTGATTCTAAATATTCGCACAAAAATCGCACTCGAACAGTCGCAATCGCACTCGATTACCCAAATCAGTTCAAACCATTTGCATAAAGCAGGCTTCAAAAATAACCTCGATGTTTAGGTGCCGTACGAGTTGACCCAAAAAAACTAGATGGACTGTATTTCTATCTGGGAATCCTTGGCCAAACGGAACGAAATCGAGCCATTTGTGAAGCAGATGGTAGCTGGCGACAAGAAATGGGTCACATACGACATTATCAAGCGAAAAAAATCATGATTGAAGGGCGGTGAAGAGGCTCAAACGGTGGCCAAACCAGGATTGGCAACCAGGAAGGTTAAGCTATATGTTTGATGAGATTGAGAGGGAATCATCTACTATGAGCTGCTGTCCAATGACCAAACGCTTAAATTGGACCTCTACTGGCCAAAGTTATCCAATATTAGAGGTGTCGTGTTTCGCCAGGACAACACACGTTTATGATGGCCCACCAGAAGCTTCGGGAGCTTTATTTCATGTTTCACCTTATAGTCCGGAGTTGACCAAACGATTTTCATCTCTTTTTATCCATGGCAAACGCTCTTGATGGTCCCAAAAGGGGCTTGTGAAAACTGGTTATCTCATTTTTTTTCATAATAGGGACAGGACCTTTCGGGATATCGGTAAAATCAATTTCCTTCTAAATTTTCAATGAATTATCGAAAAAAACGGCGCATATTTGAGCCAAAACAAATGATAGTAACCATATGTTAAAGAAAGCCCCGAAATTAACGTAAAAATAATGGAAATATATTTTCCCAACCTACTACTTCACAATTTGGGGTTACGGTTAGCATATTTGCATTTATTTCTTTTGTAATAGAAGTAAGAAATAAATAAAAATAAACTAAATAAGAACACTTTATCTTTCTTATTTCACTTTTCAATGCGATATTCGGTTATACATCAATTTTCTTTTTATTATATTCTGAAGAAAATTTTGCAAACTTTGGCGGCTCCCCGGCAAACTTCTTACGGACCCTCAGAGGGCCGCGGCCCTCCTGTTAAGAATCACTGATCTAGAGGGTTGCATTCCATATTTGTTGTTTATTGTTTGCTTTAAGCAAGTTATACCACTTTCAGTTGAACCCGCCACACATAAATTTAATGTGGTGTCTACAGAAATAGCTGACGCCCTCTGAGTCCCTAGGCTGAGGAACCGAATTCAACCTGAATTTAATTTGTTTTTTTTTTTTAATTTTAGTTCTCCAAAACTCATACGAAGTATGCGGCGGGCGAAACGGCAACGTGATATTCAGTGAACTGCTTCGTTTCGGTTTTATCCAGAATTTCGGATTTCAATTCGCCCATTATTTGTGGTATAGTAATAAATTTCCGATTGTATATTCGAAACAGAACTTTTAAATTTTTCATTGCAAATAGAATTAAGTTAAAAATCAATCATATTTCTAATTTATTTCGGATATTTCTTACACTTTACACAATTACACAATTTTTGATGGTGCTGAAATCGTGTATAGTCCCCATCACCCAGTAAATATTGCAACTATTTCAACATGTTGCCATTTAGTTCAACATTCGTTAAATAGCATAACGTTGTATTATCACCAACAGTAATTGTTTCGAGTTTAATCGATAGTTCAGATGATTTTTCATTTTACTGATTCTCCGTACGCTTACCAATACTTACCGTGTACAATTGGGTCAGCCATTTTATGGTGGTATCTTCACTGCCCGTTTTTGGTTTACTTCTTTTTTCAGGTACATCACATGTTTTTTTGTGGTTTCACGCGAATCATAAATTGTTAGTAGATAACGATATCCCGCACATACATTATCGTCAAGCGGTGAAAATATTGCGGAAAACATGGAATCATAGAATGAATACATTGAGGTAACGGTTCCAAGACACGGACGGTTAAATCAAACGATGCCATGATTGATTGTACAGTTTCGATATTTGAAGGCAACTGAAGGAATGAGGCCCATCCTCATGGGAGGGGACTGAGGATCAAAAACTCTAGCAAAGCGTGAGCATGGCATTATGTTTTGCTGTTTGTTTAGAACGACTGTCACAGTAACTTCTTAGAGAGAGAATATATTTTTACACTTCTAAAAAATTATAATGTATACTAAACAGATTTTTTTTTGCAAATTTAAAGCCACTTATAAGTGGCCGATATATCGGTTCCATATGTAGTAACTATTATTGGAGTATGATTTACGAAAAAACTATGATTTACGTAATTTCGTATATATATGAATATATGTGATATGCTAGAGGAAAAACAGTGGATTTATCAACTAAAGCGGTAATCATTATAAAGTGGTAAATTCTTGCTTTTCCAAGTCCTTTGAAATGATATGCTAAATGATTATATGGGAATGAAAAAATTGTAACTGTTTCCAGCGATACAACTCTAGTGCTTCAGCAATGATGCTTCAGCAAACTTTTCGGCATTTTTTTTTCTTTATTTTCTATATGTTTCAACTTTTCTTTATTACACGCGCATTTGTACAGTTGTAGCAAAACCTGCGATGATTCTCAAAGAATCGTTGTGCAGAAATATATGAAAATAATTAGCATAACGCTATAAATAATATATTTTATATGTTTGTAGTATACAATAGTGATTTTATTATTCTTAATTTTAAAATTGTGCATAATATGTTATTTATTCATTTACAACAATTTTCTGCTTATTTACAATTTTTAATAGCTGTTGTTGTCCTAAAGGACTCAATTAAAAAGGACATATTAATCTAAGTAAATGATATTCGACACTTATATACTATATGACAATTTAATAATTAACTACCAGCGCCAACACGGTGAATTTGTGAACTAAAGTGCTTATTACAAAATTGTTGCTTTTCCAAGATCTTTGAAATGATATGTCACATGATTATCATTTTATATGGGAATGATAAAAGTTCTAACTGCTACCAGCGCCACAACGGTAATTTGAGGAAACAATTATATTTTTATTATTCAAGGTCTTTTCAACGATATACGACGAGAGTATATTCTATAATAAACGAGAAATTTCGTTTATTATAGAATATACCACTTGTAAGCCGTTTTTGAAATATCATCGGTACAGACATCCAGACGAACGGATAAGTTACATTTTTGGTAATTTCGACCGACATTTTTCATCATTTTATCATAATTTCAATAATTTGGTCTTACAGACCGAAGCTGACAGGACAATTTTCACCATTTAAATAGAGAATTTTCTAGAATCTGAAGTGCATAATAAAACCGGGTTTCATCCCAATCGGTTGAAGAACTCTTGTTTTGTTACGTTCATAGCTCACATCAATATGCAAAGTGTTTCTTTGAATATAGGTTGCTTCTTAGTAGTTACATTCAGATTGGGAATTTTCCAGATCCATATCCAAAATTTGAATCCTTTTTTCATAATACACAATGAATGTCATATTAATGGGCTGAGATAAGGATCAATTCATACAATTTTGCGGTGTTTCAGAGCCACACCCGTCCTTTTGAAGTTTTAATGAAATCCCATTTTCATAGTAGTTTCATCCCAATCGGCTACGTCATCGATTTATCTCTAAATAATACGAATATATAGTAATCCGCGATTTTGTCAGTATCCGGTATTTTTATGTCTTTTATTTCTGGATATTTTTTATTTCCGAGATTACTTTAGAAATTGGACAATAACAATGTTCGCAACAATCCGCAATAATGATAAACTGCCGCAACTTCAACGAAAGGTGTCGAGTTTAGGATAGGATATTTCTATTAGAGGATTACGTATTATATTCCTTCTTTTGCTGTGCCTTCGTGTAGAAGAAGTCAGGTAAAGGGCATTACCTGTTCTCAATTTCAGTGGTCCCGATGATTTTTCGCAACTATATACTAACAAGCTCTTTACCTATAACCAACCAACCGCCACAATTGAAATAGTCAGTAAAGGTCACACAAACTTTAAGAGAATATGTTCGCTGATAATGACTTGCTTGTACATAGCATGAAATATCGTTGAACTTGAATATTTTATCATATATGCGACCATAATGTGTTCAAAGTCATTTACATTCAAAGATTAATGTACGAGAACTGTTGACAGCTTAGTGTGCACCCGCACTATTTCAAAAACATAAATAGTTTTGTTCTACTCAAATTGCTCTTATCGTGTTTTCGTGCATGCAAATAAATTTAACAACAAAATATGGAATTATTTATCTTCAGCTGTTTTGGCATAAAACGGAAACTGGATAAGAGTCGAGTTCATATAACGGACTACAAAATTAAATAATGGAAAAGTTAATTGATAAGAATATGGTTCAAACTTCATAGCGTGCCGAAAAGTCCCCCATTTCAAACACTACAACGCTTTCTGTGATCATTAGAAATTCTACTCGTGTATTCAATTGACTCTATGACCTTAAGTACGTTTATCACTACTGAGATATCCTTGGCCTAAATTTTCCCTTCGATTTGCGTTTTATGTGTTTTGTAATTGGACCAAGATTGATAAGCCTTTATATTTTAGAATATAAAGTTTTAGTTTTGTATAAAAATAATTCCATCTCTGCGATATCTTTCGAGCATAATTTTGTTGTTGTTGGTGCTTTTTCGTATTTTTGCATTTTTAATCAGCAAGCGCGAGAAGTGGAAGAACTTCTCGTGTATAACGATGTACTTGTAAAAGGAAATTAATTATTAGTCGTAATTTTGAGTTAGAAGCGAGTGGATCAAAACCATTATTATTGTGGTTTCAACGTGTAATTATATAGCAATATGAAAGGTTTATTGCTAATTTGTATTTTGCTTATAAATATTGTTTATTTAAGTGGATTTATACCAGTAAATCGCGTAAGTGGATAAATAAAAATATAAAGTAGAATATATTAAATTTATGAAGATTTTTTTATTCAGCCAAACAAAAATTATCAGGAATGTATAACGCCCGATGGCACAAAAGGATTTTGCAAACATATGCAACACTGCCTTAAATCTGATTTTAAAAATAATTTCTGGCGATTTCTTGATTACATTTGCATAATTGAGCGATCCGTGATTGGGGTTTGCTGTCCAATTGAAATTACTGAAAAATCCGGACCAGATTTTTCCAATAGTTTGCCAACACGCGGCGATGATGAAACTCCAATTTGGGGCATTGCTGATGCCAGTGAGGTTGATAATCGCGAAGAGAATATAGCGCGCCCAGAAGAACGAGGCTGTGGGCTTGCTACAAAATCATTTCCAAAAATTACTGGAGGGCGGCCCGCAGATCCGGGTGAGTGGCCTTGGATGGCTGCCATACTGACAAATCCATTGGAAAAAAGTTTTTGTGGCGGTGTTTTAATTACCGATCAGCACGTCTTAACCGCGGCGCATTGTACACGACGATTTCGGCCGGCGGACTTATACATACGATTGGGTGAATATAATTTTGATACATATAATGAGACGAGAGCCCGAGATTTTCGTGTTATTGAGAAACGAGAACATATCGATTTTGATAAGACATCGTATGAAAATGATATTGCAATTTTGAAAATTCATACAGCGGCTAATTTTAATTCTTACATTTGGCCTGTATGTATGCCGCCCAGTGGTGAAACATGGGATGGATATTCGGGTGTTATTATCGGGTGGGGTACCCAATTTTTTGGTGGCCCATACTCTAACACTCTAATGGAGGTTATTGTACCGATTTGGTCACAGCGCCGATGTGAATTATCGTTTACGCAACGCATCACTGACGTATTTCTATGTGCCGGGGCTTTTGAAGGTGGACGAGATTCGTGTCAAGGTGATAGTGGTGGACCACTATTGGTGCAACTGCCAAATCGTAGATGGGTTGTTGTTGGAGTTGTATCGTGGGGTGTACGGTGTGGTGAACCAAACCATCCAGGAATTTATACGCGTGTCTCCACATTCACCGATTGGATAATAAATAATTCAGTATTTTAATTTTATGTATGTATTTGATCGATTGCCTTCATTTAAAATAAATAGTTTTCAAATGATTAAAGTGTTTTGTTCAACCCTAAAATATGTGTTATATGTAAAAAATTTCTTGGTAAAAATTTTACTAAGTGATGTTATGATGACGCATGGAAATAGACAACTTGAGATGTGAGCTTATCAATATTGTGCTAAAAATATAAACATTTAAGTGATAAACCTTTATTCAAAAATCGCAATAATTTAGTCTCATTTTTATTTTAATCGTGATAACAAGTTTCAAATTTGTAACATTTTATTGTAATTTTGCGATGGTTAAATTATTTTCGATTTTAGCCATAGCGGTTATTTTAATTGTAGGACTAACTTTCGCTGACATCACGGTAAGGTACGATTCAATTTTCGATAAAGGTTGCCGTTTAAGTTCAGAATTTTTATAGGTAACATATGAACCGCATAATGAAACGGAACATGGTACTCTATATGGAATAGATTCCGAAAATTTACATAGAATAGATAGTTCGCAAGGCCATGACGAAGAAGAAGTTGAAACATTTTACGTAGGGTCTGGTATTCATGATGGAGATGAAAGGCGGGGTGATATCCCAGTAACACATACGCATAGCCCAATTAAAGAGCCTGAAGGACCTCAGACTGAAACGGTACCAACTAGGCATCCTCAGAACTGTCCACCAATTGAGCCAGCAAAACAATGCACCCAATGTTGTCAAGAGCCGAGTTATCCGAGTTATCCGAATTATCCTACTTATATCAAATATCCAAGTCATCCTTTATTTCCATCGTGGGGAGGTAACGCGCCACATGCCCCAGTAATCGAGGATGAGACCGAATACATAAATGGTGCTGGTGGAGATCATCAAGTTATTTTCGTAACTCAACCGCAACCACAACCTAATTTCCCCCAATTCCCTGATCTAGCGCCATTACCAATGCCTGAATTTCCATCACACCAACCACCAAAATCTCATCCGTCTATTATTTATATTCCGTACCAGCCTGTAAATACTGGGCATATTCCAATCGGTCCAGTTGAAATACCTGGTAGCGGATTTGGTATTAATAATATTAACGGTGGCGCTGGCGATAATACCATTGAAGTTTTTAACGGAGGTACAATTAAATTAACATAAAATTAAATAAATAATTTCATCGTTTACCAAAATATTTTTGTTTTAGACTCACCCCACAGGAATCATGAGCAAATCTGGAAACACCATCAACAACAACACCAATTATGGCTTCAAAAACAAAAACAGCAACAACAAAATCAATTAAGTCATTTAATTATTGGAGGCGGGGGTATTCAATACCAGAACTTTGGCAATGTTGGTTCTGTTGGAACTATCAATGGTGGAGGCCAAAGGCCATGTGACTCCAAAAAGTAATAAGTTTTCGAAATGAATTTTTATATTATTGCCGGCAAGTTGGCAAAATTCGGTTTATAAAATCAATGAAATATTAAATCGTGTTATATTACAAAATGAGTGATTTTCCGGATCCTGTTTCACCTCCTGCATTACCACCAGCTCATATGTTATTATAGTGCCGGCCATCTAGAATTATACACACACAAAATAAATCCAGTTGAACCTTTAATTAAAACACAACAAAGGCAACTTACCCCCAGTATCATACTTTTAGTGAGATAAAAAAATTTATTTGCCGATAGCACAACCGTTTCACCTTTGACCATTTCCTTAAATCGTTGAACGTATGGGTTCCAAAGTTTGGGCGGGTAACGCATCAACATACGTATCGGTTTCTTGGACGCCTCGAAAATTAGGGCGGCAGAATAAAAAACGCTGAACGTGCGCAATGCCAAATAAGCCAGTGAAAATCCAAAATAAATTTTATTTGTCAAAAACGGTACGTCATTAAAACTATTGAATAGTTGGAGGCACAACGAAAATAAATTGGATGCACACGACAATAGAATTATGTAAGCCAGTTCACTATCGATACTCTCTTGAATTTGGATTAGTTTGACGTAATGTTCTCGTATCTCGATCCAGAACATTTCGGATCCCGGGTTCTTACAGTATTCTACGATGCGATCGTTTAGCTGATCGAAACGCTTTGTCAGTCCAATACTAATCACAATGATGATAATATCGATAAAATTCCAACAAAATGTTGCCGTCACAGTTAGGACGATGACACCCAAGGTTGAGAAAAAATTAACTGGCACGACCGTAAATATATGGGCACGTTCTTTGTACAAGTAAAATTTTATGTAAGAGATTTTATTAATTTTGCACATTGTGTACTGTTTATAAGCAAAGTCTAATGACGCGACGATATACATAAGGTGTTCAACTGAAAAAATTCCAAAAACTTAATATTAATTGAAAAAATTGTTTGATAAAGTAGATTGAATTACCTGCGGCCAGTACAAAAAATATCGTTCCGACCACTTTAATTTTAAATTTAAGCCGCATTCCATTATCCTTGTACGGGGCATTTAAGAAACAATCTTCTCGTGCCGCCCAAAATTTCATAAAACTTCCCCATTTCCGGGCTAACTGAAACAGAAGTGCATGGCCTAAAACAACTTCTAGTAGAAATATTAGATTACCAGCACTTGCTAGACCAAAGTTGGCATTGATCGCGTTACGAAATGATAACGTGAATTCGGCTAGCTGGAATATGATAAGTGTTATGGATGCAATAGTGCGAGATGACCGAAGTGTAAAGGTGATGCCATTTAAATTATCACTCCAGATTCCAATGACCGGCATGACACAAAACCATTGGCTTACGAATAGTACAAGTTTCATGGAGTCATGGAAGCTTTCATTTTTTAATGTACCTGGAAAAAATTATAATTTAAAAATAGCAGCTTTAATATTCAAAATTAAAAGGTGTGTCAAATTTTGGTTCGTTTTTTGTTAATATGAGCTAGAGACCAAATGCGGTTTAATTAATCAAGGAGTTTTCATTGATTTGACGACCGATGCCAATAAACAGATCATATAAACGACAACCAAACCTCATTTGATGCATTATTTTTAGTGCGATCGAAAGAGAATTATGTATTATGATGCGATACAACCAGGTCAAACATTGATTCGGTTCACTACTATCGATAATCATCCAGAAGCAAGAAATTAAAAGCTAGTCAGGAAAGAAAGCCAGTTTTGATCAATAGAAAGGAGCTGAGTTTTATCGTTACAACGCTAAACGATTTTGTTTAAAAATTTTAAGCATTCACCATACAATCCTCATCCGAAAGCACTTCAGGTAGCTCCGGACAAAGGGCAAAGCAAACATTCTCATTGACCTCAAATAATTTTTAAAACAGAAGAGAATGTTGTTCCACAAAAACTAGTGAAAATCGATCTCTGGGATAGGCCAGCTTCTTCTCAAGCTGCACTTCTATTCGATGTATTGGTACTACGAAAGATAGAGAGAGATTCCCGAAATTGCGTGCCGCACTAAATAGGTGTATAATCACTTAACATGGAAAAGTCTTATTCATTATCTATTTAGCTTTAATTGTTTATAAATTATTTCGTTTTTCTTTGCGGTCCTCTGAAACATCGCACCACCAGATTGGGTCTTCAATATTCATTGTCCTTTTACTGTCAGCAATGAGATCTAGGAGACGTATGGGAAGTTCTATCGTACAAAAAGATTTGGTCTAAATCAATATTTCACGTTCTATGCGACCCAAAAATGACAGATAGATTTGATCTAGATCAGATCTATATTTTTTGAGAGATTTGATCTTCTTTTGTTTTGATCTACATTCGGCGTGTTCAGTCCGACCAAAATGATAAAAATTATCATGATATTTTTTGTGACCCTAACTTCACTCCGTATAATTTTATGTCAAACCCGAGTGAACAACCAAATCGAAAAAATAATTATAAATTAATTCTGCACGTCAAAACATTGTTGACGCTGTCATAACAAAAATTTACTATTTACTAATGCCTAAGTGTCTTTCACAATAGTTACACTTCACATCTTTTCTTAGATAATAAAATAAACCCGCGCAGTACATATAAGTAATTCACTCATTTCATGCATTCTATTATAATTCACGTAGCGGATATTTACAGATATTTGATTGCGCTAAAAACTTTCACAAATCGTTTTAGGCTATACATTTATAAGTGTAAAGGAAATCACATTCTTGCCCAATTCGTGATTACACGAATAATTTGAACCACACAACGTCATCTAATCAATCATTCAGTCAGAGGAAATGAAATGGACATTGGACAAGAACAGTGACCACAGAAAATAAACTACACACACAAATCATACACAAACAATATTTGTTGTTGATTTTATTCAAGACACTGATTTGATCCATTCATTGCTTTAAATGTATTATTGTGTAATATAACATTAAAGAAAATATAATATCAAAGTTGAACAAAATGTTGCTCCTGTCCATATAAAATCATAACGTAAAATTATTAGAAATAAAATGTACACAAATTTTGACAGCCAGAATCGAAAATATTCTTGGTTTTTTTTATGATAAATGAGTGCGTTTAATGGCAAAAGCTGATAAAAAGTATCATGACATTTTTTATCATTTTTTCCCGACTGAACACTAGGATTACCACCACCAAATATTATAGTCAATTATGACAGACTGTAACGAATTTTGTTTCGTCCCAAGTGGCGTTCCGGTGTCCACCCATTAATGGAAATTGAAAGTATCGAGATTCAAGTATTTTGCAAATATTGGGAAACGGTATGTTTTGCTCCATCATTAAAAACAAAATAAAAAAAAGAAATATCGGGTGATCTTTTCGGGTACGGTTTCTTGTTTGGCTATAAAAGCGAAATTTGAGAAACACGCGGGGAGTTGTGTCTAGTATTTCATTTAGATTAAGTGAAAAATTTCTATTCAAATTTATTTGTTTTTATATAAACTTTTATTTAATAAATACTTTTCTGAGTGAATGATAAAAATTAGTCGAGTAAAATTATAAGTTTAATATAAAAAAATTAATCATAACTATTTTAAAATCTAAGCTAATAAAGTAAGCATAGTTTGGTAACATAGAAATAGACAGTGACTTGTGATTATCATATATGTACTATAAGTTAAAATAAATAGAAATAAATAAAATGTAAATGAACGCAAGTGGCGTGGACATTTATTAAAAATTTAATATGTGAATATAAATCTTAATCTAAATAATTTAATAATAAACGCTAATAATAAAAATAACTATTTCAACTATTATACGAAATAAAAACTTAAATAAAATTCAAATTGAAATTTAATTAGTGGATTGGAAAATAATATGTGTTTATTACGCGTTTGTGTTTGCAACGCGCTAATTTTCATTAATAAAAATAATACTTTGTGGTGTGTGATGCCGTGTCATGGATAATCTTGATAAATACAAATACGGTGACAGAAGTGGTATTTAAAATGATATTTGGCGAGATCACAAAATTATGTGCAAAGTGAAAATTTTATCTATGAAATATTATTTATTGCACGTTAGTTCTTAAAATTAAAGTTATAAAATAAAGTAAATTAATTATAAATTAAAATAAAACCTAAAAATATATAATATATAAATACATAAATTAATCATCTAAATAATAAAATCAACGGAATTTTTGTTTAACCATATGGGTTATCTCCAACGTCATCATTACGGATCACGCGTACAACATTGCCGGCCAACGCTTCGAATAAGGTACCTTATAACATTTTTTTTTGTTTTTCTATTAAATAATTTTATGGTAGTTTTAATAATTAAATATTTCATTTGCATTTAAATTTATTATACTAGGATAATATGGCATTTAGCCCAAATTTTATTGTAATTGGTACAGGACAGTATTTTGTAAATTTTTTTTTCTTGCTCTTTTTTTTTTTTTTTTTACTATGTTTTTATATATCATTAAATACGGTTCTGGTACTACTCATATTAACTAATGTTTTTTTATGATCCGCTGTTCACAACTTCGTCGTTTTTTTTTCTGCTTCTCTGATCGTTTTGCTTTTCAGGATGGAGTAATATAATTCATTATAGGATGTGATCGTGGTGAGTATCGGTAAGTCTTAGGTAGATAATTGTCCGTGCTAACATTATGTCAGTAAATTTTATCATTCGGCGGTAACTCCAGGTTTTTTTTGCAAGCTTCCCTTTCTACCCACCCCATCCACTGAGCCATTGCCGGGCTAACCCAATAATCCGCCGCGGAAGCCTATGCAATTAAAACACTATCATTTCTGTTAACGATCTGGTCAGAAACAAGTGCAGGAGTGGAAATTTTCCATCTTTGACAACCTCGCCCGTCTTGCGGATCGTTACAAGACGACAAACTGCGTCTTATTTATAAATTGGCATTCATGATTTTTTCTTGTTATGCTCGGTTGTGTTTTGTGTATTATTTTTCAAAGTTAAATTTTTTTGTAAAGTGTTGTTTTGGTAAATTGTTTTTGACGTTGTTTTTGACGTGTATAAATGGAAGCAGTAATATTAATGAAATGTTAAAATTAATGTCTTCCATTACAATGTAGCAAATTAAATTTATATCCATAACTATATGTATTTCTAATAACCAAAACACAACTACAAAAAACAAACAACAAAAGATGGTCGTTTCTTACTAGTTTTTACTAGATTACCAACAAACTGACAGAAAAAATTTTTTTTTTACGTTCCTTGGGAACTGTCAAAACTTTATATCCCTTTTTCTGCCTGCCATCACAAGTGTGTGGGTAACACAAAAGAAAAATGTCAAAAATTTATTTTTGTATGTATTTTGGCCCAACATACACATTAAGTACATTCCACTTAATTCGTTTTGGTCCCTTGATTCAGTGTTTTAAACAACCGTACTAACTTCTTTTTCTATTAGCAATCAACTCTCTTAATAATATTAATCAGTTTGTTAGTGAATTTCGTGAAACAAATACGTATGTTTGAGGATCAACATTTTATGATGACTTGAAGTGATTTTTGCTAAGGAATTAAAACATGTAAGTATTTCAATAAGACCTTTATATTAACATTTTTGCAATTATTTTATCCAATTATGCAATATTAAACATTTAATTTTGATATTTAATACCGAAAAGTGTGGTTTTAAACTAAATAAATATATAATTGTGTTGTCAATAATAGGATTCAATCACGTATTATATTCAATTATTGACACAAGGTGTCAATAGCTGTAATCTATTGGAATACAATAATTGACACAGTTGTCAATAATTGTGATTTTCAGGAGTGCCAATAAATAATTTTTATTGTTAGCAATTTTGTGGCTCTAAAATACCTAAAAGAACAGCCGAATATACGGAAATGTCCAAAAAAGCGGCAGCGAAGTATTTTGGCATTCCCTGAACAACACTAATTTTTCGCTTGAATGATAAATTTAAAAAAGTTAGACCCGGACCTACAACTATATTAACAAACGAAGAGGAAAGCATTTTAGAGCAGTGTATAACTAACTCTCAGAGGAAAGAATTTTCTAAAAGGAAAGAGGATTTATTGTGTGCGGTAAAGGAATTCCTGGACCATGATAAACGTGTGAATCCATTTGACCCAAATAAGATGCCTGTAAATGGATGGTTTCCAGCATTTTTAGAAAGGCATCCATCGATATCGGTAAGAACTCCGGATCCTGTAACGACAGCCAGTGCCATTGTGGCAGCAAATGATATTAAAGGGTGGTTTTCCTCTATCGAATTGTACTTAAAGGAAAACCAATATTTTGAGATTTTAAGTGATCCAACAAGGGTACTGACTGGGGATGAAACCAATTTTTTGTTATGCCCCAAAACGAAATCTGTCCTAGCAGCTAAGGGGCCAGAAATACCTATTGAAGTCGATAGGGGGATGGCCAAAGCTAATTTTACGGTAATGTTTTCTTTTACTACTTCAGGTGCCTTAGTTCCTCTTATGGTGATATACCCCTATAAAAGAATCCATGAGGACATTCGACAATCGCTGCCTACAGGTTAGGGATTGGCCATTAGCGACAACGGGTGGTTGGCGAAGGAGGTATTATATGAATACATCTCTAAAAGTCTTCATCCACACCTTGTTCGTATTGGCACTCAATTTCCGGTAGTTTTTTTGTAGTTGGTCACAGCACGCATCAAACTCTTCAAGTTAGGAATAGTACTAATCGCGTTATACCCAAACGCAACAAGAATTTTGCAACCTGCGAATATTATTGCATTTATGCCAGTT
The DNA here is from genome assembly GCA_947310385.1 of Nephrotoma appendiculata. Classification (NCBI taxonomy): domain Eukaryota; kingdom Metazoa; phylum Arthropoda; class Insecta; order Diptera; family Tipulidae; genus Nephrotoma; species Nephrotoma appendiculata. The sequence goes on along the minus strand of OX371223.1, from coordinate 237,613,023 downwards.
AAGAATGGCTGGAACAAAATAGTATTGGAGTAGCGGCGAAAAAATCCTCGCGAGTTATTAACTAAGCAAAAATTTGCACCCTTACTTGCACAAGTATTTGATGAATATATTGGACCAGAAACAATTACCCACCGGTTTCGCGCATGTGGAATGTTTTCATGGGACAGAACTGCCATAGATTTATCTAAATGTTTGGAAAATCGACAAAAAATCGACATTAAAAAAGACAACCAGATGTCTTATGAAAAATTCGAAGAGCTGGTAAGTGGTCCTACGCTACATGAATTTAATCTTGCTTTTAATGGTCAGTGCAGCACGTCTAATTGGACAGAAGGAAAACAGATACTCTATAAAATGTATCTTCATTTTAATCCAAATGGTTTACCAATACCACCACCCACTTCATTCGTGAATACCGCCCCAATTGTAAATAATTCAAGCAATGTCGTCAATATCGAGAGAATATACGAATTTCTTTTCATAAACGATTAAATATTTATCGAAGGGTGTATGGAAAATGGTAATGCGGTAGAAATTACTAATGCATTAATTTCAGAAATAGCCCCACTAAAAGCAGTTCCTACAATTAGTTAATTTCTGGATTAGCCTATAACACCAGAGAGGCAAAACCTCAAACCAATAAGGCAAAAAAAACATTCATTATAACCGACCAATTATGGATCAGTGCCAAATATATCAGTGCAGAACAAAATAAAAAAGAAACGAAACAAACGGAACTGAAAATTAAACAAGAGAAGAAAACGAAACGACTTGAAAAACAAATGAAAAAAATTAAGGAAAAGAGTGAAGGATTGAAGACAAAACTTAATAAGAAAAAGCCAATCATAAAATTACTTTGACCAAATCCTGCTCCTAAAATTTAACCCACGGTAACCAGTTCAAACGTTCCAGATTAGAGTAGCAATAGATTTATTAATAGTTTATGGTTTTAATCGTTATTTAATTTTTAGATAGAGTGAAAATCGATGATTCTGTTGGTGTACTAAACGGGCGGATCAACATTTTAAAAATCGTCAAAACGTTTTGCCTTATTCAAATACTTTGCGTAATTTTTACAGTAGCATTGAAAGTCACATGCTAGCTTAGTTATTTTCTGAAGCTATAGTGTTTTTATTTAAAATCATTTAATTTTTAGATTTTAAATACAAAAAGAGGATACTACTCGTGTAATATTAAACTAAAACCGGTCGAACTGCTTTCTGATACCACACTAGATCCAAATATGAATCACCTGTCTGAACTTATTAATGGTAGCTAATTGAGTCAAATATTAAATATTTTATAGCTGTACACTTATTTAATGTAATGCTTTCTATATTCATTAGGCGATGCGGAAAATTTAGCCCCCGGTCCGAGCCATATCAAAAATCATTTTAAGGAACATAAAAGTGTCGACGACATTGGGGAAAATCGAATTGCAGTTGGGTCCATATGCTACAAATGCACTTTTTCTCTTAAAAAAAGGATTGGCATAAAATGCGACGAATGCGCAAGAGAATACCACGTTTCTTGTATGCAACAATTGCAACTGCCCTATATTCCCAAATTTCTATGCAGCAAGTGCAAAAGTAATGCTGTTTAAGGACTAGCTAGCTATAATGGCCATAAAACAATTGATCTTTATAATTTGCCAGCTTTTATTACCGCTGAATCGCGTTTAACTTTGTTTGATGCACTATTTTAATTTTAGATTTAAAATTATTTTATAATTGATATTTTAAAATTATTTTATAATGTTTTATAATTTATTTTTAATTTGATATTGTAATGTACGATATTTTATTTTTATATTATTTGTAATTGTTTTTTCGTAAAAGACTGAACTAGCTTTATTTTACTTTTGTTCTGTGATAATGAAATATTTTGTATTTGATACTGAATATATTGTTCCTTATTAAACAACTGACATAATAATTTAGTTATTTTTTTGTTCATAAAAAAGGTGCGTATCTATTACTAAGTAGGTATAGCTACATGGCTAGCTATTTAATTAATCTAAGTTCAAAAAATGAGGGCGTCAGTTATTGTACTTTCTTCTAGTGTCAATAAATATGTAGGCGTGTCAATAATTACACTTTTCAAACTGGTTTCACTAAATGATGAATATAATTAGATTGGCAGTACTTAGAACGAACATTTTCTCTAAATACCAGACAAAAATATATTACATTTAATAATTCATTTCAATATTGGAATATTTCTAAAAACTGGATCAACTATGGCTATTAAAGTATAGTTTTTTCTTAAGGGTGCTAATAATTGTATTCGTTGCTTGCGGCGACTATTTAAAATTGGTACTACACTTGAACCTCGAGTATCCGGGATGAGTGGGACTTCCCGGATAATCAAAAATTTTGTTTTGGTTTTTCAAATTGTAATGGTGTTATTGTTATTTGAGAAACCAATATAAAATATAAAAAATCGTGAATACGAAAAAGTTAATTGTTAAAATAGAATATAGATGGAAATGTGTAAGAATCAAATTCATTCAATCGAATTATTTTTATTAGAACTAAAAAATATCCCGGATAATCCCGGATAATCGAGGTTCACGGATAATTGGATCTCGTACTTTTGTTTTATATTTTTTACTTTGGTTTTTTTCCGATTTGTAATGGTGTTATTGTGATTGGTCCGTATATTGGTCTATTTTACTTTTGTTTTATCCAATGGTTGTATGATAATTTAGTTCAGTATCTCCTTTGTCATCAAAACTATTAGATTGATTAATTAATTAAGTTTTAATTTTCATAATGTCTTCACGAAAAGAAACCGCGCTGATTTCCGCGAAGTTGTAAAAATCATGCATTTAAAACGTCAAACGCTATCTGATATTGCAAAAACTACGAAAAAACCAAAAATCTACTATTCAGTACATTGTGCAAACTTTTGAAAATACAGGGAGTGTTGAATATTTAAAAAGATATGACCGCCCACGTGTTCTTAGTGAGAAGGAAGGAAGAATGATAGTGCGAACTAAAAAGAAAGAACCCAGAACGTCTAGCACAAAAATTCAATCGATGTTACGCGTACAGTTCGCGTACAGTAAAAACTTTAAATAGGCACAGATTTTTCAGTGATGTAAATAAGAAGAAACGTCTGGAATTCGCCAATTTACATATAGAGAAGGACATTTCATTCTGAACGGGGTAATATTTACAGATAAAAGTAAACACGAAATCGCAAATCTTCGATATACGGTTAATCACGGTGGTGGCAACGTACTTGTTTGGGGATGTATGGCGTAGAATGGTGTCGTTAATTTGATATTTATTGACGGAAATATAGACAAATGGCAGTATCTGAATATTTTAAAAGAAAATTTACAAGCATCAGTGAAGAAATTGGAATTGTCGTAAAATTGGATCTTCGAGCAAGATAACGACTCCAAACCACACAGTGCAAGTTATTCGAGAATGGTTGCTGTAAAACACGCCCAAGCAATAACGCCCTCCTCCACAAAGTCCTGGCTTTAATCCTATTGAACATCTATGGGATTATCTAGAGGGGCAACTTCATAAACATCCCATTACTTCAAAGGAGACATTACAAGATGCAATAAGGTTTGAATGGACAAAAAACTAAGGGCCGATAAGTTATTAAGAATAATTTAGTTTGTTTTAAATAATAATTAAATTAATCGTACGAATTGTTTACGAACAAAACAATTGTACCCTATTAAAGTTAGCCGACTCCAGCCGAAAAATGTCGACAATGCAGATTCAAACTAATCAAACGAAATTGACAGCCGATTTTTGTCGGTAACATCCCAACAAATAAATCCAAACGGAAAATTAAAAAAAACTACGAATCACATAAGTCAACAACAGTTAAGGAATTGAGATTTGGTCGTATCGCACCACGTTTTCATCGGTTGAGGAAGCAAATCTGTTATAACACTCCACAATCCGGAACCCACGGATTGGTAGGCTGCTGGCCGAGGGCTCCAGAAAACCGTTCAAGCATCCGGGTAACATCCAGGAATTCAGAGAAGGTTGTCATTCACGGAAGGTCACCTTCCAAAACAAACCAGTAATTGGTAAAACATTTTCTATTCATATCTTCATTCTTTTTTATTTCATTTAAAGAGATTTGTTTTCTTTGGTTTAATTTACTTAATTGTAAATTATGGTATGTAAGTGATATAGTGAAGATTTCATTCAGTTACACGTCCAATACGACCGCGAATGCCTTTTTTTATGCTGGATTGGGCACCGCAATGATGTGTTAACGAAGTGAGAACTGATGGAGTGATGTAAGCGCGCAAGTGGTGTAATTTATTTAATCTTCTATATATGAGTAAATTAGTTCATTTTTTTTTTGTTCTTAAATGTAGATTTTTTTTGATTTGTGGCACACACAAGTACATATCTAGTTTTTTTTTGTAAGATGGCCGTTGTACACGTGGGGTAACGGAACCCTCCCGACCGGTATGCGCTACCCGTATAAAAAAAAATATGTGTGCAACCTCGCGGTGCAGCTGACCCAGGTCATCAGGTTACAAACCTCTCAGCGGTAAAGGAGTGCTTTAGATCCAAAAAATTCACTTACTATAGACAATTTATATTATTTAGAATTCGTCAAAGATGCAAACAGTTAGCGTAAAATAATAAATAAAAACAAACCGTTTAAAGAAAACGAGAATTAATCTGTGGAACTGCGACGGCGCACATAAGAGTTTTAAGTATCTATTACTATACTCATATCTATTACAAACGAATTTGGACGCAGATCAATCCGATTTTCTTGTTCCTCAATTTACAACAGATTGCCTGAGTCATTGAAAACAGTAATGAATATTCATCAATTCAAGAAACAATTAAAGATCTATTATAGAGAATTGGCAAATAATTACATTTTGTAAATTGTATAACTTGGAAATGCATATATGTATCTGACACATGTATGAGAAATATGTTTATTATAATGTTAATTTCCCTTTAAAGGACAGTAAATCCATTGGGGAATTGACATTATAATTTTATTGTAATATTATTTTATTGTAAATAAAGTTAATTAAATCCAAAAAAAAACAAAAAAAGTAGTGTTTAGTCCAAAAAGTGTCTAGAGCCTAGAAAAATGCACCAAATTGAGTATTTTTTTTTTTTAAATACTCATTATGCGATTCTTAAAAGATCCCTCATGAGTATTTTGTCTGCATAGAAATCTGTACTCAAGAAACGTACTAAATGAGAATAAATTCAAGATTTATAACAAATGAAAGTGATTTGACTGCTAATTGACTGCTGTCAACTGTCAATATCGAAAATCTAACTCCATATTTGAACGTAGCGACCGCAAAAAACAATGTATACCAAATTTTAGAAAAAAATAAGGGTTAAGAAAAAAAGTGATGTTTTTAAACAAATATCTGAGTATGTACTGATTTCTATGCATACAAAAAAATTTCAGACAAAATACTCATGAGAGATCTTTTAAGAATCTCATAAAGAGTATTTAAAAAAAAAATACTAATTTTTCTAGGCTCTAAACATTTTTGGGACTAAACACTACTTAAAACCCTTATGTGCGGCGGTTTGAAAAGCATCTGTATTTGCATTCCATGTGTTGGGTATAGCAACCTGAAACTTATAGGCAGGAGGAGTGTTGTTACAATAAATCAATGTTCATGAGTTATTGCAAAATATTAAAAATATTCTAAAGATACCGAAATGGGTCTTTTGTTTAGCCCAAAACGAATTAGCAATTGCACTTGCAGTAAAAAAATGTTTAGCGCAAGTCATTTAGCTTTATGGTGTTTGCTAGAGTTTGATACTCGCAGGACAAGCTGAGAGAGAACGTCATCTATGTATAATTTATAACAGTGACACTCAGCAGTAGAACTCGGACGGTAGTTTTAAACAATTATTAAAAGAAAAGTGCCCCAACTGTATATCTGGTTCTAGCGCTCCAGAAATCTTTAAAGACATTTCACGTTTCAAATGTTTTCAGTTTTTTTCATGTTGCTCGTAAAATTATAACCCCATAACAAAAAGTCAAAGGAGGTAGTTACTCTAACAGTTTAGTGAACAAACTGAAAACATTTCTTAAAATGAGTTCCATAATTAATTTACTTAAGGCAACCACCAGGCAAATTGGTATAAAAAATCGTCAAAATATGGGTTAAATCTTACGAGTCAAGCTCTACGTGATTAAATGATGGCCATTTTTTTTATTTATTCGATGCGTATAATTAATAAAAACTTTATTTTCTTACTTATTGTATATTTTGTATGCTAACACTAAAATAAGGCATTTATTTCCTATTAAAGCTCAAAAGCACAATATTTTGAAATTTTTTTCAGTTAAAACCCGATAAGCGAATTTAGCGACATCTTCAGTTCTTCCATTGAAATAAATTTACAATGAGAACAGCAACAACAAGTTGTGCTATTATTGTGCTATTTTGCGACTTTATGGTAAATTATAAGAGCTAGGGGTTTGTAATGAATATTTTTTGATTATGTTAAACCCAATCCACCGCGATGCTGTATAAGATAACTGAAAATTTCCGCCATACAAATATTTTTGCTACCCACCGCTAGACAAATATTTTTTTTTGCTGATATTTTAAAACCAGCAGACAGTTTTGAAACATGTGAACAATAATCAAGAATCTTCCAGCAAAACAAAAATCAGCAGTATTTTTTTAAAATTTGAATTTGACTTATCAATCGTTCATACCTTTGATAAGAGTTTTACGTAGCACAACATCCATACTGATTATATTTACGAGTTATTGTTTACTCGCATTGTTTACTCAAACCATTAAAATCCTCCAAACGTAACCATTATAAACTATTGTTTTTATAGTAACTCAGATCATAACGGATCCGATCAGAGTAAAATTTATCGTCTAGAATTTTGACATTTATTTCCATAATATCGTCCAAATTAAACTATTAAACGATATTTTTTGAAACCTTAAGTTATGGATGGATCAAGTGGTGGGAGTTTTCTTTAGATTTCTTATACAGATCTGTTATAATGTGAGCTACTAGAAAATCAATGGTAAATATTGCTGTTAAATGATACTTTTCAAAGTTTTGGCCAACAAATAAATTAATTAAATTTATTAAATTATGTTAAAATTTATAGAGCTGTAAGTTTATTGTATTTAATTAGTATTTGTGGCTTACCACTGGTGAGGGCACACAAATATATTACGAAGTTCTTGTTTTACAACTGAATCTTTATTATAATTTCTACGGTTTTTATACATAAATTTAGTTTACTAAGCATATTATTATGAATGAATATAGTACAAAGCATGTTATTATGAATGAATATAATACAGCACATACGATGAGCGTATATTAGTTGACTAAGCAAGTTATTATACTTGAAACTAAAGTACATACGATATTATGCACCTTGTTGAGTATCAACATTCTCCCGGGCCTGACCTCCTAACCTGTAGGCTTCGTTTGGTGGAGACCTTCTGTGACTTCGGTATTTATAGACCGTGAAGACGATTATGCCAAAGGCAATAATCGCATAGAGAACAGAATATTGATGAATGTCATGATGTGATACTGCGATTTCTTCTCCTTGCAAGTGTTGTATTCGCTTGTGCAGCTCAGTTATCTCATTCCCTAAGGTTGAGTTTTCCAAATCGATTGAGATGTTTGTAGGCCTTTTAATCCACTGCATCGATAAGTTGCCTTTTGGGAGATATGATGAATTAATTACAGTTTCTTTGAAGATTTTATGTGTTGTTAAAAGAATTGACACTTTTTTTAACGTGCATCCGTTTTCAAGTGAAATTATTCCGTTGTGCGGCAGTTGTACTGCCACGAAGTCCCCATCGCAAACTATGGTAGCTTGCCGTTCTTGTCGGATTGAGAAAATCCACTTATTGCCTTTCAATTTTATCCATGTATCTTGTTTATTTTGTGATACTCCTTTTACAATATGACAGTTGGATGGTTGTTGTGACGCTAATAAATTTAATTCGCATATAGAATTGTTTGCGTATACGGAATAAATAGGATGGATCAACATACAAATATACTCATAGTTGCTATGTTTGCAGTGACTAAACTCGTCCTTTGACATCATGTAGTATTCATCCCGATGTATCGAGGAAACTAAATAGTCCATTGGTGATTGAATGATGATGTCCTCAATTGTAGGAAGTGGTATTGGTTTAAATATTTGATACCTCGGTGTGTTCATCAATGGAATCTTCAACTCAAACATCATATATTGACCACTTATTTTTCCTCTGCATGACATTATTTGATACAAGCTCAATAGTTCATAGTTTTCATTTTGCGAGGGCAGCAGTACGTCAGGAGGCATATGATGTTTTATATCTTCCAGAGCCTTGCTGAGTTGATTTGGAGGTAATATTGATGTGCTCACTGCCTTATTGTGTGTGTTTAAAAGGACATCAATTAGTTTTTGTTGAGTGTCTTTGAAGTCGAGCATTAGAAGAAGTGCATGCAGGGTTAAAGATGTGAACCTTTCGGTATTGTTAATGTCATTTAACGTAGCGCCTATTTGTTTATTAATAGCTTGCCAATGACGTCTATTGTCTTCATCAGCACGTTTTAAAATGTTTAGGCTTGCATCAGCAATCGAAGTTTGGTTCTTGGCTATCATTAAAAGATGTTGTTGATTTAGTTTAATTTTTGTATTTCCTCTTCATAGTGCTTCGCATCACGGTCGTCAAGAACTCCAAATAAGTCACTTGCCAAGTTGCCCACAATATTTAGGATTCCTCGTTTTCTTCTCCTTTCTCTGTAGTGAAGTATTGCGTTCTTGTCTTCGATTTCAGTTAGAATGTGCATAAGCTGATTGTTAATTTCGGAGCATAGCTGATGATTATCTTCAGCTGTTTCCATACATAGTTGATCCATGTTCCTTGTCAGACTTCTGTATGACGCCAAATCTGAGTAATGGGATGTGAGGTTAAAATAAACTACTATTTTCCACTGCTGGTTGGTGAATCGGAGGTTTCCTAGGTTTTCTAGATACAGTCCATGTTGATGACTAAAGGTGGTGATGTTGTACTTCGGCAGTTCGGCCGAGGTTACTTGATTAGGCAATGCAGTGAATGTTATTAAGCTTAGTAGAATCAATGGTAAAGCCAACTTGGTGATCCTAGGAACCCTTTTGGTGCGGGACTCGCTCACTAACTCACTCACTGACTCATTTTGCGTCCTCTCGGTGTCGAGAGGTAAGACACTTATATTGGTGATGGGTCTTTTGAACACAGAACCGTTACCGGCTTTTACTGTGACTACCCTTGTCAAACCATCGCTGCCGGGATGTAGGTCGATGATCCTTCCCAAGGGCCAGTTTGTTGGCGGTAAGTTGTTGTCCTTTATTAAAACAATGTCGTCTACTTTGACCATTGGTTGTTTTCCCGTCCACTTAGTTCTTTGTTGTAATTCGGTGATGTAATCATTTGACCAACGCTTCCAAAAATCTTGAACCAGTTTTTGTAGTAATCTCCAACGATTACTGACGGAAATGTTTTCATCCAACAGATTCGATTCTGGGATAGTAATTAACGTATCACCAACTAAAAAATGTGCTGGTGTTAATATCAATGCAGTTGGGTCGGATGATACTGTTGTAAGCGGCCTTGAATTGAGACATGCTTCTATCTGCGATGTGACAGTTGCTAACTCTTCATATGTGAGCATTGTATCTCCAATTACCCGTTTTAGGTGGAATTTTAAAGACTTCACTGCCGCTTCCCAAAGTCCCCCGAAATGCGCAGCAGATGGTGGCATGAATTGCCATTGAATCCCAATGTCAGCTAGCATTCGTTGGATCTCATGATTTGCTTGTTGTATAGCTTGCTGTTTATCCTTTTCTAGCAATGACCGGGCTCCAACAAAATTGGTTCCATTATCACAGTAAATCCGTTGGCAAAGCCCTCTTCGAGAGATGAACCTCTTAAGGGCCGCGATAAAGGCTGGGGTAGTCATATCACTGACAACCTCTATGTGTACAGCTTTAGTAGCAAGGCATACGAATAATGCGATGTATCCTATGACTTATTCCCACGTCCTTTCGAAACTCTTACTGATATAGGTCCAGCGTAGTCAACTCCTGTGTTGGTAAACGGACGTGATGGCGTAACTCGTTCTTTGGGTAAGCTGGCCATTATTTGGTGTTTTGTTGAAGCGTTGAATCTAAAACACGTGATGCATTTTGCTATTTCAGAACGTATGTTGCTTCTGCCGTTGGTAATCCAATATTTGTTTCTAAGATGTGACAACGTTAGCTGGATTCCCCCATGCAAAGTTTTCGTATGAGCATCTTTGATTAATAGCTTAGTGAATCTGTGTTTTGGTGGCAATATTTTTGGATGTCGGGTATCATAGCTCAGGTTGCAATTAGTTATTCTTCCTCCTACTCTCAACATGTTATGTTCATCGATAAATGGATTGAAGGGAAGGAGGTTGCTTTTTGTTGATACTGAGCCTGCTTTGATAATCTGCATGATTTCTTTCTGGAACTCCGCGTGTTGAATCATTCTAATCAGCTCATTACCGGCATCATTAAGTTCTTCGGCAGATAATAAAATTGAAGACCCAATATCCTGTTTTTTAAACATTTGTTTATAAATCGTCGACAGAGGCCAACAACACGGATTATTTTGTTCACTTTTGAAAATCGATCTATGATCTCCATAAATGGATTAACTATTGCTGATGTTGTCACTGTTACTATCTTGTTTTCTTTAGTTTCCACGTTAGGTTCACTTAGAGTAGCAGTTTGTTGTGGCCAATGTTCGGCTACAAATAGCAACCAATTTGGACCTGTCCACCATAACTGGTTATTTTTTAACTCCCTTGGACTGGTGCCTCTTGATGCGCAGTCTGCTGGATTATCGGTTGACCTTACATGATGCCATTGACCTGGACTTGAGTATGCTTGAACTTCTGATATTCGATTGGCCACGAATGTTTTATATTTATGAGGGCGTCCTCGAATCCAACACAGCGTGATCATTGAGTCGGTCCAAAAGTGCGAAGTTATTTCTGAAATCTGCATTGCTTCTTTAACTTGATACATTAGTTTAGTGAGCAGCAACGCTCCACAAAGCTCAAGGCGTGGTAGCGAAAGTAAGTTTTTATTTGGAGCAACTTTTGTTTTTGATGTAAGAAGTCTTACATTACTAATGCCAACTGAGTTTGTACATTTAATGTAAATGACGGCAGCATAGGCCTTTTCTGAGGCATCGCAGAAACCGTGCAATTCTGTTTTGTCGTTCTTTTCAAATTGGATCCAGCATGGAATAGCTATTTTTTCCAGAAGCGGCAATGAGTTTTTAAATTCCTCCCATCTTGTTGACATGTGTGGGGGAAGTTGTTCGTTGGATCAAACAGATTAGCACTATCCGAAAGCAGGTTTCGTTTAGTGAACTTGCCGATATCAGACGTAGATCGGATGACAATAAAGACGAATGTGTCTGTTCCTGGATTCCAGTGTAGTCCAAGTGTTTTAATTGCATTGTCAAGCTTAAATTCTAAACGATTTTGATTTCTTAGATGTTCTGGTATGGATTCCGAAAGGACAGCGTTGTTTGTTGCCCATTTTCTTAAGGTAAATCCTCCGCTATTTAGTAAGCCAATGATTTGTTTTTGGATGAGTAAGGCTTCTTCCAATGTGTTTTGTCCAGAAATCAGGTCATCGACGTAGAAATCGTTTAAAACTATGTTGGATGCACGAGGATATTTCTTTTGTTCATCGATGGCAAGCTGACGTAGTGACTTGACTGCTAAATAAGTAGCTGCTGCTGTACCATACGTCACGGTGGTTAACTTATACTCCCGAATCTCTTGATTCGGGGATTGTCTCCATAATATACGTTGATAGTTCTGATCATCTTCATCAATGATTATTTGTCTAAACATTTTTTCAATGTCAGCGGTATGGACGTACTTGTGCTTCCGCCACCTTAATAATATGGATGATAGATCCTGTTGCAGAGTAGGACCCGTTAACATTACATCATTTAATGATATCCCGATTGATGTTTTGGCTGACCCATCGAAAACTACCCTAAGTTTTGTAGTTGTACTCGAAGATTTCAGAACTGCATGATGCGGTAGGAAATAGTAACCAGATTCATTGGTTGTATCAGCAACCTCCATGTGTCCCAAGGCGATATATTCATCCATGAAGTTTCCCTTCTGAAGTGCCATTGCTAATTTGCGCGAGCAGCCCAAAGGCTTGGAATAAAACAGCTCGGAGTTAAACGGTATTTTTACCACGTAGCGGCCAGCATTGTTACGTTGATGGCTGATTTCATATAACTTTTCACATTCTAATTCTTCTTTAGTAAATGCTCGCTTGCACGGGATTTCTTCTATTTCCCAAAATGTTTTAAGTTGTTTATCGATATCTACTGCCTCCACTATCAATGTCTGGGTTACCGAGATGTTGCAATCAACTGAAGTTCGTCCCATAAATATCCAGCCTAATTTTGTATGTTGTGCAATCGGTTCTTCGGATGATGGTTTTAAAATATTATTCAACAGAATGTCTCCATAATAATCGGCACCAAGTAAAATGTCGATTGGACCAGGGGTGTGGAATGTAGGATCAGCCCACAAAATGTTTTTGGTGTGTTTCCATTTCCAAGGATCTAGATGCTGCTCTGGCATGTCCCGGGTCAAAGTTTTGAAAACTAGCGCTTTGATTTTTATATTGAAATTGGATGTGAATCTGGGACTTATTGTAAGCTCAACGACTGAACTTGCTGTTCCGGCTTCCGTTTTTTTTTTTTTTTTTTTTTTTTTTTTAACATTAAAGACAATCGGCTTTAATACAATGTAATTGTTGTTGGAATCTTTTGAAAGCAACACAGCTAAAGTTTTACCAGTAATTTTTTTTACATTGACATTTGTAAGTTTGTTGTATTTAATTAGTATTTGTGGCTTATCACTGGTGAGGGCACAGAAATATATTACGAAGTTCTTGTTTTACAACTGAATCTTTATTATAATTTCTACGGTTTTTATACATAAATTTAGTTTACTAAGCATATTATTATGAATGAATATAGTACAAAGCATGTTATTATGAATGAATATAATACAGCACATACGATGAGCGTATATTAGTTGACTAAGCAAGTTATTATACTTGTAACTAAAGTACATACGATATTATGCACCTTGTTGAGTATCAACAGAGCGAACGATTCATTTTGGTAAATTTAACATAACTATAAGGAGTAAGGATCTATGGCGAACGATATTTGGTTGCCATTTATATAGTATGAGGTTGTCAATTGTGCAGCAACCGCTACAGCACCTCCCCCCAGTGTGTCACTCGATACATAGTTCATCGTTGCAATTCGTCGGAGTATTTTAAAGGATTTGAGGTCGTTCCCTTATTGGCCTTTAGCTGCGAGGTTGAGAAACAATTGCCGCGTCGAGGTTATATGATTCGACCTGATCATGTTTGTGTGTGTGTGTGTTTTGTTGGTCGTGAGGCATGATGCATAATGGATTCGCGATCATTCATTGTTGTTGTCATTTTAGTATGTTTAACTTCATTATGGTTGTCGTTGGGTAAATGAAAATCGAGCACAAAAATACTTTTAAACTGTTGATTTCGTGGCTAATATTGCTGCCCTTGTAGCTTCTGCTCATACTACAACATTACTAACGTCAGTGACAACATTTTTTTTGGTAAAAACTTAAGTCCACCGTTCACAAATGTGCATGTAAATAACCATAATTAGTAATGGTTTTTGTTTTTTTCATGTTTCTCTTTCGTACCGTATACAATTGTGATCGCAGGCCGGAAAAGGGATGTATCGTTGCGCCGTTTTGCTGTCGCTGTTACTTCTGCTGATGTGTCATCGCTGCTGTTGTTGTACCTTGATATATCGCTTTTCCGTTTTAGAAATTAGGTGTTTTAATAAATCATGCTCGTTGAAATTGTATTAGCGCTCTGGTTTTTGTTTTTAGCCGATAAGATTTTGCGTGCTTTCCAAATTTTGATAATGATGGCTTCGTGTTAAGATATGTATATTACTGGTTATACTAATTATTAGTATTGTAAATTTATAGCTGATGGATGACGAATAATTCCCAATCAAAATAAATTTAAATTTTCTGTAGCGCAAACAGAAAAATTATTGTTTGCCGACCAATAGGTTTTTGTTGGAGTCACCACTATGGTATAGTTGGCTAGTGGATGGATAGTTGGTTGCCGTTTATATAATATGCCTATCTTAAATAATTGCGCAATAGTAGTTGGACGACAAGACCCGACATTGTAGCGTGAGATGCCAGTCCGTCTTGTTTTTTGAACGTTGCGCAACTGATTCATCGAACTATATTTGATTACCGTTTTTTGTTTTGAATTCGCATTTAACCAACCGTTACAAATCTTGTAACAATCTAAGCAAATTCTGTGATTAATTTGTAGGCTCACATCAAAAACATAAACGAGTGTTGGTATAAATTATTATTTTGAATTTCTGATACTCGACTTGAAATTTATAAAAAAAAAACTGTTGAAATTTTGCGTTGTAAAAAATTCAAACGATAATTTTTCAAAAATTTATAAAATTTAGTTTTAAAACATCAGAAGAAAATGTTTTACCGTTTCGTCTTTCTCAAACTTTAAACATAGAGCTTTAAAATTTACTTATTTACACTGACTACCTTAACAAAGAAGTCAAAAATTGCAAAATATTTTTTAATTTTTTCCATTGGTGAATCAAACAACACTAAGGTTTTCTTGGAAATTCAACGAATTCAAATCATACTTAAAAGACACTTTCTATTCTTTAAGAAATATTTTCAAAATAGATAGATTAAGAGTTTGTGGTGTTTAACAAAAGAATTTGTCTAATAACAATTCCTATTGTGAAGCCTCTAGTAATATAACGAATTTTTCTAAGTGCAATACCAAATGACTGTCCTTCCATTTAGAAGTAGGTAATGTAAAATATTCAAACAGAATATAATATAAGTTAAAATTTTTATAACGAGACACGAATGAACAGTATATTCTTATCTCTCAGAATCTTACGTTTTTGAACCATGTCCATAGAGTGGCGATAATTACTCCTGCCATTGTTACAAACACTTTTTGAACTAGCACTTTGCCCATTAGTATTCGAAAAAAAAAATCCAGTCCGATTCATAAGTCACTAAATTTGAATTTTATATTGGGTACTGCACTTTCAGATGTTTCAAATACTTCTAATAGATCAGTTCGACATACAAAATTGATTTCGTTCAACACGCTTTATTATTCGAATTCATTGTAAATAAACAAAATAAAATTGTTTTGTATAATTTGCATATTAAATTAATTATCTTTTAAAATACTCTACATTTTGTTTTATTAGATTAGATAAAAATCAGAATTAGAAAATAACATATGTTTAATATGGGTGGTGCACAGAAAATACTTCCCACACAATCAACATATTTCTATAGTGAAAACCGTGATAAATTTGAGCAAGTTTCGCTAGTTGACATTTTATCGACTTCTTGAAGTTGATCCAAAAGCACAACTTCGTAAGTTAAAACAGTGCCCATCATCTGCAAGATATAAAATATGGATCAAACGTGCTTTTATGGTAAGACACCACATTAATTAACAACTTTACCGCTAATATAGTGCGTCGTGTTAAATAGAAAAAACGTTTCCCAGATAGCGCTATATAATCATCTGTTAGTAATTCGGAAAATCGCCGCAGCTCAAAATTCCATGAATTCGTTGGTATATCGCGTATTATTTTTAATGGGGCTTTTGATGCGTCATTAACGAATGCGGCCGCTAGTAGAACACTCAGGGTACGCATTAGTAAAAAGAGTAATGAATACCAAAAGTAAAATTTGTTAAAGACATCTGAAATGACTCTGAAATAGTAAAGAAATTGTTAAACATGTAAACATCTGGTTTAAGGCCGCATCTTACGTAAAACTATTAAACAATTTATAACAGATGTAGTATAAATTACCAGCGCACGATAGTATGATAATATATGAGATTTCCTGGTCAACCACAAAAAGCAGTTTCATAATTTGCGTATAATGCTTCCGAATCTCCATCCAAAATAGGCTCGACTTCGCTTTATCGTATGACAAATGTATCCGATTGTTGAGTTGATCTAATCGCGTTGCAATTCCTAAACTAATGCATACAATAAAAATATCAGTCCAACTCCAGGCAAAAGTCAACACAATGTTGCTCCACTTTAGAAGAAATCCAAAGAAATAATTGTATGGTATCCGATCAAAAATGTCATTGTGCTCGTTCACAAAATAAAAGCTCATAAAATTATCGTATATTAAATTACACCGCACTGTTTCGTTATAGTAGTGTAGAATATTGGCTGCCAAAAATAACAAATGTTCGACTGTAATTATAAAGTTAAAATATAGTATGACCAATAAATAATGTCACAAATGAAATAAAATTAACTCAAAGCCAATAACATAAATCCGAAAGCGTAAATTCGGATTTTAAGTTTAAGTTTCACTCCCTTTACGGTATATGGGTCGCGCAGAAAAATGTCCTCCTGTTCGCGCCAATATTTTATTAAAAATTCCCACTTATGTGCCAGCATTAAGAATAACGATATCGACAGCAACGTTATAAAATAAAAGAGACATGGTTCTATGGATCGAAATGTAAATGCGGTCTTAATCGAATGATTTAATATTAAAAATCCTTGTACGCCACCGATCGTGAACATCACGAGGAGATGAAGAATTTTTAATCTGCACCACGAGAAATGTACTTGAGTTGGACTCTCTCCCAAAATACCGTCGACAGGCAACGAACAAAATAATTGTGCAATCACAAGCACTGGACCCATCGCTTCATGGAAACTCTCATTTTTGACTTTTTCTATGTATCATATGTAGATAGATGTAATTCGTATTAATCGAAAAAAATATTTTGGAAATTTCAACTATCTATATTCTTACGTGGTCTCGTAAAATATTTTCGCCTCAAATTCCATACTCGTTCGATTGGAAATTTTTTATTAACGGTTCGTTTAAAAAACTCATTTGGCTCAGTCATTGTACAATAGCACTATGCAACTGATCGGTACAATGAGCTGTATGATTTACAGTATAAGCATATATACGGAATGTTGTAATCATGGATTTGCGTGATGTGGTATTTTCTTGCTCAAGGGGAATTTTGCAGATTATTAAAAACTAGGCGACATGCATTTGTTTCATGCATTATTTATATTATTTCGATTGCGTGTTGTAGTTTTTTTTAACCCTTTGAAACCCGGCCCCAAACTCTTATAAGAATTAAATCAATTATGATGGTACATAACTAATTGAAGGGCGCTGAATTCAAATTCGTTGACCAAATTGACCTCCGATGAATGGTTCCGACGTCAGCTTATGTCGACATATGTTGACAATCCGACTCATCGGTTGTAATATTCAATAAAATTTGAATGTATTTACTCGATATATTTTTCGATTTATTTACATATTATTTATAAATTCACAAATATATCTAACAATCAGTGTGTTACGACTGTGTTGTCTTAACAAGACATTTTTGGTAAATTTGTGTGTTTCTATTCTCCCCGGTTTCTTGCGTCCGGGTTTTTTGCTGTCTAAACGTGGTTTCTTGCGTCCGGGTTTTCGCTGTCTAAACGTGGTTTCTTGGTGGATGGATTCTTGTGTGTTTTCTTCTGTTATGTTGGCAACGGAACGAAAATGGGAGAGAAAGAGAGAACAATGCGCATCGAGTGTGTGCAAAGTAAAACGTTTTGGAAGAAATGTTTTTCTTATATGTCTATCTGTTTTATATCAACGAAAATTTGATATAAAGGAAAAACAGAGAAGAGAGATTAATTTCTTCTAGAACGTTTTACGAGTTGTGCGGGGCTAGAATTTTTTTTTGGTTTTGACATTCAAGTTGTGATTTTAGACAGAAAATTCGGGTTTTGTTCTTAAAATTAATTCGAGTTTGGTTTTTTTGGGTTAGAAAAAGTTTGTAAATTTAATGAAATTATAATTTAAATGATTCTAAATAGTAAAAAAAATTTAAACAAGTGTGAGTTAAATAAGATAATTAGTAATACGATATAAATATTAACAAGTTGTAAAAGGAGGTTAATAAAAATTCGCCATTACGGAATATTTTTAGTTTTGTATTCTTGCGAAAAACAAAAAAAAAACACAACAAAACCCAAGTAGAAAGAAGGACGAAGATTTTTTTTATTGTGCGTTCGGTAATTTTTTTTTGGTATAGTTTTACTTGAATATGAAGTGTTGGACATATTTTTTTTTCTGCTTAAATTTGGGTGCTATAAAACTAGTTTAAATAAATTATATGGTGTAATGAAATTATGAATTGGTACACAAGAAGTATACGTTACATAACTTAAATTTATTAATCAAAACTTTGGATTAAAACCGATATCTTGATCGCAAAAATTAGTAAATTCCTGTTAATAAAAGGTGGAAGACGAGTGTAGTGCGAGCCAATTTGTGTGGTGACGGTGGTGTAATTAACGGGTGGCCCAACGGGGTATTAAATTTGAACAACAATAGCACCTGTGTCGGGCGGACACAGTGGCAGCGTTGATAGCCTTGGGAGGACATCGCAGAGTATATCCAAGAATACTGTTATCCAAGACACCGCAACGGGTGGCCCAACGGGGCATTAAATTTGAACAACAATAGCACCTGTGTCGGGCGGACACAGTGGCAGCGTTGATAGCCTTGGGAGGACATCGCAGAGTATATCCAAGAATACTGTTATCCAAGACACCGCAACGGGTGGCCCAACGGGGCATTAAATTTGAACAACAATAGCACCTGTGTCGGGCGGACACAGTGGCAGCGTTGATAGCCTTGGGAGGACATCGCAGAGTATATGGGTGGCGCAACAAAGTGGTCATTCACAAATTTTTCTTTTACGGCGGGAAGACAGCGTTTGTCAGCGAGTGAACGCCCAACATACGGGTGACTGGCTGAGGTCATTTCTTTTACGGTTTTGGTGATACAACGCCCTACCGCACAAGGTCGCAACGGTAACGGCACCAAAGCCGCAACGGTCCGGGTAACAGGAGTTACCTGTCGCATGACGGCACCAAGGCCGCAACATTATTAATTTACTTTAATTAAGGTACGATTTTTCTTTTATTTATATTTCTGCTCATTTTTCTATTTTTTTTTATATTTTTATACTTTTATTTTAAAATCTAAATTTTGTAATCGAGCGCCGCACAGCGGGTGCACGCGCTCGGTACACATTGATCTCTCTCTCTCTCGCTTCTCTCTCGATCTCTCCCTTTCTTTATTTTTTTTTTTGCGGGAAGTTGTGTTTTCTTGTTTTCTTTTTTTAAAAAAAAAAAAAATATACAAAATAAATACAATGAAATATTAATTTTTCCGGATATGGTATGATGGGAGCGGAGACTCCCTCTGTGTCGGTTTAGTGTTTGCGGTTCCTTGGTGCCCGCATCCAATTCTGTAACCAGGGCTCAACCCCGTTTGAATTCGGATGGATGCGCGCACCAAGGCACCTCTTTCGTTATCATTTTTTTTTTATTTATTTATTGTTTTGATTATCTGCTGTTCGTTCCTCAGGTTCCGGCCGACGAATTTCGGCGGAACTCGGTTATTATTATTATTTGCGTTCCCTTAACTTTCTGTAATCATCACGGTGTAAGCCAGGAGCCATGCATGCCTCAAACCCCACGACCCTTCGCACTTCTCCCTGAGAACGTAGCCGGCAAAAGATCACCGTGGAGGCCTCTGCATGCGCTTAGTGAAAATCTGCAGGTTGGCAGTAGCCAGCCTGTAACAAGTGATCAAAAAGAAAAATCAGTTCGTTCTTCTATCGCACTACGAAGTACGATAGAAAATAAAAAATTAAAATATTCTTTCTATACGGAACGAACACAGTAAAACAAATTGTATTCTTCCCAAGTACAAGCACGGTTTTTTGTCGTTTTGCAGTTTTTTGCTCAAGTACAAGAACGATTTTTTTGTTTTTTAAGTTTTGGGGGTATATCCTCGATTCAGTCGCAAAATATTAATTTGCGCCGTCGCAATATGGCTGACCTGAGACGGATGAAATTGCGACTACAAATTGGCATCTTCGATATAAATCGCAAATCGACAATTCAGCATTTTTGCTGAATTCAATTTGCGACTGTCAGAGTGAAAAAACAAAATCGATATATTTATTTGTGTTTATTTTGTGTATATATTTTGTGTTTATTTTGTGTATATTTTGTGTTTATTTTGTGAATATATTTTATTTTATATTATATTACGAATTTTTTATATCGGTTATATATTAAATTACGTATTATCGGTTATACAGTGTATACAAATATATACATATCTCATACGCGTTTATAAAATGGAAGCAAGACTATCAGAAATATCTAAAAGAAGATCAAGACGTCCAAATTTCACGGACTCAGAACTTTTATTGTTCCTAAAGGTTTTGGAGAACAACAGGGAAGTTCTTTTATGTGCGTTATTTATGAAAATAAAGACAGAATAATGTTTTAATTTCGTGTTTTTTGTAGATGATGCGAATTTAAATAGGGATGATCTGAACATGGCATGGGATAATTTGGCGATTGAATATTCATCGCAAATGAACTTTCCCAGAACCGGAACCCAGAATCAAACTTTTCAGAACAAAAAATTCAAGATGAAGAATGGTCAGCTATTTTTAAAGAAAAACTAGCTGTCTCAAAAGAAATCGAGGATACCAATTTGGAAATTCAGCCGTGTTATCTTGCTTAACACGCTTGCGACCAGTTCGAGGATATACCCCTTGTTCTTCTTCGATTTTAAAAATGCGTACAATAAAATTTTTTTTAGCGCGATGATAAAAAAAATATATTTTTATTTTCTGCTTTGACATACGAAGACAAAAAGCGGAACCAGTCAGGAATAAGAAAATAAAAAAATAATAGAATAACAATGCGATAAATGGCATTTCAATGTTATTACCCAGTCAAACTTAATGTTCATGTAAGAAGCCGAATTTCCCCTTCGTAAAATTTTAGCTGTCACTTATTAAAATAATACTGCGCGCTATTTCTCGCTCGAAAAAAAGAAATACTTAAAAATACGATTTGTTGTTGTGTTTTATACACAGCAAAAGAAGATAAATTTGTGATGCGGGGAATGGAAGCCATATTTATTTTGTGTACATTTTTTTGTTTTCTATTTTATTTATTAAATAAAATTATTTTAATATTTTTTCATGTTTTGTGATTAATTTTAATAATGTGCGATGAAGTAAAAATGGTGTTTTAGTGAATTTTGTTAAAAATTAATTTGTTAATGGTATGATATTATAGTCGTAGTGTAAACGCTATATTACTACTATAATATTTTAATTTTGTTTAGTTTATTTCCTTTTTTTATTGTGATGTAAAAGCATCTCGTGTATGTGTACATTTTCAAGTACGAAATTTATATATAAAAATATATAACAACATGAACAAATATGAAATTTCTCTAAAAGACATTTCACAATATAAAACAGCTGTTTGTAAACGAACAGCTGTAACTTAAAATTATTATTTTTCACTGGTTCGAATGTCAAAAAAAAAGAAAAACAATTGGTTAAAATTCGTTAAAATTCGTACTTTTTATTTTCTTATTCCAGACTGGTTGAGGCTTAAGAAAATAAAAAAATAATAGAATACCAATGCGATAAATGGCATTTCAATGTTATTACCCAGTCAAACTTAATGTTCATGTAAGAAGCCGAGTTTCCCCTTCGTAAAATTTTAGCTGTCACTTATTAAAATAATACTGCGCGCTATTTCTCGCTCGAAAATAAGAAATACTTAAAAATACGAAATGTTGTTGTGTTTTATACACGGCAAAAGAAGATAAATTTGTGATGCGGGGAGTGGAAGCCATATTTATTTTGTGTACATTTTTTTGTTTTCTATTTTATTTATTAAATAAAATTATTTTAATATTTTTTCATATTTTGTGATTAATTTTAATAATGTGTGATAAAGTAAAAATGGTGTTTTAGTGAATTTTGTTAAAAATTAATTTGTTAATGGTATGATATTATAGTCGTACTTCGTAGTGTAAACTAAACGCTATATTACTACTATAATATTTTAATTTTGTTTAGTTTATTTCCTTTTTTCATTGTGATGTAAAAGCATCTCGTGTATCAGTCATGCCACACGAGCATTTTTTGTATTTTGGCATTTTTTTTCTACCAATGTTTTGTTCTGCTCTCTCTTAAATAAAATTTTAACTAAAATGAGTAAAAAATGTCCTTGAAATATTTTTTATTTCATTTATGTTTGAGTTGTGTGGTAGAAAAGAAAATTTGTTTAAGTCGCAATTAAAACTTGTATCATAGGTAAACGGGGAAAGAAACGAAGAAAAATGCGGCATTTTTTTTTACGTGTGGCATGAGCCTATGTGTACATTTTCAAATACGAAATTTATATATAAAAATATATAACAACATGAACAAATATGAAATTTCTCTAAAAGACATTTCACAATAAAAAACAGCTGTTTGTAAACGAACAGCTGTAACTTAAAATTATTATTTTTCACTGGTTCGAATGTCAAAAAAAAAGAAAAACAATTGGTTGAAATTCGTACTTTTTATTTTCTTATTCCTGACTGGTTGAGGCTAAAATTATTTTTGCTTCGATGGTGTGATGTATGAACTTACAAAGTAGTTCTTATGTATATTTTCCGTAAAGGGTTTTATCTAAGCATGAATAATATCATATTAAAATGACTGATAAATATTTATTTATTATGATTTTAATTCTATTAGTTAGCTGAAAATTTGATTGATTTAAGATAATAGAGGCTTTTAATTTATATGAAATTTAAATTATTAAAAAGTTTAAAACCAGAATAAACTTCGTGCATGAGGTTCAGGATTTACCTATCGAATTAGTTATTTTCTATATCAAACCTTATGAAGTTTAAAGTTGCGTAAGAAATGGTAAACCAAATGATTTCATTTACCGATATAGAAATTACAGTAAAACCTCGATTTAACGGCCTAATTGGCAGTCTGTTAAACCCGAATGTTTTTAAATTTAATCGAATCGATCGAATTTAATCTGGGACGGAACTCAGGCATTTCTTAGCCGATTATGTTGGGATTCGGTATGTTGGATGGAAATGGGTTTATTAAATTATTATTGAAAGAATTTCTGGAAAATGGGAAACCTCGGACATGGGATTGAGTGTGCTGGATGAAATGGGATGCTGGAAATGGGATTTTTAAATGATTTTTGGAATATGGCCACCAGGGAAAGAACTCGATCAATTCTTAACCGATTATGATAGGATTAGGTACGCTGGATGGAAATGGGATTCTTAAATGATTTTGGAAAGATATTCTAGAATATGGCCATTTGGAACGGAACTCGACCAATTCTTAATCAATTATGATGGGATTGGATATGCTGGATGGCTGGGGCGGAATCGGCCCATTTTTAACCGATTATCATGGGATTGGATATGTCGGATTGAAATGCGATTCTAAAATGTTACTGGAAGATGCGCGTGAATTGTTTCCTAAATATTTCCTAAGAACAAAAACAAAATATTAGGAATAGTTTAGGAAATAATTCACAGGCCTATATAGAAATGTGAAGTTTTTCCTAAAACTCTACAAATGTATCTTAGTGAGTATAATACACAAAAATAGATCGATTACACGATGAACGATTGATTCAATGATGATCCAAAACATGTTCAACAAATCTGATCAACGGCGACCCGAATAAAGAAACGTATCTTAATGAAAGTGTTTTTTCTGAATTTAAATAAATGTTTTTAATTGATTGATGATTTAAAAAAAGTTGATAAAAATGAAATAATAAAAGTTGATTTAATATGTGCGTTTCTTAATTAATTTTCAAAATATTTTAAGAAAAGTAAAAAAAATGAAATAAAATGTTTTTTTTAATTATTTAGGAAATGATGTTAGAAAACTATTCCAAAATATGTAATTAAATTTTTCTAGGAAAATTTTCAAATTTTTGAAAATTTTTTTTTACTTAATATTTTAAAATTATAAATATAATTTGACACTTAAAGAATTGTATAAATTCTGGAAAAGCGGGGATTTAAGGTGGGAAGTGAAAAATTTTTAAGGTGGGAAGTGAAAAATTTAGCTTTAGTTAATAAACAATCTTACATTTAAATTTTTTTTTGAAAATGTATATTCTTAACCTAATTTTCTCGATGTTCACAAAAAGTTTCAAGAAAATCTCTTGAAGCTTTGGTCAAATTTGAATAAAACTTCAATAATTTAATTGCAGATCAATTGAATCGTTTTGCATTCATAGTTTGCTTTCCTAAACCACCTTAGAGTTCGAAGGCATCAATAAGCGAATATTTGTAGATAGATATTGGTCAGTTAAAACTATGGAAAAGGTTTCAAGAAAATCGCTTGGAGCTATGGGGGTCAAATTTGAATAAAACTCCAATAATTTAATCGCAGATCAATTGAATCGTTTTGCAGTCATAATTTGCATTCATAAACCACTGTAGTTGGATTTTGGATACAAGCGTATGTGGGTGTCTGTTGATTTAAAATATACCTTTCTTGAACCAGTAGATCCAAACTTATTAGTTGATTTGATGTACATCCCTAACTCGAGAAGTGAATAACTTCAATGTTGAATATAGGTTTAGGAAAAACCTCGAACTATTTCTAACACTACTATGCTTCTGCGGTTAATGTTAGATGTGAAACGTTAGATTAATGGAATATAAACCATTTTCAAACTTCTGCATTATTTCAAGTTAAGTTAAATTACGGTTTATAAACCGTTCTCGAACTCCAAATTGCTACATGGGCTGAGTTCCACCCCAGGTGTTCTAATTTCAGAACTTCTTCCCAAAATCATTTAAGAATTCTATTTCTATTAAATATACCAAATCCCATCACAATCGGTTAAGAATTGATCGAGTTCCGTTCATTGTGGTCATATTCCTGAACTTCCCCCAAAAATCATTTAAGAATCCCATTTTCATTCAGCGTACCTAATCCTATCATAATCGGTTAAGAAATGGACGAGTTCAGTCCTAGGCGGCCAAATTCCAGAACTTCTTTCAATAATAATTTAATAATCTCATTTTCGTCCAACACACCCAATCCCAACATAGTCGGCTAAGAAGTGCCTGAGTTCCGTCCCAGTTGCCCATATTCATGAACTTCTTCCAAAAACTGTTTATGAATCTCATTACCATCCATCATACTCAATCCCATCATAATTGGTTACGAAATTACCGAGTTCTGTCCTAGGTGGCCGTAATCCAGAACTTCTTCCAAAATTCATTTAAGAATCCTATTTCCATCCAACATACCCAATCCCAGCATAATCGGTTAAGAGTTGGAAGCACTGAATTTGTTTTGCAAAAAGTTGATTTTGAATTGTAAAAATGTGCGAACTTGAAATCACGTCGATTATAGAACTCGCGAGAGCGAATCGATTACGGATTGGAAAAACATATAAATAAAATGTATAAACAATTGCTATTAATCAAAGTAGCCAAAAAAATTTGTATTGATTTCCATATAAATCGTTTTTTATAACTCCACGTGCAAACGCAATAAAATAGTTGCAGATCTAAAACAAATTTTAGTTTACTAATTGTACGAAAATCCATAGGAATTTCTATGACACTACTATTTAGAATTTCGATCGATTCGCTTGCGCGAGTTCTATATTCGACGTGAATAAAACTTGAATTTGTTTTAAAAAGATTTGAATTTACTTAACATTTAATTGAAGTTTCTTTGAAGAACACGAATTTGCTTTGCAAAAAATTGAGTTTGATTTGGGAAAAATTGACAATGAAGTATAAAAAATGATGGTTGATTTGAAGAGTTGTGAATAAAATAAAAAAAAATTGAATATCATTTGCAAAATCGTTAATTTGAAGTGCAAAACCTATACTATCTGTATTTAATTTTAAATTAATAATCTATATTAATGGATAATTGTTCATAAATCTATGCCTCGTTTCCAACATTTTAAATTTATTCGTAAAATTTTGTTGCTGTTTATAAATTTTTAGGTTTATTGTTTCTATTCTTAACCATTTACTTCAAAATAATATTCTCACATAATCGTAAATGGACAATATGGCAAACTTAATAAATAAATTAAGATTTTAACAAGCAAATTTTATCCTATTTAATCAATTTTGTTGCCGCATTTAAACCGTACTTCAAGTTATACATACTAAAATTTTCATTTATCTTAGATATAATTGCAAATTTAAATTAATAAGATTAAGCCAAGAAAATTAAAATGTAGCTGGTGTTATAGTGAAATATCGTTCATTAATCTTTGCTAAACCATTACAAAAATCATCATCTTTTATACCATCCTTTAATCAAACTTTATAAATATTATTTCCTAATTCATAAGTGCATATAAACTCATCCATTAATAGAAAATAAATAACAAATTCATCGAAGTAAAAGTATTTTAGTATTTAGGCTAAAAGCGAAACAAAAAAGGACAACATTTTTTTATTTTTCAATGCACACAAAATGTATTATTGAAATGCATTTTTCAAATCTCTTATAACGGGTGATTTTTTAAGAGCTTGAGAACTTTTTTTTAAAAAAAAACGCATAAAATTTGCAAAATCTCATCGGTTCTTTATTTGAAACGTTAGATTGGTCCATGACATTTACTTTTTGAAGATAATTTCATTTAAATGTTGACCGCGGCTGCGTCTTAGGTGGTCCATTCGGAAAGTCCAATTTTGGGCAACTTTTTCGAGCATTTCGGCCGGAATAGCCCGAATTTCTTCGGAAATGTTGTCTTCCAAAACTGGAATAGTTGCTGGCTTATTTCTGTAGACTTTAGACTTGACGTAGCCCCACAAAAAATAGTCTAAAGGCGTCAAATCGCATGATCTTGGTGGCCAACTTACCGGGCCATTTCTTGAGATGAATTGTTCTCCGAAGTTTTCCCTCAAAATGGCCATAGAATCGCGAGCTGTGTGGCATGTAGCGCCATCTTGTTGAAACCACATGTCAACTAAGTTCAGTTCTTCCATTTTTGGCAACAAAAAGTTTGTTAGCATCGAACGATAGCGATCGCCATTCACCGTAACGTTGCGTCCAACAGCATCTTTGAAAAAATACGGTCCAATGATTCCACCAGCGTACAAACCACACCAAACAGTGCATTTTTCGGGATGCATGGGCAGTTCTTGAACGGCTTCTGGTTGCTCTTCACTCCAAATGCGGCAATTTTGCTTATTTACGTAGCCATTCAACCAGAAATGAGCCTCACCGCTGAACAAAATTTGTCGATAAAAAAGCGGATTTTCTGCCAACTTTTCTAGGGCCCATTCACTGAAAATTCGACGTTGTGGCAGATCGTTCGGCTTCAGTTCTTGCAGGAGCTGTATTTTATACGGTTTTACACCAAGATCTTTGCGTAAAATCTTCCATGTCGTCGAATAACACAAACCCAATTGCTGCGAACGGCGACGAATCGACATTTCACGGTCTTCAGCAACACTCTCAGAAACAGACGCAATATTCTCTTCTGTACGCACTGTACGCATTCGTGTGGTTGGTTTAATGTCCAATAAAGTAAACTGAGTGCGAAACTTGGTCACATTCGCATTAATTGTTTGCTCACTTGGTCGATTATGTAGACCATAAATCGGACGTAAATCGCGAAACACTTTTCGAACCGAACACTGATTTTTGTAATATAATTCAATTATTTGCAAGCGTTGCTCGTTAGTAAGTCTATTCATTATGAAATGTCAAAGCATACTGAGCATCTTTCTCTTTGACACCTTGTCTGAAATCCCGCGTGATCTGTCAAATACTAATGCATGAAAATCCTAACCACAAAAAAATCACCCTTTATATGTATCATCAGAAGCACAAAACCAACAAAAACTGAAAAACCAAAAAATATCGTGCTTGTGCTTGAGCACAAAACTGCAAAACGACAAAAAACCGTGCTTGTACTTGGGAAGAAAACGTTTTGTTTTACTGTGTTCGTTCCGTAAAGAGAGAATATTAATAATTTTTTGTTATCTGTCGTACCAGCGAGATCGTAAAAACGAAAAAAAAAATTTTGTTTATTTTTTGATGAACGCGAAACAGATTTAGAAAATAAAAACATTTGGTTTGTAAACGAAAAATGAGAAAAAGAACAACAAAAGAACGACAATTTCGATCCCCAATATGCAATGCCGACGGAATTCCATTTACATTCGCGTTCTAAAACCACACTTTTTTTTTTTTTTTTTTTTGATTTTAATTTATTTTACTTGGCTTGAGCGGTTCCACTCACATCACCAATTAATAACAGATTTTTTCTCTTTTTTTTTTTTTTTTTTTCGTTTTGATTATTTTCTCTTGTTTTTTTTTTTTTTTTAAATATACTTTTTAATTTCATTTAAGAATTTGCATACTTCTATTAGTTCTTCCGTTTTGTTGTTCTTAATT
Source organism: Nephrotoma appendiculata (assembly GCA_947310385.1). NCBI lineage: Eukaryota > Metazoa > Arthropoda > Insecta > Diptera > Tipulidae > Nephrotoma > Nephrotoma appendiculata. The sequence continues at coordinate 237,584,544 of OX371223.1, read as the reverse complement.
ATGTCTTCTAATTTTTTGTTTCTAATTGTTGAATATTTTTTCTTGACTTCAGCATATTTTTTACAATCATCAATTATATGTTTACAGTCTTCTATTATTCCACATGTTTCACATTTGTTATTATCTATTTTCTTTATTAATTTTAGGTATTTTTTGTCATACGTGTGATTTGTTCTGATTCTGCTGATTTGCTTTGTCATTCTTGCATTCATTTCTATCTTTTTGAACCATGGTGTCCTTTTTGTCTCCCCGTTTACGTTATTTCTGTGTATTATTCCTTTGACTGTTGTTTTTTGTAGGAATTCTACATTCCATTCTTCATATAATTTTTTTTTGATTATATTTAGACTTTCTTTATATGATATGTATGCATTAATTATGTTTGAACTTTCACATCCTTTTTTCGCTGCTTCATCTGCATAATCATTCCCTTCTATATTTATGTGACTCGGTATCCATATTATTTTAACTTTTAAATTATTTTCGTTTATCATGTTTTTTATTTCCTCCTCGTAGTAATTATTTTTTGCATTTTTTAATGTCATACATGCACTTAAAGAGTCTGTTATAATTGTGATATTCTTTATATTATGTTCACTTGCTTTTTTTATTGCCACGTATATAGCTATAATTTCCGTTTTTGTTATCGAGATTTCTTCTGCTATTCTTAAGTTTATTGATCCTCCCATGTATTCTATGTGTATTCCGATCCCTCTTTTGTTTTGTATTATTGCTCCATCCGTGTAAATTTTAAAGAAATTTGCGTTTTCTTCTATATGCTTCTCTGTTATTTTTCTTAATTCTTCTTTCTTCATTTCTGATTTTTTTTTAATTTTCTTCTGTAGTTCTGTGTCTATTTCTAAATTTTCTGTTTTCTTAATTTTTTTTGTATTATATTTCCTTTCTATTTTTCTTATATTTACTTTATGTTTTTCATATATTTTTGTGATTTCTTTGTTATTTTCCCCTTTCTCTATCTCTTCCGCTATGATTTTATTATTTTGTATCTTTCTTGTAATATATGCGTATTTAAATAATTCTAATTTGTTTTTTAATGGCAATTCTCCTGCTTCTGCAATTACTGCTGTGACTGGCGTGCTATTAACCAGGCCTAGACTGATTCTTAGTGCTTTATTAATTATTTTTTGAGTTTTTTCCATTTGAGCTTCTTTTCTGAATAGCATCATATTGTATCGTATTCTACTTTCAATTAAGCTTTTGTAAGTGTTAATCAATATTTTTGGGTGTGCTCCTCCTTTTTGTCTCGCAAATACTTTCATAATGTTTACCATTTTCATACATTTATTTATTAAATTACTATTATTATTGTTGAAATTTAATTTACTATCGATTATATAGCCTAATATTTTTATTTCATTTGTGTTTTTTATTATTTGATTATTTATCTTTAGCTTAATATTGTTTTCATCTTTTTTGCAGTTTATTTTAATATATGATGTTTTTTGTGCATTAACCTTTAATTTTAATTTATTAATTATTTCTTCAAAACTTTTTAATGTATTATTTCCTATTGTTTCCAATTCCTTCTCCGATTTCGCTGTCACTATAATTATGAAGTCGTCTGCGTATTGTAGAATTTCTGATCCTTTTTTATTAATCTTGTGTATGTCTGTCGTATATAGATTGAATAGGTCTGGGCTTATAGGATCGCCTTGAGGTAAACCGTTACTTGTTATTTTTTCCATCTTTATTCCGTTATCTTCAAAAATGATTTTCCTATTTGTTAATCCTTCATATACCCAATTCATATATTTGTTGTCCCATTTTATCACCTTCATTATTTCAATCAATTTCTTGACGTTTACTTTGTCAAACGCTTTTTCTATATCTGTGGATATGATTATGATTTTTTCATTTTTATTCTTATTAGTTTCCACGATTTTTATTAATTTATTGATGTAGTCTATTGTTGAAAAACCTTTTCTGAATCCATAGCAATTGTTTGATAGTATTTTTTTTTCATTTAGGAAGTTGTTTAGTCTTATTTTAATCATTTTGTTTATGATTTTTGCAAATGTGTCCATCAAATTTATGCCTCTGTAGTTTTCTATTTTGTTGTTGTCTTTTCCTGCTTTTGTTATTGGTATTATTTTAATTTCTTTCCATGTCTCTGGATATTTTTTTTCTCTCCAAATATTATTAATTAATTTTGTTATTAATGTTATATGATTACTATTTATTTTTTTCAGCATTTCGTTAGATATTTTGTTTAGCCCTGGCATCGTATTTTTGTTTTTTTTAATTATTTCCTCTATTTCCTCTATTAAAAACTCTTCGTTTTCTAATATTTCTGTGTTTATTTTTATTTTTTCTTCTTCTTTGGTTATTGATTCTAACACGTTCATATCTAAAAAATTTCTGATGTTTTCTTCATCTGTGAATAGATAGTCTTTCTTTTCTTCCTTTTTATTATTGAAAATTTTTATTCTTCTCCATATATCCTTGGTATTCATACTTGGTTTTAATTCACTTATGAATTTTTCCCAGCTTGTTTGTTTTTCTTTTTTTATTGTTTTGTTCAATTTGTTCGTAATTTCCCTTAATTCCTTTTTGCAATATTCATTACCTCTGTATTTGTTATATAATTTTAATTTTTCTTTCTTGATATACCATAATTTTTGGATTTCTTTTGTCCACCATATTTTACTTATATACTTGTTATTATCTTTTGTGATTATTGTGTTTCTGTTTATTATTTGATTCAGACTTTTTTCATATTCTATTATATTTGTAATCTTTTCTGTGTTCATATTATTTATTTCTTCTATTATTTTTTTTTTGTTAATTATTTTTTTGTTTTTTACTGATGTTTTTATGTTGTTTATGGTTATTTTTGTAGGCATGTGATCTGTGTTTCCTATCTTTATTTTTTCTACTTCCCATTTAATGTATTGATTTAATTGTGCACTTCCTATCCCAATGTCTATCGCTGAACCGTTACCTCCTTCCCCAATTCTTGTTTCTTGTCCATCATTTAAAATGTTTAAGTTTGAATTGTTAATCAGGTTCGCTATATACCTTCCTCTTATGTCTTCTCTGACATTTCTCCCCCATAGATTGTGGTGTGCATTTATATCCCCCATGATAATAATATTATTTTTGCTATTATTATCTATCAGTATTTTGTTAAAATATTTTCTTACATGGGTATTATTTATATTTGGTGGTATGTATATGTTCATAATCTCTATTTTTTTATTGTTTTCATCAGTTATTTCTATTTTTATTGTTTCTATTAATTTGTAATTTGTTTTGATTTCTTTAAATTTAATATTATTTTTAATTAGCATTCCTACTCCTCCATATCCATCTTCTCGTTTTTTTACTATAATATTATAATTTTGTATTTTTATTTTATCTTTTTTTTTCATCCATATTTCACTTAGACCTATTATGTCTATACTATTTTCGTTAATATATTGCTCTAATTCTATTTTATTTTTACTTATACTTCTAATATTTAATTGTATTATTGTTATTCCCATTAACCTTGCCTATACTCCCCCATACTTTCTTCTATTTGTTTGTCCATTTGCAATATATTTTCTAATAATTCTGTCATTATTAGGTCTAGGGTTAGATCGTTCGGATCTTTTTTCATGTAATTTTGTGTCAATACTTGTATTCGTTTGTTTATGTATGAGATTTTTATCATTTTTGTTTTAATCTTTTTTATTTCTTCCCTTGTTTTTTCATGTTCCCTTTTGAAATTCTCTCGCATTTCGTCTAATTCTCTTCTTATATCTTCTTTTTTATTTAGATTTTCATTTATCCGTGGGAATTCTTCATCCCTCATTTTAAATTCTATTGGTGTCATTAATTGTTTAGCCTCGCTTAAGGTAATTTTATTTTTTATCATTAGAAATTTGATTCTCTTTTGTCTTTTATTTTCTTCACAAATTGAATTATTTGTAATGTGTTCTTCTCCACAATAGTAGCATTTTATTTTGTTTTTACATTCTATTGCTTTGTGATTTTCCTCTGCGCATTTAAAACATTTTTCATTACCCTTACAATTTTTTTTAGTGTGTCCATATATTAAGCAATTTTTACATAGCATAGGTGCTGGTACGTAGTATCTTACTTTTCTTTTGACTTCGTATAGAGTTATTTCTTCTGGTAGCGAGTTTGTTCTGAATGTCACTTTTATTGCTGTTGTATCTTCTTCTTTTTTTTCTACATTATTCCATCTTTTTATTCTTTCAACTTTCGTAATTTTGCAATTTGCCTTTAATTCTTCTTTTATTGTTTTTTCTGTCATTTTTGCTGGTATCTTATTTATGAATCCTATACTTTCTAATAAGAAGTTTGGTATATAGCTCTTGATTTTTTCTGTTCTATTCAGTTCTGTATTGTTCAGTATTTTGTTTGCTGTATTCATCTCTCTAGTGCTTACTCTTATTCTGTTTTTACCATATTGTTTAACTTCTAGAATTTTTCCGGCGTTTATTATGTTTAGTTTTTCTGCTATCTCTATGTCTGTAATGTTGGCTTTCTCTATGTATATATAGTATGGTCCTTTGTCTCCTGGCATGTATCGGTTTTCTCTTTCCCTCTCTTCTTTTTCCTGATCTCCCTTCATTTCTGTTTTATCTATTTTATTGTCTTCTGTTTTTTTTGTATCTTCCGAGTTATTTGTTTTTATTTTATATGTGAATTTTTCCATCGTCGGTGTTTTTGATATTTTCTCTATTTGTTTTTCCTTCTTTTGTATTTCTATCCTTGCTTCTTCATTGTTCCATTCCATCATATCTTCTATTAGTTTCTCTTCATCCGGGTTCTCTTTATTATTTTCTATTTTTTGTTTTTTATTTTTGTTTATTAACTCATTACTATTATTTTCTTTTGATTTCATAATTGTTATTTTTGACTTATAGTTTTCTTTTCTTAATTTCCTTTTATTGTTTTTATCTTTTTTCATACCCTTTACTTTTTTTAAATTTTTTTTTTTTTTTTTTGATATCTACATTTATTTTTGTTTTGTATTTTGTACTTTTATTTGTTTTACTATTTATATATCAATTTTTAGTTTTAACCAGCTTTTTTATTTTTTTTTTTATGAGCGAGTATGTTTATTTATTGTTTAATATTATTATCTTTTTATTATTGTTATCGAACTATTGTTAATTTATTTTTATTTTTCCTATTTGTACCTCTATTTTAGTCTTACAAGTTCTTTCTTTTAGGAAAGAGTTGAAGTTTATTTTGAGTGTTTTATTTGATAATTACTTGATTTGTTTATCTGTCCAATACTTTAATCTTACAAGTTCTTTCATTACTGAAAGAGTTGAAGATTTGTTTTGAATAAATATTTTGTTTACTGTCTATCCGTTGTTTGTTGTTATTATTTTCTTATTATTTTTTTGACTTATTATTGATTTATTTATTTATTTTTTTTTTTTATCTTGTTATTTGTATTTTCTGTTTACCCTTTCTTTTCTCTCTTTTTTATGTATTATTTATGAACTTCTGTTGTTTTGTTACTTATTGTGCTTATATATTTTTGTTTTATTTTTCTCTGTTTATTATATTAATTATTTACGTATATTCAATATTATTTTCTCTTTCCTGTCCTTAAATTATATTGTTTTTTGTCTATTTTATTTTAATTTTATCTATTATCTTTATATATTTTACTTGGTTTTTTGTCTAATATTATTTTATTATTATTTCATATATTGTCTTACTTTTATATTTTATCTTAACTATTATTTTGTTTATTATTGTTATATTTTGCTTCTTATCCGTTTATTTTTCTTATTTTTCTGTTCTTTATGTTTTTTCTTTTACACTTTTATTTATGAATTTATTCTTACTAATTACACTCACTTTCATTCTTTTTTCATAAATAACCGTCATCAGATGTTATGTTTATCTCTTATCCTAATTGATTGTTCAATTACTTGCTTTTTGACTTTATAATATCTATTTATTCTTCTAAATCTATTTTATTTATTTTTAATCTTAATTTTTTTTTATTTTATTGTACTTGTTTCTATGGAGTTAATGCCGCTGAACCCGGGATGGTTTTCTTGATGGTAGTCCACCGTATTGTCTCCAAAATTGTTAGTGGCTTTGTAGCCTATTGTATAGGTTTTCACTCTTAAATAAAAACTTATTAAACGTTATAAACTTGTTTTTTTTATTTTCTAGATGTTCTCTAGCTGGTGTCTTGAATTCTAATATTTTTCATTTTATTTTTCATGCACAAAAAAATCTATAAAAGCTCGTTCGATTGCCAATAAATGTTTGCAGTGACATCTAACTGCCAATGATAGAAACTAGTTTAATAGCGACATCTATTAACAATAATTAACAATAGCTAAAGTATAAAGTTTAAGAATCTCTGATTCGTTTTATAATTTTTATGAGCTGTCAAAATGTAGCACATCAAAACAAATTATACAAAACAAATGATTGTGCTACGTACTGGATGAATTAGATAAGTATAAATATTATTATTTATTAAATGCATGATACTTTGTGGCATCTTCTTTTTAGGTACGTGCATTAGCCGATGAAACCAAATTGATGTGTTAACATTCCGCCGGCCATGAATCATCCGATTCATTGTTTGTAATGGGCAGTCTACACAATTTATGGATGGATCTCTGGATGATCTTATCGGTGTTTGCTACTCGGACGGATACGACCCGAACCTTGCCATCATCTGCAGGATGTGTTTCAACAACTCTTGCTAATGCCCAACATGTAGACGGTAAGTTTGGTTCTGCTACTAATACAATATCTCCTACTGTGAGATTCTTCGACTCATTTGTCCATTTATTTCTTTTTTGTAGAATAGTGAGATAGTCCATATGCCATCGCTTCCAAAAATGATATTGCATATTTTTGACCATGCCCCATCTGGCCAATGGTGATATGTTTGATGACTGTGACTCATCTGCGATGTCCGTAAAAGTACGCCCGATTAAAAAATGTGCTGGCGTAATGCAGTCGATATCCTCTGCTTCGTTGGCCGCTATCGGTCTCGAATTCATGATGGCCTCTATTTTAGCCATCAACGTGTTAAATTCTTCTATGGTGAGTATATTTTCACCGACCACCCGCGCTAGCTGTATTTTTGCCTGCTTTACTGCCGCCTCCCATATACCACCCATATGAGGCGCTCCTGGTGGATTAAATTTCCAGTTTATTTTATGTTGTAGTAGCGCTGAGGCTATGTCTGACGCCTTCGATTTCAGCAATTGGAACAATTCTCGTAATTGATTGTTAGCGCCGACAAAGTTTGTGCCGTTGTCACTGTAGATAGTGTGACAATTTCCTCTTCTTGACGTGAATCTCGAAAATGCTCCCAGAAAACTCTCTGTGGTTAAGTTTCCGACTGTCTCTATATGCACTGCCTTTGTACTTAAGCAGACGAATATACAGACGTACATTTTGTGTGGTATTTGGCCTCTGCGTCTTGTGGGATGCACCTTGAACGGCCCACAGTAGTCTAGCCCAACTTTATGAAATGGATGTGAATACCGTACTCTATCTGCTGGTAGATTCGCCATCAGCTGCCTTTCCATGGAAGGATTTTGTCTTATGCACTTGACACAGTTGTGCACAACTAATCTGGATATTACTTTGCCTCGTATTATCCAGAACCGCCGCCGTGTGATGCTCATAAGAAGGCTTATCCCCGGATGATTATACAGATTATGAAGATCTCTCACGATACATTTTACTGCAGCATGACTTGTCGGTAGGATGATGGGATGCTTCACGTCAAACGATGCTATCGACCTTTGAATTCGACCTCCTACCCGTAGCACCCCAGTGTCATCTAAAAATGGATTCAGGCTAATCAGCTTAGTGCATCTCGGTAGCTCCCTTCGGTTTCGTAATGCATCTATCTCTGCCTTAAACTCGATCCGTTGTATGTGACGTATCAGCATCATCTCTGCAGCTATCATTTCCTCTCGTTTGGCTTCCGTGGAATTTTGGATCATTCTACAGTTGGTGATAAAGCGCCTTACCAATGCCAACACCCTTGTCATCTTATAAAAACTGGAGTACCTGTTAATAAACTCATCAAAGAAATTAGTTGTTGATGCAACATGCACCTGAATATTTGTAGGACGCAATTCCTCTATCGTCGCACTCTGGTCTAGCAAGTTAGTCGAATGGATCTTCTTGGTTTGTTCGGCATCAACTAACCAAGGCGGCCCATGCCACCACAGCATACTTCTTATAACATCGCTCGTATTCATGCCTCGAGATGCGATGTCAGCCGGGTTGTCCTTTGATCCCACGTGCCCCCAATTTTCTCGCCTGTATGTTTGAATTATGTCGCTCGTTCTGTTGGCTACAAATGTTGTCCAACGTCTGGGATGTGCCGACAACCAATCCAATACTATTTTTGAGTCGGTGAATAGCAGAATGTTTGATACCTTGACTGTTAATGCAGACTCCACTGACTTCATAAGATTGGCTAATAATACTGCACCCATCAGCTCCAGACGTGGTATTGTAATCTGCTTGACTGGCGCAACTCGAGACTTCGCTGTAATTATATTGGATCGTATGCCATTTTTCGACTTTACTACTGCATATATCACGGCGGCGTATGCATATTCACTTGCGTCGCTGAACCCAATTAGGCTCAGTTCGGTGCTGGTGTGTATCCATCTTGGGATTCGAATTGCTGGAATTCCTTGTAAATCTTCTTTGATTTGTTGCCACATTCCCGATATGTTCGATGGCAGTTCTCCGTCCCAGCTTAAGTCTTGCATCCACACTGCTTGAAGTAGGATTTTCATGCGTACTATACACGGTGAGAGCCAGCCAAGTGGATCAAAAATTCTGCTAACATCCGATAGTAAAGTTCGCTTGGTATACGTGGCTCGGTCTGGTAGTTCAGTTTTAAATTGGAATGCATCTGCGCAAGGATCCCACTGAAGACCTAGTACCTTTGGTGACTCGGCATGCTCTTTGATGTCCATGATATCTCCACTTGTGCCTTGAATAAATTCTCTAATCTCGTTGTCATTGGTCATTAACTTGCGCAGCTTAAATCCATGGTCGTCTAATGCCGTCGTAATTTGTACCATCAACGTTTTAACTTGTGTTCTCGTATTAGCCCCCGTCATCAGATCATCCACATACATATCTCGTTGTATGGCATTTGATGCTTCTGGCTGATTTACTTGTAGCTTGATGCCAATTTCTTTGATACATCGAGTTGCCAAAAACGCTGCTGATGCCGTACCGTAGGATAAGGTTTTTAATTGGAAAGTACTTGGTTGCTCGGTTGTACTGCTTCTCCATAAAATATTTTGATATTGTTGATCCTCTGCAGCCACCCAGACCTGCCTGTACATTTTTTCCACATCTCCACAAAAGACGAATTCATGCTGCCGAAATTTTAAAAGGATATTGAATAATGGTGGTTGCACGGTAGGTCCAACACATAAAATATCGTTCAATGATATACCAGTTGACGACTTTGTGGACGCGTCGAAGACAACTCGGAGCTTCGTGGTTGTGCTGCTCGTCTTCAGCACTCCGTGGTGTGGAAGATAGTACCGATATGCTTTACCGTGTCTTTCTACCCGTCGCATGTGCCCTAACCTTTCATACTCCTCCATAAATGCTCGATATAGCTTCCCAAATTCTGGATCACGCTCGAACCTTCTTTCCATTGATTTTAAACGATTGAGTGCAGCATTGTACGAGGTACCAAGCATTGTGCCTGGCTGCTTGAATGGCAGTTTGACAATAAATTTGTTGTTCGTGTCTTGTCTTGTCGTTGTTTGAAACAGCTCTTCACATTTCTGCTCTTCTGGTGATCGTTTTGTGTTTCTTGGCAACTCTTCTACCTCCCAGAATCTACGGAGAGACTTATCAATATCAATTAAAATATTAAAATTTTCAGCCGTATTTATTATATGGGCTTGCTCCACACTTCGCCCTGCGACTACCCAACCAAACATGGTACGAACAGCTGTTAGCCCACTAGTTAAGGTGCGTTGCTCCGATTGTAAGGCTTTGAAGAAAATGTCTACACCTAATAGCACGTCAATGCGACCACGCTTATTGAATGCTGGATCTGCCAGTACTAATCCATTTAACGTTTGAACATCCTGCTCGGACAACTTAAATTCATTGTGCACACCAGACACCTTAGGGACAATGAATGCCTGTGTTGTTAATGTTGTTGGATTGGTTTGTGACGTAATAATCAGCTCAGTAGTTCCTCGTGTTGTTCCAATACCCATTTCGCCAAGTCCTTTCACAATAACCCTTGCGTTAGTGCGTCTAAGTCGTAAACCTTGCATACACTCCTCCGAAATAAACGATGCCTGTGACGCGGAGTCTAGCAAAGCTCTATACGTCTGATATTGACCACTGCCATCCTTGATTTTGATTATTGCGGTTGGAAGTATACCTTGCGCAGCTGTATGGACTGTGTTGTGTGTCTGCAACGTTGGTTTAACCTTGATTTCCGTTCCTTCTTCTTTTGGGGAAACGCTAGTCTCATGCGCTGTTAAATTCGGTTGCTGCTCATTCTCGATTTCCTTTTTATTCACTGTGTGCAAAGATGTATGATGTTTGGCATGACAGCGTTGACACCGTCCCCTCGATCTGCAATCTCGTACTCGATGGTTACCATTTAAGCAATTGAAGCACCTGTTACCTCTTTGTATAGCTTCTGCCTTCTCTGTTGTTGTCATGGCTTCATAAACACTGCATTCGAAGATTCTATGCCCATCTTGGTTACATATTGGACACATTATTCCTGGCGATGTAGCTACTGTACATGTTCGTGTAACTGAATGAACCGGACCACTCTTTCTCGAATAACCTTTTATCGATTCCATCATGTCTACTCTTCGCCCAAGGAATGCAAGTAGATCATCCACTGTGGGAAAATCATTTTCGGCCATCTCTCGCGCCCAAAGAGATCTAGTTTCGTTATCTAGTTTGTTTAAGGCCACGTATATTAACCAGGGATCTCTGCGTTCTGCCTCAGGACCTAGTGCCTTTAACCCTCTGACCGATTCGTCTAAAGTATCCGCAAGCTTTCGTATATTAGACGCATTTGGCTGCACAATGCTTTGCTGTTCCATGAACGATTTAACGAAGACGTTAACTGTATGCCGCTTTCGATCATACCTTTGAACCAACTTCTGCAACGCCTCATTATAACTGGCATCTGTTACTGACAGGTGCCGGATGAGTGATGCTGGCTCTCCTTTAAGCAGCCCCTTCAAGTACTGGAACTTTTGTGCTCCAGTTAAGTTGTCTCGTTCGTGAATAGTGGACGTGTAAATGTCAAAGAAGGACTGCCACTCTATATAGTTACCATCGAATGTGGGAATGTTGAGTTTAGGTAGTCGTACTTCTACAGGATGGTGTTGTGATGCATTCATAGTGTTGTCCGGATGTGACCCTTTTGGTTCGGTAAGACTCCTTTTGCGCATGGTAGCATTCAGCCTGGCGACAACCAGATAGTAATTGTCTTCGAATTCGGAGAGATCTGACTCTGCCTGACTATCTAAACCAAACATTTCCCGTTCGATCGCTTGAAATTCGCAGAGCAATTTCACTGCCCTATCCTGTTTCACCGAGACATCGTCCAAGCTAACATTGTCCATATTGCCTTTTACGAATGTCAGCAGCTTGGTCATGGATCCCTTTATTATCGCTCTTTGCTTCTTGAGACTCTCCATTTGATGCACTTATTATAATTCGGTAAAACGTGAGAAATTTTATTTTGTTTTAGATTCACCACACCCACTTGAAACCGTATTAAATGACAACAATCAAATGATTTATCGAAATACCGCTTGGTTTGAATACGAACGATGTGCTGTGACCTTGCGGTTTGGATGTAACTAAACTCAGCACTTGGCAACACACTTCAATTTTTATTTTCATAGAATTCTTTAAATGCTTATAAATTAATTAGCGACAAGTATTTCGTATAAATTGAGCACGCACGATATGTAATTTACTAATTTACTTTATTAAACGGGGCCTCTATTAAGTAACGATTTTTATTATTTTATTAAACGGGGCCTTTATTAGATAACGGTTCTCAAATGTTTTACTACTCACGTTATACTTGATGGCGTGGGTCAAATTACCGCTAACGCGTGTTTTCCAGAACAATCTCACCGTTTCAGTATTGCGCGAATATTTCGATGTTTGACGGACTAGATAAATTGCACTGACGTGATGATTCTTGATGGTAGCTGTGCAATATCCTGTCCCTGCTCGGGCGCCATTGTTTCTATGGAGTTAATGCCGCTGAACCCGGGATGGTTTTCTTGATGGTAGTCCACCGTATTGTCTCCAAAATTGTTAGTGGCTTTGTAGCCTATTGTATAGGTTTTCACTCTTAAATAAAAACTTATTAAACGTTATAAACTTGTTTTTTTTATTTTCTAGATGTTCTCTAGCTGGTGTCTTGAATTCTAATATTTTTCATTTTATTTTTCATGCACAAAAAAATCTATAAAAGCTCGTTCGATTGCCAATAAATGTTTGCAGTGACATCTAACTGCCAATGATAGAAACTAGTTTAATAGCGACATCTATTAACAATAATTAACAATAGCTAAAGTATAAAGTTTAAGAATCTCTGATTCGTTTTATAATTTTTATGAGCTGTCAAAATGTAGCACATCAAAACAAATTATACAAAACAAATGATTGTGCTACGTACTGGATGAATTAGATAAGTATAAATATTATTATTTATTAAATGCATGATACTTTGTGGCATCTTCTTTTTAGGTACGTGCATTAGCCGATGAAACCAAATTGATGTGTTAACAGTACTTATTTATTATCCTAATTTTAAGTTATTCTAAACTTATCTTCTGATAAGTAGCCATCACCATTTTTATATTATTATTAATTAATTTTTTTTTAAATTAATCTTAATTGGTTATTTAATTACCTAGTTCTATTATATCTATCTATTATTTTAATTTTCTTCTTTAATTTATTTCAAACATAAATTTTTAATTCATTGTAATACATATATGTTTTTTTTTTTTTTATTTTTTACCTTATAAACTATCACATAATTCCTATAAATACCTTATTTTAATTTACTGTTTTAATTCTTGTGTTTTTATTTGTTTTTATTTTTATTTTTTGACCGTTGTAATTTGCATTTTTTCTATTTTATGTTCATTTACTATCTTTAATTCCTTTTCTTTATAAAGTTTTTTATTTTTTTGAATTATTTTAATTTGTTTATTTTTATGCTTTCTTTGAATTACACAAAAGTTTTTTTTTCTCTGTTTTTTTGTATATAGTTTCCACCATCGATATTACTTTCCTATTTTTATTTATTTAGTTTATATTTTTCCGTGAACACTTTGTTTTAGCTAAACCACGTTTTTCTTTTATTGCTATTCCGCCATATTGGCTTCCTCTAGCATTTGTTTTATAATTTTTTTTATATTAGAATTTTTTTTTTTTTTTTAGTTCATTATACTGAATTTAATTATTTTATTCTTAACCTGATAAACTATGTTACTAATTCTTTAATACCTTGTTTTACTTAATAGTTTTGCTTCTTGTACTTTTAGTTCTTTTATTTTTATTTTTTGACCGTTATAATTAACACATTTTCTATTTTGTTTTCAGTAATTATCTTTAATTTCTTTTCATTTCACTTCACACATTCACATTTTTTCTAAAGAACAATTTCCTCCATCTTAATTTCCTATTTCTATTTATTAAGTTTATATTTTTCTAAATATTTGTTTTAACCAAACCACGTTTTTTGTTATTTCTAGAGATTTCAGCCATATTGGCTTCCTCTAAAATTTGTTGCTTAATTCGTCTAACTTTTAATAGATTTTTCTCAAGTCTTTTATATTCTTTTTTCTATTTTCTATTTAACTTTTATTTTTATTTAATCATTACTTTCCATATATTACTACTTTTTTAATTTTATTTTTTTTTTTTTTTTACATCTTACTTTATTGAACTCAATTTTTGAAATGTTTTGCATAGTTTGTAAAACCACACTGCTTCTATGGAAAGAACTATGTGTATCACGCGGAAATTCGTACTCCCCGCCAAAGAAAAGTGTCATAAAAATTCCGGTGTCGGTGTGAATCCCAACTAAAAAGAGAAAAAAACCACAGAAACAAAAAGCACGCGTTTTGTATATATTTTCCAATTGGAATAAATACTAATTCTTATTTGAAATAAAACAAAATTTTCCATTTATAATAAAATAAATATTAATTTTTTATTAGCACAAAAATACACAATTAAATTTTATAACACAAATTTTATAAATTAAATTTTAAGCACGTTGACCATACGTCTTGTTTGTTCACCACACGCGCATCCAATTGAACATCCCAAGCACAACCGATCTTGAAAAGAAAAAATGCTTTGAAAATTTACAACGTAAATGTATTTCGCGACGACGCCATTGTGAGACAGATTTCTATTACCTTTTTAGTCCAAATTTGTACATCGCGATCACTAAATAACGCGATCACTAAAGAAATAAAACGAGAAAAACAATTATTTTTCTCTAAAATCAATATTTTTGTGTATTTGATATTTTGTAGTACGGAATTTTGTACGACATTTGAGCAGTTTTTTCCACACAGTGGAATAATTGCATACTGGGTCTGCTAACAATACCTAAATAATAGTTTATTCAGTACATTTCAATATTTAATTATATATAATGCTTATTTTGGTAATGTCATCACAACATTCAGTCAACGTTTTAAGATTTTTAAAAAATTAAAATTCATGAAAATCATGAAAGCAATTATTCTTAGAATTAATGCAGAATTGAACTTTGCACTTTGTACAAAGTACGCTAGATGATCCTTTAAGGCGGTGATACATGCACAGATTTTGCCTTTAAGGCAAAAAAATTTGCCTTATACAAAATTGAGAAATATTCAATTTAAAATTTTTGCCTATAAGGCGATTCAAGATGGCCGACTTTTAAAGGCAAAATCTGTGCATGTATCACCGCCTTTACAATTCGGATTTTTTACATCTACTCGATGAGTTGCTTTGTTGAAATAATGGAAGGTGATCAACTGGTTGTAACTGTATCTTCATATTTTCTTTTATTCGTAGATTTTTTTTAAACTAACTTTAGTTGCACAAATCACTCGTGAACCGGACACCATTTTCTCAACGAATTACCGTAAATCGTACAGGTGTTGCTGTGTAATCGATGGTTCATCATTTTTCCTTTTGTTGGAAGCTTTCTTGAAACTCATTTTGGTGAGACACCATCCTAATTTCAATTAGAAATCTTTTAATTTCATGTTGTGTTGACAAAACTTCAAGTGGAACAAATACAATTGCAACTCTTTAGTCGATTTGTACACATATGTTGACTTAAATAAAAATGTTTCCATTACCTTTGACGCGATTTGTCAACATACGTTGACGTATATTTTAACTATCGTAAGAGCTTGAAATCGAATAAAAACTTTATAATTTTTTCTTTAGTGCATTGTTATAACATTCACGAATACGAAATATAAATGATTTAACCTATATAAAAATGAATTTTTTGCTTACGTTACGAGGAAGTAATATTTTGGCGGGAACATAGCAATGTATGCCAAATATAGTACTACACTCAAACACAGAGTAAATGTTGACTTCCAAATAGTAATAGAACATGTATAACACATAACATACCAAATACACGAAAATAGTAAAGCGGAAAATGACATATTAAAACATGTCAACATCTGTTGACACCAGTTCTCAAAGGGTTAACTACATTTTTTGGTGTGCACTATGTTACTTCTCTATAATTAATCAAATAAAGTAAATCACGACAGGAGTTAAATCAGTTTAAAATTAGAAAATACTTATCGTGATGGTGATGTATTGGTTGTTGAGATGTAAAAATCGGCTGCCTGAATTAAAAAAGGCTGAAATTAAAAAGGTGGACTTAAAAAAGGTGTTTTTATATGAAAAAATGAGACATTTTTTAAGTCTTATTTTTAACATATTTTCTGACTGAACAAAGGTGTTTTACAAAAACAAATTTAATTTCAAAATGGCACAAGAACGGCATGTTTATGTCATTTTACAAATATATTTTTTACTTCATTTTCAAAATGACTTAAAAAAGGCAAATTCTCATATAATAAACATAAAATTTACATTTGTTTTTAATACACATAAAAATGAATGCGTTTCATTAATGAAAATATAAAACATAAATAATTGGGCTTTTATGCCATCTATAAACACACTTCTTAAATCATTTTCAAAATGATTTTGATATGTTTTAATAAAGTCAGTTTTTTTATTTCATTTTCATTACATTATTACATTATTTATTAGGGATAATATCAAACATCATGAAGAATTAAAAATAGAAAAAGAATCCATGCATGGTTATCACAACACCTGTAATATATCTGCGATATATTGCTCCCACGGTATAACCTAAAGAAAGAAGACTACATTAACTTGTTCCAGAAATTAGGAAGTAACTTCATTATTGGAGGTGGCTTTAATGAAAAAAATACCTTCTGGGGTTCAAGATTATCCTCTCCAAAAGGCAAAGAGTTACTTGCAGCTGGCCAATACTCAAACTGTGAATTTTACTCAGGAGGGAAACCAACGTACTGGCCAACTGATCCTAACAAAATCGCAGATCTAATAGATTTCTACATCACTAAAGGCATATTAGAACGCTACATCTTCTTAGAAAATGATGAAAGTCTAACATCTGATCATTCTCCTGTTATTATGACGGTTAGTGAAAATGTAATAGAAAAACCAATTCAACACAGCTCACAAACAACTAAACAAATTGGAAACTGTTTAGGCAGTTGGTAGAGGAAAACATAGAACTTCAAGTGCTAATCAAAAGTGAAAATGAAATAGAAAAAGAACTAGACAAGCTCCTTGATGTCATACAATGGTCGGCTTGGGAATGCACCCCCAAATTATCATCCAGGAAAGAAAATTCCGTTATTTGCCCAATAGAAGTAAGAGAACTAGTGCGGGAAAACAAAAAGCCTGAAATAAATGGCAGACTTTACGTGTGCCGCAAGATTAAACCACCTTAAACAACTTGTACATCAAATGTAAAAAAAAGAAAAAAAAGGAAAAATGAAACAATTGGAAAATACCTTTGCTCCCTAGCTCCAACTAAAGATACCGACTATTCCCTCTGGAAAGCAACAAAAGGGTTAAAGCGACCAAAAACGCAGATTCCTCCAAACAAAACAAACGATGGGAAATGGGCTAGAAGTGCGAAAGATAAAGCAGACCTGTTTGTTGAACATCTTGAAGAAACATTTCAACCTCTAGGTCAGCAGACCAATGACGAAAACACTGCTGATACGCCCGGAATATCTGATTTCGAAGAGATCAGGCCTGTAACATTAAAAAAGTTAAAATCTGAAATTAAGAACATAAAAGTAAAGAAAGCTCCTGGTTATGATCTGATAACAGAGCAAATAATAAAGGAGCTGTTTGAAAAAGGTAAACTACTGCACATAATCAATGCGATTCTCAGGAAAAAGCATGTGCCAATGCAGTGGAAAGTAGCAGAAGTAATAATGATTTGGAAACCGGGAAAGCCACCGAATGATAGAAAATCTTATCGGCCAATTTCACTTCTACTAACACTAGCGAAATTGTTTGAGAGACTGTTGCTCAAAAAATTGAAAAGAACCATAGAACAAAGAAACCTTATCCTAGAATATCAGTTTGGTTTCAGAGAGAAACACTCAACTATTGAGCAGGTTCATAGGCTTACAGATGTCATTGAGAATACATTAGAAAGAAAAAAGGTTTGTTCTAGTATCTTCTTAGATGTGGCGCAGGCCTTCGTTAAGGTGTGGCACAGAGGTTTACACAGAAGTGAAATAGGAAGATGAATATTCCGAGCTAAAAAAGATTTCGGCAGGAGTCCCGCAGGGTAGTGTTTTGGGGCCTATTCTTTCCCTCTTCTACACCAGAGATTTACCTCAATTAAACTATGTTACCATTGCAACATTTGCTGATGACACTGCAGTTCTCTCATTAGGAGACACTATCGAGGAATCGACAACGAAACTCCAAGAAGCATGTGACAACATCATAAAATGGACAAAAATGTGGCGTATCGGGCTCAATGAATCGAAATCCACGCATATGAATGTCACCAATCTAAAAGTCGGATATAAACCTGTAATCATTAACGGTCAGCAGATTCCGTATGCAAATAATGCTAAATATCTAGGAATGACCTTAGACACCAGGCTCAGATGGAAAGAGCACGTTAAAAAGAAAAAATATGAGCTTAATATCAAATGTCACAAAATGTATTGGCTTCTCGGGAAAAATTCGGAATTGTCAACCTAAAACTAATTGCTATTGTATCAACAGGTGCTAAAGCCTGTATGGACTTACGGAATACAGCTCTGGGGCTGTACAAAGAAAACTAACACCAAAATAATACAAACTTTTCAAAACAAAGTGCTACGTGGTATAGTTAACGCTCTTTGGTACATTAGGAATGATGACCTTCATAGGGACCTAAATATGCCAACGGTTCAAGAAGAAATAAAAAAAGTTGCAGTAATTCATGAACAACGTGTCTATCAACACGTAAATGAAGAGCTTCGTGGTATGTTGGACACTTCACACCCAGTAAGACGGTTGCAGAGAACGAAACCAATTGATTTAATGGATTACGGACACCAGAGCAAAGACTACTTCAGTAAATAACCTATAATTGGAGCTGGCCAATGGGCCTCTTCTCATTCACAAGTGACTAAATTAAGAAAGAAAAATTATTAGATGAATTTTATTCAGTTGTAATAATTAAAAAAAAAAAAATAAAAAAAAACATTTGAAAACTCTTGAAGCGAAATAACGAAATTTTTTTATATTTGAATCTCTCTCTAGCGACCAATTAACAGTCCGAAATATTTGTCTAAGAGAAAATGATTTCCGCTTAATATATTTGCCTATTTTTTTAAAAGTACAATGTATTTGACCTTAGCATGGGCAGCAAATTTTTATACCTATTATGCGGGCAGGATTTACAAAAGTATATATTTTATTTTCCTTTGTATTTCGCGTGGAAAAATATTTATAATTAATCTGTTTTCAATTAAAATGCAGTTTTTCGTGTTTTTATTTACACCCTATTTTTACTTAAGGTCTATTCTGATCATGGGTACAAAAATGCAATGGGTGCAAACAAAAATAATTGGTAATATTCCATGATATAGACCACTGATCGCAAATACGTGGCACGCGTGCCAAACTTGGTACGTTTAAAAATTCCGCCGGTACGCCACAATATTATTCATAAAAAAATAGTCAAATAAAACAACAAATGAAAACCCTCGACTTTTGAAACTTTACTCCAACTCTGGATTGTGTTGTTATTGTAATTATGAGTGAAATAGCTAAATATGAAAAGGCATTTTTGGTGACGGGGAATTTTTTAAAACCGAACTACCCAGAATCGCTTTATGGGGATTTTCAAAACAAGTATAAAATATTTACGCATACACGGCCTTCAATTAAGTGCAAATACGGTAAAGGACCGGATTTTAAAATGAACGAAATCCTATGCCTGGAATATTGCGGGAGGAATTGTTGAAACTGGGAACATTACTTGAGAGCTGGTAATATTCTGGAAGTTGTCAAATCGATTCGAATGTCAGTATTGAAAAATTTGTTCAATTTTTCCTGATGCATGTCCAAGCATGATCGGCAAAGAGTCTGGATTTAATCGGAATTATGAACACATCGATTACCACAATTATTTGTCGGCATACTAATCCCCGGGCCGAATTAGAATATAATAATTTTAATGAGAAAAATCCCGATAAACTGGCGAAAAAATGGGCCGGAGTAGATGAAGAAGAACCGTTAGCTTTCTTAGGTATTTTTCTTACTATGGGAAGCAACAAATCAAATAAGGAACGTTTAGATTTACTTTGGAGAAAGAATGCTTATCCACTATATAGAGCGACAATTTCAACGAAATGATTTAGAAATATTACCACGTTTATTCGCTTTGTTAACAAAAAACTAGAGCTAGAAGAATTGCTACCGACAAGGCAGCACCAATAACTGAAACTTTTCAAATTCTAGTGGAAAAACTTCGGCAAAATTATAAACCATCGGAAAATATTATCATCGGCGAGCAGTTATTTCCATTCAGAGGCAGAACCAGTATACCAATTTTGTCGCGAAATGTGTGAAACGAAATGAGTGTAACCGGAATGATATAGTAGTAGCATATGTATTTGTGGTAGTTTCGTGCGTATGTACCATGCCAGACGAGAATTTTTTGTATTTTGGCATTTTTTTTTCTACCAATGTTTTGTTCTGCTCTCTCTTAAATAAAATTTTAACTAAAACGAGTCAAAAATGTCCTTGAAATATTTTTTATTTCATTTATGTTTGAGTTGTGTGGTTGAACAGAAAATTTGTTTAAGTCGCAATTAAAACTTGAATCATAGGTAAACGGGGAAAGAACCCAGTATGCAATTATTCCACTGTGTGGAAAAAACTGCTCAAATGTCGTACAAAATTCCGTACTACAAAATATCAAAGACATAAAAATATTGATTTTGGAGAAAAATAATTGTTTTTCTCTTTCTATTTCGCGGTAATATTATTTTCGTTTTATAAGTTTCGATTGTATCTTTTATTTTCAGTTTCTTCTGACAAGTCGACGTGCACGGTTGCACTACATAATTAGTTTTTTTTACTTTAAAGTGTTGTGTTTCATTATAATGTTTTTCGATTTGTTCAAGTAAATAATTTTAAATTTAAATATATAATAATAATTATTAACTTATTTAGTGTTCGCGATGTGCAAATTTGGACTAAAAAGGTAATACAGATCTGTCTCACAATGGCGTCGTCGCGAAATACATTTACGTAGTAAATTTTCAATGATTTTTTTTTATCAAGATCTCAATATGCTGGTGGATGCAATACAACGTGGCGGATGCAATACAACGTGGCGGATGCAATACAAAACTCAATTTATAAAATTTTGTTTTTTAATTTATGTTTTTTTGTACACAAATAAAGAATAATGTGAATAAAAAATTAATATTTATTTTATTATAAATGGAAAATTTTGTTTTATTTCGAATAAGAATTATTATTTATTCCAATTGGAAAATATATACAAACACGTGCTTTTTGTTTCTGTGATTTTTTTCTCTTTTTAGTTGGGATTCACACCGACACCGTAATTTTTGTGACACTTTTCTTTGGCGGGGAGTACGAATTTCCGCGTGATACACATAGTTCTTTCCATAGAAAGCGTGTGTTTTTAGAACGCGAATGTAAATGGAATTCCGTCGGCATTGCATATTGGGAAACGAAGAAAAATGCCGCATTTTTTTTTGTACGTGTGGCATGGGCCTATGATTGTTTTTCTGCATATAAAAATCACGTGGCATTCTTTTTTTGTTTATTTATAACTCTTTCAGTGCAAAAATGATTTCGGCTAGTGTATTGAGGAACACGATTGCGCTTTTTCCCACTCAAAGGGTTAACCATTGTAAACGCCATATTTTTGCGTTTTTATGTATTTTTGATTTTTTATAATTTCTAAAATTTATGAAATTTAAAATAAATTTACCTATAACATTTTATTATTAGATTTAAGACTAATTTATGATAATAGATAATTTAAAATATATTGGCATGTTAAATAATGACACTCCACAGCTCGAGAGCAGACGTAATGTGCTGAGAAAAGGAAGTAAGCACCATAAAAATTAAACCGATTCGCCCGGATCACGTTATTTTGGTACTGTTCATCATACAAATGACACAAATACGAACAAAAGAAAAATACAAATACAAAGACATAATTGTGTATTGTACACTGTGTACGTATTCGATTTTTTTTGCTACACTCATTTTAAATGAGTAACTCACGAGACAAAATCGATATACAGGCTTACTCAATACATGCCATCTAAATCGGCATATACTGGAAAATTGGGAAATAGAAGGGATGCCAATCAAGGAGAGCGTGTAGTTTTCGATCTCGTAGAACATTATAAAAATATCGGCAGAAACATTACAACAGTTATTTTCTTTACATCCTTCTCTATAGCATACACTTTGCAAAACTGGAAATTATCGATTGTAGCAACCCTCAAAATTAATAGTCCATATTTACCAGCTAAATTTAAACCATCTCCACGTCGGGAAGTATTATCTTCTATTTTCGAATTCGGTGAGAAAATCACTATTTGTTCGTATTTGCCGAAAAAAATAAGTCTGTGGTATGCTGCTATCAACAAAGCATTTTGATCACAAAATTTCAAAAGTTAAAAATAAGCCCTAAATTATTTTGTTTTTCAATAGCACAAAAGGCGGCGTAGATATGATTGATAAAATGCTGGGACAATACACAATAAAAAAAAACTAATCGGTGGCCATTGGCTCTGTTTTATAACATACTAGACGTGACATCTTATTTGGATGACGATGATAGTGGCAACTCGAAAGAGAAAGGATTAGGCTTCATGTACTATCGCGAAGAAAAGAAAAGATAATGTGCAATAAAAAAACCTGCCTGTGTAGAGCATAGCCTAACATAAACAAAATTTACAATAAATTTTTTTTTTTTATATGTCAAAGTCTTAATATTTTTCCGCCTTGTAATAGATGTATATATTTTTCGGAATGAATTGAAACTAGCGAAAAAAAATTATACTTCTCATATAAAAAACACGAAAAAAATTAACAAATGTAAATCCCTGCCCATTATCGTATATAATTTTACAAAAGTGCTGAAAAAGTGACGTTTTCGGATGAACCTCAAGAAATTAGCCACTGAGCAGGAAGCTTTTCAATATAAAATTAATAATTTAGATTTTATTCAAAAATGAAAATTAAAATATTAAGTTAAGGTTAAATAAGCACGGATTGAATTGATTTATTTACCCTCAATGAATTTTTGATGTCGAAAGCGAATAGTCCTAAAGTCTTTGGGATACATTCCATCGCAGGATAGCGAGCTCTTGAAAGAATTCCGAATTGAATTTTTCCGGATGATCTATGACGATCTAGTGACGATTATAATAAAATTTGTATTTTAAATTTTAGTAAATAGCTCTTACTTTGGTAATATTTTCGATATCATTTTCAATGGCGCATAATCTGATTTCATTTCTTAGGTTATCTGATACTTTAAGGCGAATGAACGATGAAAATCTATATTAAGTTTGGTTTTGTTTAGCTTCTTATGTTAAGTTTTTGTACTTATCTCTGGTGGGCGAGTCGATGTATTAGGACAGAATAATAACACACTTCCCGTCAGTTTAGTAATATTTCGCAGTGACTCTTTTTTATTAACAATACTGAACCAGATTCACCAAATTTACTGGAAATTACTATAGTTGCACGTTTTGTACACTAACATTCATTTTAGAGTAAAATTTGAAAAACCAAGTGTAAACTGTGTAAGTACAGTTCACAAATGAACAGACCGTGAGCAGAGTAATCTTCTCGGGTTGCGTTAAATTATTGAAAAAATAAACCAACAACAAGTTTGTAGACCGCCAAACATACTTGCGAGTTACTTATTTGTGATTGTATTTATGTATTGTAATTTGCACATCTAATTCTGAAAGACGTAACTTGACGAGTTTCAGAGTCTTGCTGGCATAGAAGCAGGACCTGCTAAGCATTTCGAATATGCTCCGCAACTTTATTAAAACGAATACCTTGAGCAACTTCACTTCTATCGGTATGAGATAAACAACACTTGAACGGTTTCTGGAACGGAGAAATACACCAATAGCATATTTTATAAATAGACTGTACGGCCAAGTATGTTTTGACTCAGTTTCAGACTATAAACGATTTGTCTGCAGGGAAATTCAGGTTTGATGACAAACGTTATACATGGCTTTAAATGGTACAAATCAAAGAAGTTAAAAGTACAGAATGAGCCTAAGCAACTGTCAAGTGTCACAAATTCGGAGGGTAAAAGAGAAAGCATCTAAATCAACGGGATTACAACTACAAAAAATTTAAGAACCCCACGCCAACAACTAAAATTGTTTTCCTATTTTTTTCTGATTTGTAACTTAAATTAAGGATAAATTTACCACAAATCACTAGCTTCTTAACATAATTTACATTTTGTTTTATTTAAACACTTGGTAAACTTACTGATGGTAAGATATCCCTTCTTGTATTTGCTAGGCGTATTTTGGCATTTTTCTACGATACACTTCATTTTGCACATAAGTTTGTAATTTTTGTTATTTGATAAAGTTTTTATTGTTTTTATGTATTATAATTAAAAATTTTAAAAATTTGTAATTTATAATTTTAAAGTGCAAAATTAAAACGTCACTTCGTACAACAACAAAAACTGGTTTGACGGGTTCTTATAGCGAGATATGAGTAAACCATATGGATTTTTTATATAAGCATCCTATTCTGGCTTGTGACAGATGAAACAGCAAATTTTATATGGGTAAAATATTGCCACCTATTCTCCAGTATTTTAACTTCTTTGGTATAAATATTTTGAACGGTATAAGAAAACCATAAAATCGATGCCGATTTAATGATTGAGAAAATAAAACTC
The DNA here is from genome assembly GCA_947310385.1 of Nephrotoma appendiculata. Lineage (NCBI taxonomy): Eukaryota > Metazoa > Arthropoda > Insecta > Diptera > Tipulidae > Nephrotoma > Nephrotoma appendiculata. The sequence continues at coordinate 237,559,952 of OX371223.1, read as the reverse complement.
AAAATGAATGTTAAAAAGTAGTTTTTTAGTAAAGCGCATCTTCAATCAAACAATTTATAAATTTTTGGATGATTTTTGTTCAAAATTGAAATATGATGGCATATTGGATAATAAACTACTATAATATGTTATTTTGTTTGTTAATTTTTATTTTTTAATTACAAAAATGTTAGGGCTACATCGTTTCTTATTGCTCTGCCAAGAGAAAGAATTCTTAGATTCTTTCCCATAGTTTGGGTGCATTTCAGCTGCTACGTTTTCCTCTAGTGGTACCGGGCACCCATTTAAAATTAATGCATTGTGCAAAATTCTGTAGAAATTGAATAGTCGAAAAAAAAAATCATATAATTTTTCCATTGTCATTTGTCAGCAAACTGGAATTCACCAGCTGTTCTGATCTTGGAGTTGGTGCAGTGTCAGAGGGTCTAGTCTTTCTTGATGAACCTCTGTGATAATGTCGATTATTGCAGATTAAACAGCTAAGCCAGCGAATTCCGAGTATGATACCAAAGGGCCGAGTGTCACAGGGCCGAATGCCGAATGTGTCGAAGGGCCAAATGTGAAAGGGCCGAATGTGACAAAGGGACGAATTAGTCGAAGGGCCGTATGTCGAATGGGTCAAAGGGCCGATTTTTTTTGTTTTTAGAAATATTTATTTTTTTATTTTTTATTTAATTTAATTATTTTTTTTATATTTTGTACCATTCTCTTATCAGAAGGCTGATATAGGTCCGAATGTTTCAGGTGGCGCATTACGAAATTTTCCATCACCAAAATGTATCACTGACTGGATACGTGGAATTTCATGAATATCCAAAGATGAAAAATGGTAAAATACATAAATTCATACGAAATTCATTTACGTTTAATAAAAAAAAAATTCCAAAATATTCTATAAAATAACAAACTTAAAAAATTATATTTCTAAAAATAAAACAAAAATTCGGTCCATCGACTTATTCGGCCCTTCGATATTCGGCCCTTTGACATTCGGCTATTTGACACATTCGACCCTTTCGAAACATTCGGCCCTTTCGAAACGTTCGGCCCGTTGACATTCGGCCTTTCGACATTCGGCCTTTCGACATTCGGCCTTTCGAGAGTCGGCCTTTTGAAATTCGGCTCTTTGTACCCATTCCGAATTCCTCATGAAACATTATATTATTCAGAATGTTAGTGAATATCGACATGCTGTAGAAATTTCTGGTAACATTGTTGGTTTAAATGAACTTTTCTTTGCTGTCTTTGTAAGCATTACAGGCACGTTAATCAACTACATTAAATAGCTCGTTGGCAATCGAACGAATAAAACCGAAAGACGATTTTTTTGGTTTTTAGGTTTGCAATGTTCTATAGTATCCGTGTCTGCTGGAAAGTGTATGTTGAATTAAAAATGTCTGAACAGTAGGCTAATAAAACCCCAGACTTTTGATGTTGTTTCGTAACTCTTTTTGATTGCTTGTGCACTTCCTTAAATCGACACCGCCTTTTTAGAGTAGCTCGAGTAGCTGAGTTAACTGATGTTGAATGAGTTGTGCTATTATCGTGTCGCATCCTGTCATGCGGTCAGTTACATAAAAATCTGTTTTTATCACCAGATAAGCAGAGGGAAAGACGCTTTCTCGTCCTCCGCCAGTTATTATAAAGCTCTGATTACGAGGTAAGTGGCTGCTTAAGTGCCGTATGTGACTGTTTTTAACTGGCATTTCTGAAGTTTCTCAGCCTGTGAGTTACGGTAAAGTATGCTTTGGAAGTAACTGTCCTCTTCAGCAATCCATATTTGCCGAAACATCTTTTTAACGTCTGCGGTAAATACGTATTTGTGCTTTCGCCCTGATGATATACCAAAGGTCTTGTTGTAATTTTTGGCTGAAGTGCATAATATCATTTAGTGCTTGACGGTTTAAAGACAGCATGATGCGGAATATAGTATGTGCGATTTCAGCCATTGAGACGTTAGTGACCTTTTGCATATGCTCGAGTTGTTGTTTTTCCAGTTGAAGGAATCTGCCATATTGCCATCTTTTTTGAGTCGCATAATTTGATATCAATTCTTTTAAATGGTATTTTTACGATGCCATATGTTGAACATTTGATAATATTTTGAAACAGCTGTTCACAGATTTCTTCTTCAGTAGTTTGCTTCCATCAGTAATTTTTTCAATTCACTCTAGCGAGTTTTCTCAGTGGTAATCGCAGTTGAGCTTGCTTAGTTTAATGCTTCTCCCCAGAATTATCCATTCTAGCCTGGAGTGATGAGCAATTGGTTGTTGATTATTTTGCATCATAATTTCAAGTAGTATGATATCCGCATAATAAACTGCTCGTATAAGTAAATCTAGTGAATGATCGTGAGTTATTTTTCCTTTACTATGAATGCTTTGATGCTCAGTTAAAATTTAGAGTTGAATTGCGGCATTATTGATGATTTAGCTGACCTTTTTATTGCTTCTCTTTGATCTACGCACATTCCTCATTATTAATATCAGTTTTGTTTGTTTTTACTTATAGCTACTGGCTACCAGTAAGACATATAATTATTAATATGCAGCAACGGAATATCCTCCTCAGTAAAACCGATTTAATTATCATTCAGTGGTGAATAGAATTGGCAACTCAATCAACGACGACAACCATTTAACATAAATTTGTAGTTGTAGCGTTAATTTAAGAAATATTAATTAGTCCACCGAAATGTGATGCTATATGAAATGCTAAAAAATGCTCCCCATATGTGAAATCTCGTAATATCTGCAATACACTCACCTCAAAACACGTGCGTCAGGCATAAACACCAATTATTGTGGTAATTGTGATAACCAAGTCGAACGAAACGTAGAAAATCAAAAATAAAAAAATTCCATATGTACATCAAAGAGAAAGAAAAACATAGAATGTGAAGAGAAAATAGTGTTCTCCACATTATTTACCCTTTTTCCAACTATATATCTCAATGAGGTCGATTCTCGTGGCATAAAATTACTGCTATGTTATTTTATTTCCCCACTTCCTATTGGAATTTGATTTGAAAAAAAAAAATAAAATAACATAACATAAAATTTGAGATACCGGGATCGACCCCACTAGCAAAACCATGCGCGGTTACCAAAAATTTATTAATTCAACACTTATTGTAACAAAAATAGCGCAAACCTAATAATTTCGTTGGCGTAATTTTAATTAAAAAAATTAACGTTAACAAAATTTAAAAAGAAAAATAATTTAGGGAATTTGTTTGTTTATATTTTCTCGTCTGTATCGTTTGACAACCATCTTGATACATGCGTCATATAATTTGCAGGTTAATGTTGATCGCCTCTGATTTTTTTGAATGTTGGTATTGTGTTTGCAACCATTAATTTGCCGAATATTAATTAAGATTTGGTAAAGTTGTTCCGTTCTGTTGGTCGACATGAGAATATTGGTGTGGCCTCCCTAGATCCCTCGACGGGCGTGTTCGCTTTTGGGGGCAAACATTTAATGTATATTATATTTTGTACTATTATATAATATAATGTATGCTAGATGCTTTAATTTAAAAGAATTTGTTGAATAACTTGAACGGGTTTCGAATTCATGATACCTGAAGCACCGAGGCACAAACATCCGTGATTGCTCGAAGTCTTCGTACTATTATAAAAACCACTTTAAATTTTTTTTTTACTTAAAATTGCTATTATTTTTGGTGTTATAATTTTCAAGATAAATTTTCAGCGCCTGCTTTTCCATGCATAATCTCCAGAGCTTCGTTCAAAGTATATATCGGCGGAATGCCTCTTCGGATTTTATAATTACTTTTTAAGAATCCCCGATGCAAAACTAGAATTCCTTCTCTTTTGAAATCGGCGTTCTCTGAAATCGAATATTTCGATTTCCTTTAGATTTCCTGGATTTTGAACGCTATTTTGAAGTACCGAATTTCGAAAGTAACCAATTTTTAAATTATCTTGATAAAATAAACTGTTTGTTATTGCATAGTAATTTTAAATATTAGTTGTAGAATTTAATTTACTTTTTAATCTGCTTTGTGTTTCTTCAGGGCATTTAAAGAGAATCGGAAAAGAAAGCAGCGGTTCTGTTTTATGTGAAAATTTACGGAAAACATGAAAATGGAACTAATGTAATCAAAATATTGTATGGTCTAGATCAACTTGGGTATTGTTCAAATTTTTAACACCCAGCCCTAATTTTTTTGAAATTTCTCGAGCAAAATAAGTGCCTCTTAAATTTAAGTAGAGATGTTACTTTTTCTACAATATATCGATACATCGATATATGGACTGTATTATTTATCGTTAAAAAATATATTGAACATAATTTATCGATATATCGAAGAAAATGTGAACTGGAATCAAATAATAACAAAAACAGTATACAATTGCACTAATGGATTTGAAAGCAGAAGTGTTGATAGTTGTTGGTGATTGATTATTGGGATCAATGATATCCGACGTTAAATCTTACAAAGGTGCAGACATGAGCAGCAATCATGTGCTTTTCATATTTAAATATAAGTGCAAACTTCTACGTTCAACAGGCAAGCACAAAAGACCGTTCAATGGAATGTCGATGCTTTGACAGACCTAGCGTGACTGCATAGTTACCAATCAGATGTCCCTAACTGTTTATACTAGCCCAATAACAACGAAGAAGCTCCTCATAACATCCAGGAGCAGTGGTACGCTATACAGCTAGCCATAACCACCGCGGCGCAAAATATTATCGGAAGAAGACCTCCGCAATGATTGGTTTGACGATCAATGCCACATAGTCGTCGAAAATAAACGAAACCTTCGTGAAAAATAATTGGCTCGCAACAGAAGCCAGCCCAGAAGAAGCCTCTAGCAGAATATCTCCGCGCTAGGAAATCCTCGACTAAGAGCCTTATTAGAGACTTCCACCCAAGAAGTACTGCTTTTTTTTCAACCAACACCCAGGCATATGTCCATGGCAATTCTCGGAATTGGCGACCATAGTTTTGATAGCGTCGAATAATATGCAGGCAGAAATAAAACGCCGAAACGCTGCCGGACAACGAGTTTTCTACGCCTAATCAAAATTATTGCGATCAAAACGTCTATTGTACTCGTGCAAGCTCGCACTTTATAAAGCACTCATAAGACCTGTGCTGACTTTTGGAAGCGAGAGTTGGACCCATGACCTCTAACGATTGTAGATTGTTATCTATTTTCGAAAGGAAGGTCATCCGTTCAATCTTTGGTCGAATTAAAGTTGCAAACTACGAATATCTGATTCGTATGGACCACGAAATATAAAGTAACTCTTCGGAAGTAGCAATATTTTCGAAGTCATTAAATCCAATAAAGGTAGATGGCTCGGCCACGTTACAAGGTCCCACAACAACAGATGACTAAAACAGTATTTCATCAGACCCCGACTGCGCTGGTGTGACGACGTCAAACAAGATCTACACATACGAGGGCTGCCTTTTATATTTCGGGATTAGAGAACAAAAACAAATATTAATCATCGAAAATCGCTTTAATGTTTTTCAAAATATTCCCCATAATAGGGAAATGAACCAATTGTCGAAGCACTTTTTCCACTCTGATTGAGGTATCTCCAAAACATGCATTCTGAACGCAGCAACCGCTTCTTCAGGTGTCGAAAAACGTTGACCTCTCAGGTTTTTTTTTACGTACGGGAGTAAAAAGAAGTCATTTGGTGACAAGTCAGGATTATACGGCGGATGACTCATCAAATCGATGTTTTGAGTGCTCAAAAATGCAGTTGTTTGAGCCGATGTGTGAGAGCTCGCATTGTCGTGGTGAAGAGTGATCCGTCTTCGGCAGTTGGTTTTCCTGATTTCCTGGAAGACAACTGGCAAACAAATGGTTGTGTACCACTCAGAATTGACTGTTCTGCGTTGTTCTAGTGGTACGGTTCGGACATGTCCATTTTTCCGAAAAAACAGCCGATCATTTGCTTGCAAGTGCTTCGTGCGCGAACAACTTTTGTTGGATTCGGCTCATCTTGAAACACCCATACAGGCGACTGCTGTTTACTTTCGGGCTCATACGCGTAAATCCACGATTCATCACCTGTCACTATGTCATAGACGTGTTTTGAAGCACCGCGATCGTATTTTTTGAGCTTTTATTTCGACCAATCGACACGAGTTTTTTTTGAGCGATTGACAAATTGTGTGGGATCCAACGCGAACAAATTTTTTTGACATTCAAATGTTTATGCAATGTTGAATGTATGCTGGTCCCACTAATGCCTAAGGTTGTTTCAATCTCACGATAGGTCACATGACGATCTTGCAATATCAGTTCGCGCACAGCATCAATGGTTTCCGGAACAACAACTGATTCTGAACGACCTTCACGAAATTCGTCTTGGAGTGAACTACGACCTCGATTGTATTCACCATACCATCGATAAACACTGGTCCTTGATGGAGCTTCATCGCCAAAAATTGAATTAAATAATCGCACGAAAATGTTCACGATTTAATTCCATTTTTTCGCCGAGATGTTGAGTTAATGAGTACTGTAAACAACACAAATAGCGCTCGAATGACAAAACGTTCTGAGTATGTATAATCTCAAAAATGTAAAACTTTACGATAGAGCTGTCACTTGCCAGATTGCAATACTAGGGTTGTCCAATCCCGAAATATAAAAGGCAACCCTCATATTAGGATGTCGAAACTGGAGGACGATAGAGATGGATCGAGATGGATGGAGGACCATATTGCAGGTGGCAAAATCCCTTCATAGGATGTGAAAGCTAGAGAGAGAGAGAGAGATAAAAAATCAAAAGTGGCTATAGTTATGAAACATCAGTTTTCAAAAAACATCATCATCATCTCGTAACGAATTTTTTGGATTCGTGTGGAAATGCAAATTACGTTGGTGGTTGCAGTGATCATATGATATCCCTTTTCGATGTTCAAATCACTGTACTGTTTGTTTGCCATTTGAAAAATCGTAGCACATTGTCACACATTTTTTTGTGTTATCACACCAAAAAACATTTAGTTGATTGTTTCTTTACTCATAAAATAACTAGCAAGTTATGAAGAAGAAATCAAACGACAAAGACGAACATAAAACTAAGAGATTTAATTTTATGAGACATAAAATGAGATAATTTATGGTAATAAATGAATTTATGTTTTGGATATTCCCATGTATAAAGCCATAAAATTGTCCCATTTCTTAACATGCCAAATTGGACACGCCCGTTTCATTTTATGACCCTGTCCTTTTTTAAGGTATGCACATTTCGGCACATATTGCATTTCTTATTTGTTAACAAACCTCTAAATTTTGATTTTTATCATATTCTACTCCGAAAATTTAAACATTCTCTGACAGTCAGTCGATCAAGTTAGTTTAAAGTACGCGTGCAAAACAAAAATCTAAAATACAAAATGGAACCTTTCCGAACTTGTATCAAACAAATTATAGAATTACGTGAACTAGAGAAGTCTCAGGATATGGTTAGTGATAGTGACACCGAAAGCATTGTGAGTAAACTAATATTGTTTAGAATAATTTTATATATTAAATATATTCATTGTGTTTGTGTGTTTTGTAATTATAGACAAGCGATTCAGACGAGATTACAGAACCTGATCGCCATACGGCATTCTATAAAAATTGTTCTGCATCATCATTGCAAGCGGCCCCTTGTCGCGATGACAAATATTTTGATGCTATTTATAAAGTTATCGACATGCAGCCGAAGGACGATGTTTACGGAGCATTTGGTAAATATATTGGAAGCTTATTACGGAACATTGCCAAAATAAATGGTGCGCAGGCAAATGAGATTATGGCTAATTTACAAGAGGAAGTTATTCGTATGCGCCGAGATTGTGTACAAGAGATGAGACTAGGATTGGAAAATTGCGATGATAGCACTGTTCCTGATATTTATCCAGATTAGCTAGTGAAGCAAGAAAAATTTTGGTTTTTGTTTTGTAATTGTGAATTGTGTACACAATTTTAATGTGATTTTAATAAATTTAATAACATAAAACTGAAAGTACTTAATTTCCTTCTGATCGATTCCATGAGTCCTTTAAATTATATGTACATAGTAGTTTAAGGATTTAAAAGTATTTATTGAGCCAATAATAACTGGGGGTCTATTATGCAAATTTTCCATCTCGGATTTTTCCGTTAACAGATAAATCCGTGGTATT